>CM060466.1:3919091-4284091 GCA_030544235.1 Lepturacanthus savala | reverse complement strand
TAGTGTTCAAACTCTTTAATGGTGTTTTAACACGAGTTGAGTTAAAATTAACTCTTTACCTTTAAGTTCTGTTCAGTTTTCCTGCTATAAATGATAATAAATGTTGAATATCTCTACAAACACAAAGGTTATTGGACTTAAACCTGGAATCAATAGAAATCTATGTTTATTTAATCAGTAAATGTCGGTTAATTCAATTTAACATAGCACATAACACATATTTATTACGTTTTTTTGCATATTAACACTTAAAACCCAGGTTTATTTATCAGTTTTCCTGCTATAAATGATAATAAATGTTGAATATCTCTACAAACACAAAGGTTATTGGACTTAAACCTGGAATTAAAATAAATCTACAACATGTGAGGTGACTACAGAAGAGTCAGAATCTATTTATGTTGCTGTTAGAATATCAATAAATTAAATCTACAGATGTATTTAATGTTGTAGCTGAGGTTTTCTTATGCAGTATATGAATAAAACGCTGCCCTTTATAACAGATTAAAGGGTCAGTTCCTACACTACGAGTTAAAAGTGTGATAAATCGCACCAGTCAGTCGTTTCTATACCTGTTCATTCCTCACTAGGATCATTAGGTCCATTCACTCACATCTACAGGTGATTTAAAGTCTACAATTAACCTCAGCATGTTTTTGAACTGTGGGAGAAAAACCACATAAAAGCCCCAGACCAAGGACTTAAACCTGGGATCTGTCTGTGTGTGTGTGTGTGTGTGTGTGTGTGTGTGTGTGTGTGTGTGTGTGTGTGTGTGTGTGTGTGTGTAGCATCCATCAGTGCTGTCGGCACTAAACGCGGCGACGTCTGTTCCTTTTTATCGCCAGAAGCTGCTGTTTTAACCTGCTGGGTCACACACTTTATTCAACGTTTAGCATGTCGGGAACATTGTGTCACTTCAAAACACGTCCCTGTGACACACTGAACTAAACAAAGGTTCCTACCAATAATCCCCATCGTTACACATACCTGATGAGTATATTTGAAGACTGAAAGACTATTCACGGGCCTATATTAGAGCATTTACGGTACTGTGAACATGTTAAAACACCTTGAAACAGACCTTTCCTACGCTATGCTAATATTAAATCTTTTTCTTATTCCAATTAATAGATCACAGACAAAACTACAAGATATTTCAAGTATTGAAGGTATTAACATTATTATCAACCTGCTGTCAAACACTAAAGGAAGACTAATAACTAAAAATAGATGAAAATAATTGGGATTTTCTTCTAAAATACCAGGAATTTTAGTTTTGTGACTAAACAATCTGCCGCAAAACTACAACTAAATTAAACAAATTAACACTGAACAGTTCAAAATCGGCAGAAATCATCTGCAAATGTTATAAAAATGAATGGATTTTTTTTACGAAATTAAAATTATTTGCTCTTCTTTGAGCCCATCGAGGTTTGAAATTGCCGGGCTTTTATTTTGACGGGTCGTCGTCACGTTGAGTCTCATAAATGTGCTGGTTATAACAGCTGCTGTGAACGTGTTAAAGTCAAAAAGATTATTAACTCCATTACTGATTATTCTATCAGTGTTTAATAGGTAACAGGTCTTTTCTTAATGTTTCACCACTTGATTAATGTTGAAAGACCAACATATAAAAGACAATATTGATATTTTTGACTCTTTTACCTTTAATTTAATTGACCTGCTCAGTATCTATGTGATATAAACACACATTTTCTTATTTTACATTGAAAAAACTAACTTTTTTTAGATCTTTAAAGTTTAAAACAGGTCAATTTGAGCCATAACATAACAGGAATGTTAACCCGTTAAACTCCAGCGTCCCCCTGAGATTGCTCCACTAACCATGTACAAATATAGTGAAGCTATACATCAAATTAAACAGGAGAAACTCCACTACAAGCACATATAAGTCATATTTACACACACCAAACACAACTCCAACACTAAGCTAATTAATTAACAAATATGAAAATCGGTATACGATCATAAAGCCGACCCACTCGCCACATTTTGATGGCTAGCGCTCCGATACTTCATGTTACACAAAGAAATGACATCTCATATGAAAGCTGAGACTGTGACGAGTCCAACGGTACCATCAGTGTAGCTTTATGACAAAAACTCAGTAAACTAGCAGCCAAAAAACACTACAGTAAAAAGTGGCTTCTCTGTGTTTATATACCCTACTGACTATGGGGATGTCCTAAACCTAAAAAAGGGCTGGAGGTCAAGGGGTTAATGCTGCTGCCCCGATACTCATTAAATCTCAGTATAAACACAACAGGCTGCTCTAAATCACTTCTTATCAGCGCCATCAATCAAAACCGCTGTTTGTTGTCAAAGGGATGTCAAGTATTGGCGTATTAACAAAGGTTCGCTGCTCGCTCTTCTGTAAATTTCACTCTGCCTGTGCTTGTTTTTGCACCGTGTGTGTGTGTGTGTGTGTGTGTGTGTGTGTGTGTACAAGGTCTTGGGTGTGTCTGTCTTTAGCTCAGGTGGGTGTTTACTTCCCATGGTGTGTGTGTGTGTGTGTGTGTGTGGCAGACAGGATGTGCGATGGCTGTCAGCACGCTGCAGCAGATGAAAGGCCGCAGTGAGGGGGGGTGTGTTAGCGGCCGTTCCGCTAACAGCTAGCTCGTCTCCTCTGAAAAAAAAAACCTCTCAAGAATTCGTCCCCGCTGCCTTTGGAGCATTCCTGGACGTCGGCCTCCACAGCCAGGTGCTGCCTCACAGAAAAACAACAAAACACAGGCGTATTATTACGTTATCAGTCCGCCGCCATGAAACCGGCTGCATCACCTGCAAAAAGTGGCCATGAGTCAGTTTCATGAGGAGGATTTAATTTATAAATGATGAATCCTTGTTGTTAAGTGCAATATGTCCACAAGACACTCAGCTATAAGTTTATATCAAACATATTTAGCTTAAAAAAACAGCATTTCAACCCAAATCCATAATATGAGCATATAGCGAAACATAAATCGGTGAATTTCTGCATTTTTGTGATAATATTAATGAAATGTACCGTATTGTATGGTCTAGTTCACCTTGTTAATTCTGGCATTTTGTGTAATTACTTATGTGATATGATTTTGTGCTACTAACCCATGATTTTCAACTAGCAGAGCCAGCTGGATGTACATGTTAAATTAATCCTGACGCAGGTGTTTGCTTTATTTTAACCCATAAGAACCCGTTAATTCTCAACACATCAAATATGGATCATTTCTGACACATTTCTTGAAATATTAACTCCCAGTATCATAGATTTATGATGTTATATATATTTATTCATCAGTTTGGCAGTTTTTTGTGCTTAATATCACATATTTAGTCTTTTTATTTGCCTCAACATTTATCACAGCTATAACTTTGCTGGTTTAGGATTAACAACTAATTATTTCATTCTAAAGTAAGTGAACCAGCTAAATGACCTGAGAAGCTCATTACTATTGTTCTTATTGTGGTTTTCATGACTATTTTAAGGTTAATAATCCTGATGTGACACTTGTTTTATATCAGTTTAATTAAGAATCGTGGTGGGAACAGGTTAAATGTAATATAGGACACGTTATTCAGGTTAAGGTGAGGATAAAGCTGGAAATGAGGAATTATTCACATTTAAAGGGGCAGTGACACCAGAGTCAGTGGATTATTATGGGTTAAGTCCAATAACCTTTGTGTTTGTAGAGATATTCAACATTTATTATCATTTATAGCAGGAAAACTGATAAATAAACCTGGGTTTTAAGTGTTAATAAGCAAAAAAAACTTAATAAATATGTGTTATGTGCTATGTTAAATTGAATTAACCTACATTTACTGATTAAATAAACATAGATTTCTATTGATTCCAGGTTTAAGTCCAATAACCTTTGTGTTTGTAGAGATATTCAACATTTATTATCATTTAAAGCAGGAAAACTGAACAGAACTTAAAGGTAAAGAGTTAATTTTAACTCAACTCGTGTTAAAACACCATTAAAGAGTTTTAACACTAACTCTTTCAGTGTTAAACCTTTGTGGTTATAGAGATAATTCAGATTTATTATTATTTATAGCAGGAAAACTGATAAATAAACCTGAGCATTAAGTGTTTCGATTGTTAAATTTAATCACAAACTACATTTGCTGATTTAATAAAAATAGATTTCCAGGTTTAAATGCATTAACTTATAACTAATAACTAAATATTCAAGATTTATTATCATTTAGAAGAGGAAAACCTTTAATTTAACAGGTTAATTTAACCACTACTAGTGTTAAAATGACCAATCTTTATTTATAGAGCACTTTTCATACTTTCCACATATAAACACACACTTTTATCTGTTCTAAATGAACTTTAAAGGGATATTTTCCTCATTTTTAACCCTCTTAACAATGAGAAACCTTTCACGTTGGACACAAACAGTCTAATTAAATGTAGAAAAGTCTAATAATCGACTGATAAATGGGCCGATAGAACAGGTTCAGGTTCAGCGTCTGACATATTAATGAGCAGAAACTACGGAGGCGACAGCGTCTGGTGCTGGAATGACGACGGCTGAGAATGTTGTCGAGTCGCTGCAATGCAGCCGGGTCGGTTCATGCTGTTATGAAGCGATTTATGACACAGGTTAATATATTAGACTGATCGATAACATACGAGCAGCAGATCAGGGTTGAACTGCTCCAGCACAGGTGTATTTATCAGTTTTCCTGTTATAAATGATAATAAATGTTAAATATCTCTACAAACACAAAGGTTATTAGACTTTTCTACATTTAATTTGACTGTTTGTGTCCAACGTGAAAGGTTTCTCATTGTTAAGAGGGTTAAAAATGAGGAAAATATCCCTTTAAAGTTCATTTAGAACAGATAAAAGTGTGTGTTTATATGTGGAAAGTATGAAAAGTGCTCTATAAATAAAGATTGGTCATTTTAACACTAGTAGTGGTTAAATTAACCTGTTAAATTAAAGGTTTTCCTCTTCTAAATGATAATAAATAAATCTTGAATATTTAGTTATTAGTTATAAGTTAATGCATTTAAACCTGGAAATCTATTTTTATTAAATCAGCAAATGTAGTTTGTAATTAAATTTAACAATCTAAACACTTAATCCTCAGGTTTATTTATCAGTTTTCCTGCTATAAATGATAATAAATGTTGAATATCTCTACAAACACAAAGGTTATTAGACTTAAACCTGGAATTAAAATAAATCTACAACATGTGAGGTGACTACAGAAGAGTCAGAATCTATTTATGTTGATGTTATAGAGAAAATATAGTTAGAATATTGAAGAAAAAAATCTAAAATTGTGTTTTTCTATAGATAAAAATACTTGAAACTGTCGCAAATCATTGGAAAAAATTGAAATAAGCCAAATTATCTGTAATGCTGTAATAAAAGGTTCAGTAATTAATGAGATAAGAGTTTAAAGGTTCTAATGTTATAGAGCAAATATAGTTAGAATATTGGAAAAATCGACCAAACTGACCCAAATCAGGGGAAATAACTTGAATGAGATGAATTATCTGCAATGCATAGTTCATTTATTAATAAGATAAGAGGTCAAAGGTCAATTATTTGTCCATAAAATGATATAAATCCCACTGAGGATCATTCCAGAACATGAAGAATATATTCTGTAAGATGTTTTAAGATATAAAATACAATAAATGATAAATGTTCCCCTTTTAAACTCATAACCAGGTTTATTTATCAGTTTTCCTGCTATAAATGATAATAAATGTTGAATATCTCTACAAACACAAAGGTTATTTTACTTAAACCTGGAATTAAAATAAATCTACAACATGTGAGGTGACTATAGAAGAGTCAGAATCTATTTATGTTGCTGTTATAGAGAAAATATAGTTAGAATATTAAGATAAAATCGACCAAACTGACCTAAATCAGGAAGTATTACTAAAAAGCAGGAATATAAAATCCATGTTTTACTGTTTAGATGGAAAAAATCGTGTCTTTTACTTTGAAGGACAAAAAATAATTACATCACATGAGCAGGAAATCCTGTTTTTATTCTTTTTGAGCATCCAGGGTACATTTGTTGCAGCAAACACAAATACTGCAATGCATTCTGGGACAAATTATAAGGACACCAATACACAGGAAGTTGCTTTAATAGAAGGTTAAATAAAACATTCCTCCTCCATATTCTATCCATATTCTCCTCATATTTAACTGAGGATAGTGCCTCAGGTAATTTATACTAATTTATTATCTACTGCTGATCCATTTATACCATTTATTATAATAGTTGATGGGTTTTTATTAAAGTCAAACCTCGTATCTTTAGTCTTAGAAAAGAATAAATGACTCCTTACACTCATTGTTTTGTGCAGAAGATCAAGATTTCCAATGAAAATAAGTATAATCATGTATAAATTACCATTTATTTATTTTATTTCTGACAGTGTGAACATGTTGAAAATGTAAAACTGTAGAATTTTACATCGTCGTTCTTAATAAAGTGTTTTCATGTGTTGATCAAAGAAATCAACACTTTCTTTGCATATAAAAAGTGTTTATTACAAAAAGGAAAAATGCAGAATCTCTTGGATTTAAGCAAATTAAATAGAAAATACACTACAGATGTTAAACCTGTAGTGCAAAACTATTAATTAGACATGTTATAAAAAGGTTTGGGATGTTTTTATTGCTTGAAATGGCCTAAATAATAGATATATTAAAATATATATAAGAAAAAGCTGAAAAAGCTGTAGGGATATCCTGGCCCTTCAAAATAAAAGCCCTCTTTTCACACCTAACTGCAAAAACATAGATTTTATATCAATTTTGTTTTTTTGTTTTTTTAGAAAACCTAAATAATAGATATATTAAAATATATATAAGAAAAAGCTGTAAATATAGTCTCAGGGACATATTTGCATATTATTTCCATATGGAAACAAATCAACTTTAGCATATTATAAAAAAAAAAAAACATATAAAATTGAATTAAATTCAAGTTACATTTTCCCAAATTCTGAATAAAAGATGACCTTTGGTTGTTCATGAGCAATAGGGATATCCTGGTCCTTCAAAATAAAAGCCCCCTTTTCACACCTAACTGCAAAAACATAGATTTTATATCAGTTTTTTTTTTTTTAGAAAACCTAAATAATAGATATAATAAAAGATTTATATAGGAAAAAGCTGTAAATATAGTCTCAGGGACATGTTTGGATATTATTTCCATATGGAAACAAATCAACTTTAGCATATTATAAAAAAAAAATTATAAAATTGAATTAAATTCAAGTTACATTTTCCCAAATTCTGAATAAAAGATGAACTTCAGTTGTTTATGTGCAATAGGGATATCCTGGTCCTTCAAAATAAAAGCCCCCTTTTCACACCTAACTGCAAAAACATAGATTTTATATCAGTATTTTTTTTTTTAGAAAACCTAAATAATAGATATAATAAAATATATACAAGAAAAAGCTGTAAATATAGTCTCAGGGACAAAGTTGCATATTATTTCCATATGGAAACAAATCAACTTTAGCATATTATAAAAAAAAACATATAAAATTATAAAATTGAATTAAATTCAAGTTACATTTTCCCAAATTCTGAATAAAAGACGAACTTCGGTTGTTCATGAGCAATAGGGATATCCTGGCCCTTCAAAATAAAAGCCCCCTTTTCACACCTAACTGCAAAAACATAGATTTTATATCAGTTTTTTTTGTTTTTTTTAGAAAACCTCAATAATAGATATAATAAAATATATATAAGAAAAAGCTGTAAATATAGTCTCAGGGACATATTTGCATATTATTTCCATATGGAAACAAATCAATTATGGAATATTATAAAAAAAAAAAACATATAAAATTGAATTAAATTCAAGTTACATTTTCTCAAATTCTGAATAAAAGACGACCTTCGGATGTCCATGAGCAATAGGGATATCCTGGTCCTTCAAAATAAAAGCCCCCTTTTCACACCTAACTGCAAAAACATAGATTTTATATCACAGAATGAAGCTATAGTAGCTGCAACACTATGCAATAGTGGGTAAAAAATGAAATATTCCAGTTTGAAAGTGATTTTTTTCTTTTCACGTCCGTATTTTTCAGCCATTCTTCAAAATGCTGACGGACATTACCGTCAAACGGGGACAATAGCAGATCTGTAGAAATTGAAAAACCAACATAATTTGGAGGTGTAGACAGTGATTCAGAGTTTTTTTTTTTTTTTTTTTAAATAACAGCATTCTTTTTCCAGAAACTTTGTCCACAACCCACAGTTTTCACTGGAACTACTACTGAGGAAACGGCCCCCGGTGAAAGCTGTTATTATCCACAGGAGCAGGGACGTTGTTGGTGAAAAGAACAGCTTTCCACTTCCATTGTGTTCAGGATGTGGCAGATACCTGTGAGACAGAGGCTCATCTCCGACACTGTAAAAAAAAACCAGAGCTACCGGCAGGATATCGGTGGTTTTGACCCTTCTGGGCCTCCGTAGGGGCGACGAGTGTGACGGACGCTGCGGGTGATGGCGTGTTGTGTCTGGACGGAGCTGAGCTCACAGACAGGAAGTGTCAGCAACATAATTCAATGAGAGGAAACACCCACTCAATTAACTCACTGACACACAGGAATTCAACCCAACTTTAATTACACTGATTAGCCAACATGTGATCCAGGGGACGGGATAAAGAGCGGTGGCGAGCAGCGGCGGGTTTTTTTATATTTCTGTGACCTGCAGACGGAGAAATAAACAGTGGAGGTGACGCTGGAGACGAGTTGGCTGAAGGGTTTTTTGATTTAATCAGCAAATGTAGTTTGTAATTGAATTTAACACAGTGAGTTTCAATGGATAAACAAATATTTTTGGGCGTAAAGGCTCAAGCACCAGGTTTATTTATCAGTTTTCCTGCTATAAATGATAATAAATGTGGAATATCTATACAACCATAAAGATTATTAGACTTTTCTACATTTAATTAGACTGTTTGTGTCCAACGTGAAAGGTTTCTCATTGTTAAGAGGGTTAAAAATGAGGAAAATATCCCTTTAAAGTTCATTTAGAACAGATAAAAGTGTGTGTTTATATGTGGAAAGTATGAAAAGTGCTCTATAAATAAAGATTGGTCATTTTAACACTAGTAGTGGTTAAATTAACTTGTTAAATTAAAGGTTTTCCTCTTCTAAATGATAATAAATCTTGAATATTTAGTTATTAGTTATAAGTTAATGCATTTAAACCTGGAAATCTATTTTTATTAAATCAGCAAATGTAGTTTGTAATTAAATTTAACAATCTAAACACTTAATGCTCAGGTTTATTTATCAGTTTTCCTGCTATAAATAATAATAAATCTGAATTATCCCTATAACCACAAAGGTTTAACACTGAAAGAGTTAGTGTTAAAACTCTTTAATGGTGTTTTAACACGAGTTGAGTTAAAATTAACTCTTTACCTTTAAGTTCTGTTCAGTTTTCCTGCTATAAATGATAATAAATGTTGAATATCTCTACAAACACAAAGGTTATTGGACTTAAACCTGGAATCAATAGAAATATATGTTTATTTAATCAGTAAATGTGGGTTAATTCAATTTAACATAGCACATAACACATATTTATTAAGTTTTTTTTGCTTATTAACACTTAAAACCCAGGTTTATTTTTCAGTTTTCCTGCTATAAATGATAATAAATGTTGAATATCTCTACAAACACAAAGGTTATTGGACTTAAACCTGGAATTAAAATAAATCTACAACATGTGAGGTGACTACAGAAGAGTCAGAATCTATTTATGTTGATGTTATATATTAAATATAGTTAGAATATTGAAGAAAAAAAACTAAAATTGTGTTTTTCTATAGATAAAAATACTTGAAACTGTCGCAAATCATTGGCAAAAATTGAAATAAGCCAAATTATCTGTAATGCTGTAATAAAAGGTTCAGTAATTAATAAGATAAGAGTTCAAAGGTTCTAATGTTATAGAGCAAATATAGTTAGAATATTGGAAAAATCGACCAAACTGACCCAAATCAGAGAAAATAACTTGAGTGAGATAAATTATCTGCAATGCATAGTTCATTTATTAATAAGATAAGAGGTCAAAGGTCAATTATTTGTCTATAAAATGATATAAATCCCACTGAACATGAAGAATATATCCTGTAAAATCTACATTAAATATCTAAATAGTCTCTACTACTGATATTCTATTAAACTATTAATTATTGTATTGATGATGTGGATATTGATGATATATATTGATGCTGGAACAGTAACATTGATGTAAAACACTTTATTTAGTGTTGGAGCTGAGGTTTAATACTGGGATTTATCAATAAAACTCAATAATAAACCTGGATCAGGAGTTTTAGGGTTTTACCGGTTAAAAAATAAACCAGAAATAATCAAAAAAAAGTGCACATGTGGGATGAAAACAGTCGTAAAAAGAACCCGTCTAACACTGGAATTAAAGACAGATGTGTACTGCGTGCGTATTGATGATAAAATACCTAAAAGAAAGAAGAAATTACAATTTCCAAACAGAAAAAAAAGGAAAAGAATGAAAAAAAATCAACGTGAGGATCAGAATAACTGCTTTCAGACACTGTCATCATACCTCATTTATAGAGAATTGTACTCCTCCAGGAGAAGCTGTTTGGAATTCTGTTTTTATAGGAAATGAGTGTTTTAGAAGTGAAGCAGAAAAAGCTGCTTCATACGACTGAACCTCTGTATCTGCTTGAAAACTAACGTAGATCTAACTATAAAACTATATTCTATATAAATAAGACAACTGAAACTGTTAAACTCAAAGTTCTGCTAACCCTGTTTTTCTTTTTTGTCAGTGAGAGTTTGCAAAGCTAAGTTTTTAAACAACCTTTGGCTGTTAGCATCTAATTGATGCTAGCAGGGCTGCAGCAGTTAGCCGCTAACATTAGCTTGTAAAGCTAAGTTTTAAACAACCTCTTTAACTTGTTCCAACATTAAATGATACAGGATTTTTATTTGTAGTTGTGTCGTAATGGAGAAAATCACCTACACATTTTCAACATTTAACACACAAAGCTTTTCAGCTTTGTTAGCTGTTAGCATCTAATTGATGCTAGCAGGGCTGCAGCAGTTAGCCGCTAACATTAGCTTGTAAAGGTAAGTTTTAAACAACTTTTAATTTAACTTGTTTTAATGTTAAAGGATACAGGATTTTTATTTGTAGTTGTGTCATAATGGAGAAAATGACCTACACATTTTCAACATTTAACACAAAGATTTTCAGCTTTGTTAGCTGTTAGCAAAAGCTAATTGATGCTAGCAGGGCTGCAGCAGTTAGCCGCTAACATTAGCTTGTAAAGCTAAGTTTTAAACAACCTTTAATTTAACTGATACTGATTTAATTGATGCTAGCAGGGCTGCAGCAGTTAGCCGCTATCATTAGCTTGTAAAGCTAAGTTTTAAACAACCTCTTTAACTTCTTCCAACATTAAATGATACAGGATTTTTATTTGTAGTTGTGTCGTAATGGAGAAAATCACCTACACATTTTCAACATTTAACACACAAAGCTTTTCAGCTTTGTTAGCTGTTAGCATCTAATTGATGGTAGCAGGGCTGCAGCAGTTAGCCGCTAACATTAGCTTGTAAAGCTAAGTTTTAAACAACTTTTAATTTAACTTGTTCTGACGTTAAATGATACAGGATTTTTATTTGGAGTTGTGTCGTAATGGCGAAAATGAACTACACATTTTCAACATTTAAACACAAAGCTTTTCAGCTTTGTTAGCTGTTAGCATCTAATTGATGCTAGCAGGGCTGCAGCAGTTAGCCGCTATCATTAGCTTGTAGGGGTAAGTTTTAAACAACTTTTAATTTAACTTGTTCTGACGTTAAATGATACAGGATTTTTATTTGTAGTCGTGCCGTAATGGCGAAAATGAACTACACATTTTCAACACTTAACACAAAGCTTTTCAGCTTTGTTAGCTGTTAGCATCTAATTGATGGTAGCAGGGCTGCAGCAGTTAGCCGCTAACATTAGCTTGTAAAGCTAAGTTTTAAACAACTTTCAATTTAACTTGTTTTAATGTTAAAGGATACAGGATTTTTATTTGTAGTTGTGTCATAATGGAGAAAATGACCTACACATTTTCAACATTTAACACAAAGATTTTCAGCTTTGTTAGCTGTTAGCAAAAGCTAATTGATGCTAGCAGGGCTGCAGCAGTTAGCCGCTATCATTAGCTTGTAAAGCTAAGTTTTAAACAACCTTTAATTTAACTGATACTGATTTAATTGATGCTAGCAGGGCTGCAGCAGGTAGCTGCTAACATTAGCTTGTAAAGGTAAGTTTTAAACAACCTTTATTTTAACTGATACTGATTTAATTGATGCTAGCAGGGCTGCAGCAGTTAGCCGCTAACATTAGCTTGTAAAGGTAAGTTTTAAACAACTTTTAATTTAACTTGTTTTAATGTTAAAGGATACAGGATTTTTATTTGTAGTTGTGTCATAATGGAGAAAATGACCTACACATTTTCAACATTTAAACACAAAGCTTTTCAGCTTTGTTAGCTGTTAGCAAAAGCTAATTGATGCTAGCAGGGCTGCAGCAGTTAGCCGCTATCATTAGCTTGTAAAGCTAAGTTTTAAACAACCTTTAATTTAACTGATACTGATTTAATTGATGCTAGCAGGGCTGCAGCAGTTAGCCGCTAACATTAGCTTGTAAAGCTAAGTTTTAAACAACCTTTATTTTAACTGATACTGATTTAATTGATGCTAGCAGGGCTGCAGCAGTTAGCCGCTAACATTAGCTTGTAAAGCTAAGTTTTAAACAACCTCTTTAACTTGTTCCAACATTAAATGATACAGGATTTTTATTTGTAGTTGTGTCGTAATGGCGAAAATGAACTACACATTTTCAACATTTAACACACAAAGCTTTTCAGCTTTGTTAGCTGTTAGCATCTAATTGATGCTAGCAGGGCTGCAGCAGTTAGCCGCTAACATTAGCTTGTAAAGCAAAGTTTTAAACAACTTTTAATTTAACTTGTTTTAATGTTAAAGGATACAGGATTTTTATTTGTAGTTGTGCCGTAATGGCGAAAATGACCTACACATTTTCAACATTTAACACAAAGATTTTCAGCTTTGTTAGCTGTTAGCAAAAGCTAATTGATGCTAGCAGGGCTGCAGCAGTTAGCCGCTATCATTAGCTTGTAAAGCTAAGTTTTAAACAATCTTTATTTTAACTGATACTGATTTAATTGATGCTAGCAGGGCTGCAGCAGGTAGCCGCTATCATTAGCTTGTAAAGGTAAGTTTTAAACAACCTTTAATTTAACTGATACTGATTTAATTGATGCTAGCAGGGCTGCAGCAGTTAGCTGCTATCATTAGCTTGTAAAGCTAAGTTTTAAACAACCTTTAATTTAACTGATACTGATTTAATTGATGGTAGCAGGGCTGCAGGAGTTAGCTGCTATCATTAGCTTGTAAAGGTAAGTTTTAAACAACCTTTATTTTAACTGATACTGATTTAATTGATGCTAGCAGGGCTGCAGGAGTTAGCTGCTATCATTAGCTTGTAAAGGTAAGTTTTAAACAACCTTTATTTTAACTGATACTGATTTAATTGATGCTAGCAGGGCTGCAGCAGTTAGCCGCTAACATTAGCTTGTAAAGCTAAGTTTTAAACAACCTCTTTAACTTGTTCCAACATTAAATGATACAGGATTTTTATTTGTAGTTGTGTCGTAATGGAGAAAATGACCTACACATTTTCAACATTTAACACACAAAGCTTTTCAGCTATGTTAGCTGTTAGCATCTAATTGATGCTAGCAGGGCTGCAGCAGTTAGCCGCTAACATTAGCTTGTTTGGGCAAGTCCTCTTCAATCAAGAAGGCATGTTGTCTTCTGACTGGTTGGTATTGGGTTAAAGGGATAGTTCAACATTTTTCAAATGAACCTATTGTCATTATTCCCATCGTCATAGCAATAGCAATTTTCAAGAGAGTTAGCGCAAATAACAGTTATAAATTAGCTAGTTAGTCCAATTTAGAGGAAAATTAGCAGAAGTTAGAATTAGAAGTTAATGCAATATAAAAGTATAAGTTAGTAGAATTTAGTTTAATTGCCCAACTTAACATTGTATTTAGGTTTGTTGCCTTGAAAATTTGAGTTTTTTTCTTTTTTTGCAGTGTAAAGCATCAGTTTACGAGTTTAACTATTAATGAAACCAACTATTAATGGATGAACCATCTGTCAATCATAGTTCCCCCCATGTGACATCACAATGCTACAACAACAAGTGAGTATTTTGTATTTTTTGAGATAAAAAATGCAAAAATCTCTCAGAATAATGCTGAAAACGGTGGATTTTCGGTCTACGTTTGTGTTTTGTAGCTGAATCCGCTAATACCCCGCGTCACCAGTGACCTCTTTGTCAGAGGTTGGTGTATTTTATAAAACTTGTTTATATGTCATTAAGTTGTTGTTAAATGATCATTTACAGTCGTGTAATGTGGAGTTCATTCAGACTTTTTCGGCTACTCTAGAGCTTTGAGTGAGTCGGTAGACTAGACCCTGACAGGAGGGTTTCTAGACCCTCAAGGCCCATAAACACCAATATGATAGATCATTAACCCCTTGACCTCCAGCCCTTTTTTATGTTTAGGACATCCCCATAGTCAGTAGGGTATGTCTCTGGAATAAACACAGAGATGTTGGTCGACACTAAACGACCATTTATTGATCTCAAATAAACATTTTCATCCCAAAACAGCAACAAAAAAACACATTTTTTGTTCGTCGCTTCAAAAAAGCGACTTTTTACTGTAGTGTTTTTTGGCTGCTAGTTTACTGAGTTTTTGTCATAAAGCTACACTGATGGTACCGTTGGACTCGTCACAGTCTCAGCTTTCATATGAGATGTCATTTGTTTGTATAACATGAAGTATCAGAGCGCTAGCCATCAAAATGTGGCGAGTGGGTCGGCTTTATGATCGTATACCGATTTTCATATTTGTTAATTAATTAGCTTGGTGTTGGAGTTGTGTTTGGTGTGTGTAAATATGACTTATATGTGCTTGTAGTGGAGTTTCTCCTGTTTAATTTGATGTATAGCTTCACTATATTTGTACATGATTAGTGGAGCAATCTCAGGGCGACCCTGGAGTTTAACGGGTTAATCTAGAATCTTTATGTGGAATCATGTAAGAAAACTTTACACATATTGTCTAACATAACAAACACAACTGAAATATGTAAAGTTTTCTAAAGTAAAACATGACCAAACCGAAACAAAACCCTCATGCAAACTGACCATTATGTTCATGCCATAATTGTGCATGCTACACCTCTGCATGTTTGTATTAGCTGTTTCATTGTCTGTGAACAGGATTATGGGAAAACTACAGAACCTGATCTTCAGGAACCTTGTTGGGAAGCTGTAGAATCGGCCAAAGACAAACTATTTCTATTTTTGGGAAGATCCCACTTATGAAATTTGGAAGATAGAACTGTTGATGTTGGGGTGTCACACATTATAGAATTGTAAAATTATTTAACTATGACAAACAGTGATGATTCGGAAATAACCACACACTCATTGGTAATGCTTCACATTTGCATATTGGATAGAAAATGGACCATTGGCCTTGGTGAACTATGAGCTCCTACTAGTTAATGATTGGTATATGTAGAAACGGGTAGTTGTGAAACAGAAGGAGCTTGTGTCTAATTTTAGCAGCTCAGTATCTGGAGGGAAACACTGACAGTTTGTTTCTGAAAACCACAGATACGTTGAATGTCAGCGTTTCACTTTTCTTAGCCAGATGAGGCAGGAACGGTGCAGGAGCCATTATTTTAGAGGTGAGGGGGGCACATTCAGAGTTTTATTGAGTTTATCATTCTCTCATATTTAATTACACCTCTCATCAGAACCATGCAAACACAAACAGCACCTGAATAAAAGTAGTTTAACTCTTTAACAGTCGATCCTATCAATTTCCATGGTATCCATGGTCTTTTTATGTCCCCTCCAGAAATTATTCTCTGAAAATGTACTGTTTATTCCATCAATGAAGTAGGATTTTCACCCCAAATTATAACTGAAAACCCCAAATTCAGTCGCCGTCGTCATCGTCTATACCTGCTTATTCCTCATTAGGGTCACATGGTCTGCTGGAGCCAATCCCAGCGCGTTACAGCGAGAGGCAGGGATACACCCCAGATGGTCGCCAGCCAATCGTGGGGCACACACACCATTCACTCACACACTCACACCTACGGGCAATTTAGAGTCTCCAATTAACCTCAGCATGTGTTTGGACTGTGGGAGGAAGCTGGAGTACCTGGTGAAAACCCACACAGACACGGGGAGAACATGCAAACTCCACACAGAAAGGTCCCAGACCCAGGACCAAGGAGGTCTTGAACCTGGGACCTTCTTGCTGTGAGGCAACAGCGCTAACCCCTGCACCACCGTGTCGCCCCCCAAATTCAGTATCTCAGATATTTTGAATATTACTTACTTACTTGGTCGTGGCTATTTTGGCAGCATGGAGTCCATCAGTCTTTGGCTCTACTCAGGTGTTATAGAGCCCAGGTTGCTCTGATTCTGGTGTATCACATCTTCCTCTTCTAAATATCCCATAGATTTTCTATGGGGTTAAGGTCAGTCGAGTCGTTGCTGGCCAATTAAGAACAGGGATACCATGGTCCTTGAACCAGGTCCTGGTAGCTTCAGCAGCATGAAATGCTCTAAAACCATCTGGTAGCTGTGTTGACCTGAGACTTAAGAAAACACCAGCAGATGACAAGGCACCAACAATCATCACCGATGGTGGAAACTTTACACTCCACCTTAAGCAACATGGATTCTGAGCTTCTCCTCTCTTGCTCCAGACCAGGGGTCACCACTCCTGGTCCTGGAGGGCCCATGTGGGTGCAGGTTTTTGTTCCAACCAAGCAGTAACACACCTGATTCTACTAATGAAGGTCCTTAGCAATGGCTCTAGTGGTTTTTTAGTAGTAGTTTTAAACCTGCACCCACAAGGGCCCTCCAGGACCAGGATTAGTGACCCCTGCTCCAGACTCTAGGACCTTGATTTCCACACCACTAGTTTGATTATTCGGTCCCCACCAGGTGATAAAATATATAGGCTCCAGTGTTTCATCAGATTAATGTTTCATCAATGTTTATCTTCTGGTAGAAATAAGCATCAATTCTGACTCATGATGGAGCAACAAGTTCTCACATTGGTACTTCCTTGTATCTTTGTGTACCACATCCTCTGTATTGGCTGTTTTTGGCAAAATATTCAATTCCAAAATGAGTCACGGCTGCATCTAGAGCAAAGGTCTCCAACCCTGGTCCTGGAGAACCACTATGGCTGCAGGTTTTTGTTCCAACCAAGCAGGAACTCACCTGATTCTTCTAATAAAGGTCCTTAGCAATGGCCGTTTACACTTGACCTTAAGCAACATGGATTCTGAGCTTCTCCTCTCTTGCTCCAGACCAGGGGTCACCACTCCTGGTCCTGGAGGGCCCATGTGGATGCAGGTTTTTGTTCCAACCAAGCAGTAACACACCTGAATCTACTAACCAACCACTAGAGCCATTGCTAAGGACCTTCATTAGTAGATTCAGGTGTGTTACTGCTTGGTTGGAACAAAAACCTGGACCCACACGGGCCTTCCAGGACCAGGATTGGTGATACCTGCTCCAGACTCTGGGACCTTTATTTCCAAACGACATGCAACCCTTTGGACTCAGTAGCAGTCCAGTCCTGTTTGGTCTTTAACCCCGTTTAGAGGCTTATCACCAGGAATGTGACAGCTGAAAAATCAAAGTCTTCATACGGTTCTTGAAGCACTGACTTCCTGTGAATCTCCCCTATATTATTTAATGGCTTTGGTTTCACAATCCTCTCCAGGGTGTGGATATCCCTATTGCTTGTTCCTTTCACCTCTCTGTTAATGTGACCTTTAGTGACTGTCAGGTCAGGAGTCTTCTCCATGATGGTGGAGCCTACAGAACTAGACCGAGACCATTTAAAGGCCTTAATTAATTAATGTTCTTAATTAATTAGCTGATTAGAATGTGGCACCAGTTTTCCACAATATTCACATTTTCTGAGATATTCAGTTTGGGTTTTCATTTGTTGTCAGTTATAATCAACATGAAAATGATCAGTTTATCTGATTTTACTACTTATATTTATGTGTTTGGGCAAAAGGAACATTTTAGTTTGAGTCTTTAAACTACTGACAACATTTCCCCCAAATTCCAAATAAAAATATTACCATTTAGAATATTTATTTGCATAAAATGACACATGGTCAAAGACTTTCAGACCTGAAATTCATTTTAAAACAGCATAATACTAATGTTTACACCTAAGAAGAGTTCAGAAATTAATATTTGGTGCAATAATCCTTATTTTTAATCCCATTTTTCCACAAATCTACATTATTTTTAGGTGAATTTATTTGCTTGTGACCATCACATTCCAGAGGTTTTCAACAGGATTTAGGTGTAAATAAATACAATGGTCTCTTATTTGTTTTTAAATAAATGTACAAGTTTCACTTCTTTAAATGGAATTACTGCAATAAATCAACGTTTTTATATATAATATTGGCCTCAGAGTGATCTGGTTTTGCTGTTATTTTATTATTTTTACAGTGCATGTGGTCTGAAGGGCAGAAAATGGCGCAAAACAACGTATCACGCAGATAAAATCCTGGATTGAGGGCTTCCCTGAGTGTAATTATAAGCATCACATGGCTGCGTGTGTGCAGACTAATGATGGAGCTCATCGGGCCTGCTGTGCTGCAGCTTTTTTTCAGGTGTGGACGGACTCTGAGACGGTGACTCTGTGCTTGTGGCCAGACGAGACGAGACCTTTAAGTACAGACCTTTTGGATTTCCAAACCACGTGACTCGGGTATCTACAACCTGCTTCTTCTTCTTCTCCTCCTGCTGCAGCAGCCGGGGCCGGGACCGACTCTACGAGTCCAAAAACAAACAAACAAACAAAAAACAAACACACAAAAAAAGAAGGTAACGCGTTTTGCTTCTGCTGCAGCGATTCTAGTTTTTACGCGTAAAAGTTGCGCGCGGCGGCGGCGGCGGCGACGCGCGGGCGGAAAGAGACGCGAAGCGAAACGAGGCGGCGGAAAGAAGCGAGGACTTCTCAGGCCTCATCTCTGGTCACAAACACACCGGAAACATCCGATGTTTTCCGCATCGTAAATAATAATAAAAAAAAAAAACAACGCGTCGCCAAATGAAACCGTAAATAACGCGATAATAGAGCGATGTGGGATTTGTGCAGATTACAGTGAATAAACGCTGCCTCCTAATCCCTGTGAAAGGGCTGGACGGTGCAGCCGCTTCTCCTTTTTTTTTTTATAACTCCACATGCACATTATGGTCAAAGGGTGGAGGCGCTGGATGTCAAACACGTTGTCAGACTGTGGAGATTAGTTTGGACTCAGGAGGATTTTAACTCCTACTTCTGGTTTTTTTTGCGCATATCTGAACAGTTTTAAATCACAGTGCTGGTTCCACCCCACCTGTTTATTCTATTATATCATTATTGTTGTTGTTGCAGGATGGAGGCTCCCGTGTCATGTGACTGCTTCGTGTCTTTACCTCCCGGCTCTCGCGACGACCACGTGATTTTCGGGAAGAACTCGGACCGTCCCCGGGATGAGGTGCAGGAAGTGGCCTCCTACCCCGCAGCATCCCACCCTGCAGGCTCCATGCTGGAGGTAAAATGCTCTGTTAGGATGAATATTATGGATCCGGGCCGTTGTTATAGTTACAGACAATAAGGAAAATATAAATATGCAAAGTCATTTATTACATTTGTAGGTTTGGACCCTTGAAGGGACTAGAGCTCTAGAGCTAAGCAGAACCTCTTTAATTAGGATAAATCACGTTTTTATTAAGGGGCGACACGGTGGAGCAGGGGTTAGTGCTGTTGTCTCACAGCAAGAAGGTCACAGGTTCAAGACCTCCTTGGTCCTGGGTCTGGGACCTTTCTGTGTGGAGTTTGCATGTTCTCCCCGTGTCTGTGTGGGTTTTCACCAGGTACTCCAGCTTCCTCCCACAGTCCAAAAACATGCTGAGGTTAATTGGAGACTCTAAATTGCCCGTAGGTGTGAGTGTGTGAGTGAATGGTGTGTGTGCCCCACGATTGGCTGGAGACCATCTGGGGTGTATCCCTGCCTCTCGCTGTAACGTGCTGGGATTGGCTCCAGCAGACCATGTGACCCTAATGAGGAATAAGCAGGTATAGACGATGATGACGACGACTGAATTTGGGGTTTTCGGTTATAATTTGGGGTGAAAATCCTACTTCATTGATACATTTTCAGAGAATAATTTCTGGAGGGGACATAAAAAGACCATGGATACCATGGAAATTGATAGGATCGACTGTTAAAGAGTTAAACTACTTTTATTCAGGTGCTGTTTGTGTTTGCATGGTTCTGATGAGAGGTGTAATTAAATATGAGAGAATGATAAACTCAATAAAACTCTGAATGTGCCCCCCTCACTTCTAAAATAATGGCTCCTGCACCGTTCCTGCCTCATCTTGCTATGAAAAGTGAAACGCTGAAACACTTAATGAGGAATAAGCAGGTGTAGAAAATGACTGACTGATGTTTTTATTAATGTTTCACCACTTTACTTTTGGAAGACCAACATATAAAGACAATAGTTTAACAAAACACTGAAATATAACATTTAACTGTGTGTGTGTGTGTGTGTGTGTGTGTGTGTGTGTGTGTGTGTGTGTGTGTGTGTGTGTGTGTGTGTGTGTGTGTGTGTGTAGCATCCATCAGTGCTGTCGGCACTAAACGCGGCGACGTCTGTTCCTTTTTATCGCCAGAAGCTGCTGTTTTAACCTGCTGGGTCACACACTTTATTCAACTTTTAGCATGTCGGGAACATTGTGTCACTTCAAAACACGTCCCTGTGACACACTGAACTAAACAAAGGTTCCTACCAATAATCCCCATTGTTACACATACCTGATGAGTATATTTGAAGACTAAAAGACTATTCACGGGCCTATATTAGAGCATTTACGGTACTGTGAACATGTTAAAAGACCTTGAAACCTTGTAATATGTCTCACAGTTTAAATATTCAGACATTTTTGACTCTTTTTCCTCCAGTTTGATGCAGCAAATTGACCTGATCAGTATCTATGTGATATATAAACATGCAGGGATCAAACATGTTCATTTTATACATTGATCACACTGATGAAGGTGAAGATGAAGAAGTTTCATCCTGAAATAAAAGATCCTCAAACTTTAAAACGAGTCAATTTGACCCATAACATAACAGAGAGATGTCAATGTTCATGAATCCAGTACTAGTTAACAACTTAGACATCAGCTGTTCTGCAGTAATGGACTTAAATAAACCAAGTTTCTCTGGTTAATTAACCCCCGTCTGTATATCAGCATGGATGAAGCCTGATGTCTGGGTCTTTTCTAGGACTAGAGCTCTAGAGCTAAGCAGAACCCCATGATCTAGACCATGGGTGTCCAATCCTGGTCCTGGAGGGCCGGTGTGGGTGCAGGTTTTTGTTCCAACCAAGCAGTTACACACCTGATTCTACTAATCAGGAGCCCTGCTAAGGACCTTCATTAGTAGAATCAGGTCCCTCCAGGACCAGGATTGGACACCCCTGATCTAGACCTAGTTAGTCAGGAGTTCATCCTACAGCAACATCATCCACATCAGACCATCATCATCTGTCACATGACACATTCAACTAGGACCATTTAGAGAAAAACTCAACAAATCAACGTGTTCTACAACTTGTAGTTAGATTATTGGAATAAAAATCTAAAGTTGCATTAGATTAATCGTTTCAATAGTCAATATATTGATCGACTGTTATAATTTGTATGATTTCAATAGAACTATAAGTGTATTTTAGATAAAAGTGTCTCTTATTTGCAGTTACAGTTTGAGCTGGTACATTTTTATTCATCTTTAATTCCATATTCAAGCTGCAGCAGCTTCAGTTCATTGTTATAGTTACAGACAATAAGGAAAATATAAATATGCAAAGTCATTTATTAAGTTTGAAGCATTTAATCCCCAGTTTTCCTGCTATAATTGATAATAAATGTGGAATATCTCTACAAACACATGCATCTGGACACGTATAAACACTAGAGCTGCAGCAATTAATCGATTAATCAATTAGTTGACAACTATGACATTAATCGATAATTGATTAATCGATTTGAATCAATTTTTAAAGAATAAAATGTCCAAATTCTTTGGTTCCAGCTTCTCTTCTCTGATTATTTCCTGGTTTCTTTATTCTTCTATAATAATAACCTGATGACTGAAACTTCACAGGATCTAGAACAGAACCTTGAGGAACCCCACATTTGATTTGACATCAAACTATTTTAATAATCGATTAATGGATTTGAGTCATTTATTCAGTAGAAAACGTCCAAATTCTCTGGTTCCAGCTTCTCTTCTCTGATTATTTCCTGGTTTCTTTATTCTTCTATAATAATAAACTGATGATCTTTGGGTTGTGGACTGTTGATCTGGACTAATCGACAATTAATCGTTTCAATAATTTGATAATCGATTTGAGTCATTTAAAGAAGAAAATGTCCAAATTCTCTGGTTTCTTTAGTCTCTATAATAATAAACTGATGATCTTTGGGACATTTTAGGTTGAATCTTCAGCTTTGATCCACATTTTACACCATTTTATGAACCAAACAACTAATCGATTAATCGTTCCAGCCATTGATAGATTAATCAATCAGAATAATCATTAGCTGCAGCTCTAATATACAAATCCAGTCTACTATAGTATTTAAATATAATGTATTATCTATATTCTATTAAACTACACTTTGTGGGAAAGTTGCCAAATATATACCTTTTATCTCCGCAATATATATAAAATTAAAACATTTAAATCATTTAGTGACTAAAAACAAGTAGTTTCTAAACCTTTACTTGATGGATTTTATGTAAAATGCAGTAAATATTTAACTAGAACGAACCAGAATCACTGAGGATCTTTTCTCCTTTTCACCAGAATCAGCAGCTGCTGCAGGTTTTATTAATATCAGTGCAGCCATTTAAGTCTTTACATAATAAAGTAATGATTATTCCTTCTGTTAATCCTCTTAATGCACTTTTAAATTATAAAAAAACGAAGTCTTCAGTATTTAAAAGACTTTAGAAAACTATTAGACACTTAAACCCCAGGACTATTTTCTAGCCACAATTAAAAATAATCCAGTTTTCCTGCTATAAATGATAATAAATGTGGAATATCTCTTAAACCTGGAATTAAAATAAATCTACAACATGTGAGGTGACGACAGAAGAGTCAGAATCTATTTATGTTGCTGTGAAAGAGCAGAAAATATTGTTTTACTACAGATAAAAATACTTTATTTAAAACTTAAACAAACAAAACTGATACAAATCAGGAAATAAGCAAATTATCTGCAAAGCAAAGTTTGATGATTAATCAGATAAGAGTTCAAAGGTCAATTATTTGTCTATAAAATGATATAAATCCCACTGAACATGAAGGATATATTCTGTGAGATGTTTAAAAAGGAGATTATAAATTAAATTAGTCTCAACATACACATGTTTAATGGAACTTCTTTTATTTCTTTATATTTATATATATTTCTATATAACAACATAAACCATGAATAAGCAGTGGTGTAATGGAACTTCCTGTATTTAAGTAGTTTTTTTGTGTTTGCACTTAAATAAAAACTTAAATACACACTTTTACTTCGACTCCTCTACATTTTCTGTCAATTATCTGTAGTTTCTACTTTTTTATTTGCAGCATAAATTAAATAACTTTTGCATGAGGATAAATTTATTAGATTATTGGCTGTTTATAACATTATCAGCTGCTAAAAACCTCAATTCTGCTCACTCTGAGATACTTAAAATAAAAATATGCACTGCAATTTATTTAATTTGATAAGTGATGTGAGAATAAAAAAATAAATAATGAATATAAATTAATTAATTAATTAAATTAATATAAATATTAATTAATTAAATTATTTAAAAATACTATCAAATTTAATTATTAAAAAATAAAATAATTATGCTGTAAAAATTCCAAATAAAAAATAAATAAATAATGTTTATATTTTAAAAATATTATAAACTATGAAAAATTACGATTGGGATTTAAAGCATATATTAAACAAGTGATTTCTTTATAAAAACAATAATTATTTTGCACCTACATGTGCTTTAGGACAAATCCTGAATAAAAGACTGTATAATAATAATAATAATAATAATAATAATGGTTTTAAGGAGCGGTTTCATCCTAAGAAGGTTAGTGAATGAGCGCCTCTGTTCACAGAGACACTAAGAGGGGAATCTTCTGCTAAAGTGCCTGTAAATGTGAAGTTATTCACTTTATTTGACTAATTTAGACGCTGAGGCCTCAAATTACCTGCAGATAAACTTCCTGCTGCCTCCTGAGCAGCAGCGGAACTAAAACCTGGCACGAAAACACAAACTCTGAGAGATATTGACTGGATTTAAATGCCCGAAGCTGCACGTTGGCTTCAAAAGGAGTTTAAATATATTTATATAGATCAGAGTTTGTGTGATGATGATTAAAGCTGCAACTAAGGATTATTCAGATAGTGGATTAATGATTAATCGATTAGTTTTTTGGGTTGATTCAATGGTGGATCAGTGTTTCCCAAAGTTGAAGATTCAACCTAAAACGTCTTTTAGCCCAAAGATCATCAGTTTTTTATTATAGAAGAATAAAGAAACCAGGAAATAATCAGAGAAGAGAAGCTGGAACCAGAGAATTTAGACGTTTTATTCTTAAAAAATGACTCAAATCCATTAATCAATTCATGTAATAATTGGCAACTAATCAATTAATTGATTGAGACAGACTATATTGTTACTAAGGTGCTTTAGGACCATAGACAGAGCTATGTTTTATGAATAAACCATTAAAAATAAAATATTAAACTGGAAAAATGGTAAAAATAGGGCCCCTTCAAAATAAAAGCATGCTCAAAGTTATCCATGTCAGACCAACAGTCAAAGATCATCAGTTTATTATTATAGAAGAATAAAGAAACCAGGAAATAATCAGAGAAGAGAAGCTGGAACCAGAGAATTTGGACATTTTATTCTTTAAAATGACTCAAATCCATTAATCAATTATCGATTAATGTCATAGTTGTCAACTAATTGATTAATCGATTAATTGCTGCAGCTCTAGTGTTTATACGTGTCCAGATGCATGTGTTTGTAGAGATTTTCCACATTTATTATCTTTTAAAGCAGGAAAACTGTATTGTTTTCCTTCAGTGCACCTACATCCAGATCCCTCAGGTGGAGCGGACCCACGCCGTGGTCCTCAGTAAACCGGCCTGGATGTGGGGCGCTGAGATGGGCGCCAACGACCAGGGGGTCTGCATCGGGAACGAGGCGGTCTGGACCCGGGAGCCCGTGGTACCCGGGGAGGCCCTGCTGGGCATGGACCTGGTCCGGTGAGAGTCCAACATGGAGGAGTTAATCTGCAGAGCCGGTCGCTGCTGCTGGAAGAATTAGTTTAATCCTCTCAGGCTGTGATCGGACGATGGGGACGTGGTCAGCAGCGGCTTATCTCTGCATCTCTGTCTATAAAACGGCCTCTGCATGATGGATTAGTCAAAAACAACATGGGGCTCGTTATGGAGTCATTTAGACGTGAAAAATCCACATAACCTTTGACCTTTCTATAGGAATACACAATAAATCACCATAATTAAAACCTGGTTTTCTTAACGCTGTGGGGTTTTGTGGTTCAGGTTGGGGTTGGAGCGAGGCGACAGCGCTTGGGCGGCGCTGACGGCCATCACGGACCTGCTGGACCAGCACGGCCAGGGCGGACCCTGCAGGGAGGACCCGGAACCCTTCAGCTACCACAACACCTTCCTGCTGGTGGACCGCAACGAGGCCTGGGTCCTGGAGACCGCCGGGAGGCTCTGGGTGGCCCAGAAAGTCACGGGTGAGGCCGGAGGGTCCAGAGCACAGGTGCAAATCAGGGGTGTCCAATCCTGGTCCTGGAGGGCCCGTGTGGGTGCAGGTTTTTGTTCCAACCAAGCAGTTACACACCTGATTCTACTCATGAAGGTCCTTGGCAACGGCTTCCGGTCCTCCAGGACCAGGACTGGACACCCCTGGTGTAAATCATTCATTTTGAATGTTAAATAACTACACAACACAAATGCTGCTAAATGCTAAATAATGTGTTTCTTAATTGTTTCTTATTCCTCAAAGTGGTTTGTTGCAAAGTTGCTGTTTTCCAACGCGGCTAACGGCTAATTTTAGCATTCAGCTAGTAGCTAGCTACATGGAAGGATCCAGTCAAACTGACAGGTAGAAGACTTTAAGTCATTTATTACAACACTTGTTCAACATTTGTCCAGAATTAGCTTCTTTTTTTTAAGATCAGACCTGATGATCGTTAACGAGCTCTAACGATGTATGTTACCATAGCAACAGTGACTAGGGGGATTCATGATCTAATTTTCCTTTTGTATAAATATAAATAAATATAAAACACTGCTATAAATACTATTATTACTTTAATACTATTGTTTAAAACATGTGAACATGCTGGAAAAAGGAACAGAGACAAAAATATTATAGTAATATAGTATTTTTATTTATTATTTATTTAGTATTTAAATTTTTTCATGTCTCCTCTAGAAATCATTTTAAAGTATAAAAAACATTAAAAGCTAAAATGAACATGTATAAATATATAGGAATATTTAAGACAAAATCAGAAAGTAAAAGGATGAATTTATTTAATTATTATTATTTAAGTTTATTTTTATTTTATACAATTCCACAGGACTGCCATCATTTAAAATAAATAAATATATTTATTTTTATTTAATAGGATTTATTTCCTATTATTTGTGTATTATTTTCCTTTTGCACATGAGTTTATTTAATTTCTAATTTTATTTTCCATTTTATATATTGAGGTGAAAATGAGTAAATAAATAATTAAATATGGAAAAAAAAATGGAAAATCAAATAAATACAAAAATAATACACAGTTAATTTTATGAATTAATTAAATGAAAAATGATATTTATTTACTGAGTGATTAAATGATATTATTTGTGTATTTATTCTTGATTATGGTGATTTCATTCCTCTGTAGTTTCTTCCCAGACGCAGCATCTCACTATATTTTACATTATCAGATGTTCTTCTTCTTCTTTCTGCTTATTCAGGTCGAAACAAGTTTATTTATAGAGCCTGAAATCCCGTGTTTTCACAGAGCTTAACAATCGGCAAAAACAACAACTCTGTAATGACACAAAATGAGATAAAGGTCAGGAGGAGAAACAACACGACTACAATACACAAGCCAAAAATACAACGTAGAGAGGCTACAAAGTGCTGGGAACGCAGCTCAATAATTAGAATAAAATGCAGCTTATGTTTCCAAAACTCCAGCGTGACACACGGTTCAGAAATGTCCGAAGGGCTGCAACGCCCTGAGGTTTATAGTCGAGGAGTTAAGGGACAAAAAAATGTGTTTTTACTGTTTATTTGGTGTAAAATACTTTAGGATCATACATGTTTATTAAAAATGGCTGCCAATAATACACTAAATACACTAAAGACCAGTTTGTAGTAATAAAACTTGTCATTGTGTCCCAATACGATTTTAAATAAAGTTATGAATGTCTCGTATTACACCTACAGCTGTTATTTCAATGCACCTTTAAAATATTGTTGTTTTAAATAGAAAAATGCATCATTTGCTGCTAAAATCTAAAACTAAAATGCCAAAAACAAGGTATTTAGAAAAATAAAATCTGAGTTAAGTCAATTTAAGACTGAGTTTATAACAGGAAGAGAACTGGACTCTTCCATTTTGCAGACGTGGGGGAGATTCACTTTTCCGCCAATAAACAAATAATAATTTATTTCTACACGTTATAAGTTTCATTGTTGGAGACTCAACTCAGTCCATCCTGAAAGAAAAATGTTTAAAAATCTCAAAATAATAAACATAACCAACTTAATTAATTTAATCCCCCCCCCCTCAATATTGGTATCATCCAATCAGGCTGATGATGCCTTCAAGGGTATAAAAGCAGGTAGTAAAACACATTTCCTCCAGGGACTGTGTGGTAAATATAACTGATAAACTAAACCAATAAACTTATATAACTTAACATTAACTGTGTTGTAAATAATTTAACTGAAATATAAAATAAACTCAACTAAAACCCGGGATAGGATGTGTCTGCGCTGTATATTACAAATAAATGCTGGAAAAACTACACAACAAAATATTTAGATTTATAATTTTATTATATTTTATTGTATTGGGGACAATTTTAGATACTTTGGGTGGATTAAAAGTAAAAGATAATAGATAAAACAGTTTATCAGTGTATCACAGGTTTGTTTAATACACTTTATACAGCAGCTGTTACACAAAGTGTAAAAAGACTTAAACAGTAAGAATAATAATGGATATTATTTAACCCGTTAAACTCCAGGTTCCCCTGAGATTGCTCCACTAATCGTGTACAAATATAGTGAAGCTATACATCAAATTAAACAGGAGAAACTCCACTACAAGCACATATAAGTCATATTTACACACACCAAACACAACTCCAACACCAAGCTAATTAATTAACAAATAGGAAAATCGGTATACGATCATAAAGCCAACCCACTCGCCACATTTTGATGGCTAGCGCTCTGATACTTCATGTTACACAAACAAATGACATCTCATATGAAAGCTGAGACTGTGACGAGTCCAACGGTACCATCAGTGTAGCTTTATGACAAAAACTCAGTAAACTAGCAGCCAAAATACACTAAAGTAAAAAGTCGCTTGTTTGAAGCGACGAACAAAAAATGTGTTTTTTTGTTGCTGTTTTGGGATGAAAATGTTTATTTGAGATCAATAAATGGTCGTTTAGTGTCGACCAACATCTCTGTGTTTATTCCAGAGACATACCCTACTGACTATGGGGATGTCCTAAACATAAAAAAGGGCTGGAGGTCAAGGGGTTAATCTCTATTATGAAAATTAACTCTTCAAATAAAGTGTAAATTTAAAGGTTATGAATTTTCCACCTTTGCATCCAAAATACGACTAATTTATTTCAATCTGCCTTTAAAATGCTGCTTTTTTAAAATGAAAATGTGCATAATTTGGTGCTAAAATCTTAACATGGATAAAGGAATTGAATTTTTGGACTTGATGCCTGTTTATTTGGATTCTTTGAGCTTAATAATGTACAGTTCCACTTTTATATCTGAAACAAAGTTATTATAAGTTATTTTCACACCAGAACTTGCAGTGAACGCTTCTTTAACTCCTTTTCTACTGGAGCTGAGTGGGTAGAAACTCCCACGTGACTCATTTCTGTCCTTTTTAATACATAACAAAGTGAAGGAAAGCCCTTTTTAGGTCTGTGCAGCGTGCGACCACAGCTTATACAGCCGCTGTGTTGTGGTGGGGAGACGCTCCTCCACCTTAAGGCCGGATCACTCTGGTCTAGTGGAGATAATCCCAACAAGCCTGGGTGGCTTCACCAAAACCCCAACGTTTCTGACTAATCACAGGGAAACGTCGAGAGATCTGAGGCGTTTTCACCCGTTTTCTTTTCCTCCTCCTCCTCCTCCTCCTCCCAGAGGGCGTGAAGAACATCTCCAACCAGTTGACCATCGGCGCCGACATCACGGCGGAGCACCCGGAGCTGAGGAGCGAGGCCCGGGCTCAGGGCTGGTGGGACGGAGAGGGAGAGTTCCACTTCTCACGGGTTTTCAGTCCGGAGAACCCGCCGGCCAGGATGGAGCTGGCCAAGCAGAGATATAAGGGAGGAACAGAGCTGCTGCAGCAGCATGACGGTGAGCAGGGGGACTACGTTACCCAGAATGCCTCTGGGACGCAGCAGGAGCATCCTCATTGATGTGGGGGGGATGATAAACGGCACATTTACAATCAATCAATCAGTTTGAATGTTATTATAACCTAAAAGGGTCTAAATTATAGATGAATAAGACGCCACTGCATCATAGTTTTTTCTGCTTAACCCGTTAAACTCCATATTAACCCTGAGATTGCTCCACTAATCATGTACAAATATAGTGAAGCTATACATCAAATGAAACAGGAGAAACTCCACTACAAGCACATATAAGTCATATTTACACACACCAAACACAACTCCAACACCAAGCTAATTAATTAACAAATATGAAAATCGGTATACGATCATAAAGCCGACCCACTCGCCACATTTTGATGGCTAGCGCTCTGATACTTCATGTTATACAAACAAATGACGTCTCATATGAAAGCTGAGACTGTGACGAGTCGAACGGTACCATCAGTGTAGCTTTATGACGAAAACTCAAGAAACACTACAGTAAAAAGTGGCTTGATTGTCCCCTGTGTTTCTGCTCCCAGGCTCAGTGACAGCAGAGGTGATGATGTCCATCCTGAGGGACAAACCCAGTGGGATCTGCATGGACTCTGGAGGTTTCTGCACCACCGGCAGCATGGTGTCAGTGCTGCCCAAAGACCCCGGCCTGCCCTGCATCCACTTCTTCACTGCCACTCCAGACCCCTCCAGGTTTGACTCTATTAAAAAAGAGCATTTAAAGGACTCTGTATTCATATATAGACACGATTTTAAGAGAAAACTTAAGTTTCAGTGCACAGCAACATTTATAATCATCACAGAAACTTACATCGTACCATTATAAACTAATAAATAAGTAAGTAACTTTGACAAAAGCAGAGAAACACTGGATATCAAACAATTAATCTGTTAAAATCCTGTTTTATTGATAAATCCCAGTATTAAACCTCAGCTCCGACACTAAATAAAGTATTTTACATCAATGTTACTGTTCCAGCATCAATATATATCATCAATATCCACATCATCAATACAATAATTAATAGTTTAATATAATATCAGTAGTAGAGACTATTTAGATATTTAATTTGTGTGATTATTTAATTGTCTCCTTTATAATAAACATCTTACAGAATATATTCTTCATGTTCTGGAATGATCCTCAGTGGGATTTATATCATTTTATGGACAAATAATTGACCTTTGACCTCTTATTTTATTAATTAATGAACTCTGCATTGCAGATAATTTAGCTTATATCTGTAGTGTAACAGAATTTTACACGTTTTTGCTCTGTAACAGCAACATAAATAGATTCTGACTCTTCTGTCGTCACCTATAAAATATATTCTTCATGATGAACAAATAATTGACCTTTGAACTCTTATCTTATTAATCGCTGAACTCTGCATTACACATAATTTAGCTCATTTCAACTTGTTTTCTTAATTTGGTTCTGTTTGTTTTTGTTTTAAGTTTTAAATAAAGTATTTTTATCTGTAATAAAACACATTTTTTTCATTATTTTCTCATACTTATATTCCCAACTCTTCCAGGTCCATATTCAAGCCTTTCATCTTCTCCGACTGCTCCACCAACGTCCTCAGGGTGCTTTCTCCTCAGTTCGGGGCCGACGACCCCGTCAGGAAGCAGCCGCGCTTCCAGAGCAAAGTGGACCGGAGACACGACCTGTACAAGGCCCACCAGGTGGCGCTGCACGCCATGGAGACCGACACGGTGGGCACCGAGGGATGACCCCGGGTCAAAGGTCACATGTACCGGTTATGAAGTCGATTACAGCGGTTTCAGGACGATTAACTCAAGCTTCACACGTGTCACAGTCTTCAAGCGTTTTGCTTTTCTGGTTTGATCTGAATAGTTGATGCATGAATTCCTGCAACCTGCATTATTATTATTTTATGTGTAGTAACGATTGTTTAATTAATAATTAAATTATTTCAGTTGGAAACACCTAAATGTATTAAATAAATTACTCCAATTTATTAGTTTAATTTCAGTGCATTAATAAGTTGGAGTTAATCCAACTTATTAATTCAGTTTCAATTAACTTAATTAATTTAAATGTTACCAGTTAAAACAATTCAGTTAAGTTGGTTCAACTATTTTCTATTTTCTAGTTTCTGCATGAATGTGATGTGAGAAAATAATAGTGTGTGCACGTGCGTGTGTGTGTGCATGTGTGTATGTGTGTGTGTGCGTGTGCTTCCGCATGTGTGCTTGCGTGAGCGTGCCTGTATGTGTGTGCTTCCGCGTGCGTGTGTGTGTGCGCACATGTGTGCGCGTGTGTGTGCGCGTGCGTGCGTGTGCTTCTGCGTGCGTGAGTGTGCATGTGTGTGTGTGTGCATGTGTGTGCGTGTGTGTGCATGTGTGTGTGTGTGCGCGTGTGTATGTGTGTGCGTGTGTGTGTGCTTCCGTGTGCGTGTGCTTGAGCATGCCTGTGTGTGTGTGTGCGTGCGTGTGCGTGTATGTGTGCGCGTGTGTGCTTCCGCGTGTGTGCGTGTGTCTGCGTGTGTGTGTGTGCGTGTGTATGTGCTTCAGCGTGTGTGTGCGTGCTTCCGCATGTGTGTGTGTGCGTGCGTGCGTGCCACGAGTGTGCGTGTGTGTGTGTGTGTGTGTGCTTGCGTGCGTGTGTGTGTGTGTGTGTCCACAGACATTTTGGTTCCATTAGTCATAGAAACCTTTTCATAAATCACCACCAGTGGGATCTGGCTTCAAAGTTTTACCTTTTTCTTTATTATAATTAAAAACAGACACTTTAAGGTTTGTTCCAGGTTTATTATCTAAATACTCACTAAACGTATATTGTTATAAAACCGAACAAACACATTGGGCTGATGTTCCGAATCATCAGAAATGTGTTTTAACGCGACTTAAAATAACATTAACACAAACATATTTTATAGGTTTAACCTGCTTGACTGGGTTTAAACTAATGAAACCAGGTTTTCACCCAGTTGTTGCTGCGTTTTAACGTCTCTCTCTGTTTCAGGACAACGGTTTTGCCGTCTACGACGTCCTCAGAGACCTGGAGTCCCAGTGTCTCAGTGAGATTTCAGCCATGTTGAATGGAGAAATACCAGGAGACGAACTGGGAGACTTGTTCTTTGATTGTGTGGACACAGAGATTAAGTTCTACCTGTGAGGAGGTGGGTGGGTTTAATGTGTGTGTGTGTGTGTGTGTGTGTGTGTGTTTCCAGACCTAAACTTAAATGCTATGTAGTGATGAATATACCAGTCAGTCATTGCTGTGTATGTTGTTGTGATTAACTCAACCTTCTCGACGCTGCACTGATAATAAACAGCAGATTTTGTCAAACAGGAAGTTAATAGTGATATTTTCAACATCAGTGAGTGTTTGCATTTATTTTTATTACTTAAATGGTCTAAATACTGGATATACTTAAGTATATAGATAGTTAAAATTTTTAAATTCTGAATAAAAGTCAACCTATGGTCATGAGACAGTGATGCTCACATGTCAAATAGGGATATCCTGGTCATGTGTCCTTCAAAATAAAAGCCCTCTTTCCACACCTAGCTGTAAAAACTTCATATCACAGCTTTTTTTTTTTTATAAAATAGAAGATAAAGGTAATTATTGCCGTATGGCAACACTATGTAATAGAGGGTTAATATGACATTTTATAAATATTCTATAATCCATGTTATCTCCCACCCTATGATGTCATAATATGCAAATTAGACGGGTTAATTTAATCCCTACATTATCTTTGGGTCGTCGTTAGTCTCTATCTCGTATCACCTTTAATTAATACCCATTTCAAATTAAACTCTTAATTAAACTCTGGCGCCTAAAGGGTTAATTTAATTATTTTCTCATCACATCGGGGATGTACAGATTCAGAGAATTCAGATTTTTCACCTGTTTAATGATATTTTATATATATATATATATATATATATATATATATATATCAATTTATGTTGCTGTTACAGAGCAAAAACATCTAAAAATTATGTTTTACTGCAGCTATAAATATTTTATTTTGAAATAAGGTAAATTATCTGCAATGCAGAGTTCAACTATTAATAAGATAAAGAAGAAAATCAATTATTTGTCCATAAAATGATATAAATCCCACTGAACATGAAGAATATATTCTGTAAGATGTTTATTATAAAGGAGACAATTAAATAATCACACAAATTAAATATCTAAATAGTCTCTACTACTGATATTATATTAAACTATTGTCTTATTGTATTGATGATGTGGATATTGATGATATATATTGATGCTGTAACAGTAACATTGATGTAAAATACTTTATTAATGTTGGAGCTGAGGTTTTTACTGGGATTTATCAATAAAACTCAAAGCTGCACCTGGATCAGGAGGATTTGGGGTTTTAACAGGTTAATGAAGTCACTCCTATGAATTAATTAGGCGTGTCAGGTGACCCTAATTAACATATTTTGTAAATTTAAATATATCCAGGTATGAGACTGCAGCGTCTTGTATTTACACAGGAAATAAAATGAAAAGTTGAAGTGAAGAAGCCCAAATAAAAGTGTAAACATTAATAATCAGTAGTCGAATTTGAAGTATTTTTACTGTTTTACTGTACTTAAGTAGTTTAATTAATTCATAATGCATACTTTGACTTTGACTCCACTACATTTTGTGGTGATTATCTACTTTTTACTCCTTAGATTTAAAGAATAAAGTGACTTTAGTGTGACTGAACTGTCCTTTCATCGTTTTATTGTATTGATGATGTGGATATTGATGATATATATTGATGCTGTAACAGTAACATTGATGTAAAACACTTTATTTAGTGTTGGAGCTGAGGTTTTTACTGGGATTTATCAATAAAACTCTAATAATTATCAAGAGGTTTTAGGGTTTTAACAGGTTAAAAAGCTGTTTCCTGATGTCTTTTGGGACAGTTTTGGCCTGATCTCTCATCCTCCACATGTAGACAGGTGAACTGTGTGGAAACCGTGATTGCAAATATTCACAATGAACTGTCCTCTGTTGCAGCGCCCCCTGGTGGACGTCCATAGCACCCTGAGCGCAGGAGTGGCAGGAGAAGGCCCCGGGAATCTGGTCCGAGCGTCCTGCCTCACCCACAACACGACATCCCTGACCCCGTCATCAGAACTCAGACTCTATGTCTAAACGCACATGTGATTGGAGCATAATTTATCATCCCGACCGTCCAGGGAGCAGTGGCTGCGCCTCGTTAGTGAGTCTTAACGATGTAGACTAAGCAGGAGTCCATGTAGAGAGCACGCCGTTGGTTTGACCTTTGTTGTTTGATGGCTGCCTGTAGAAGAGGATCTAATAAAGGATGTGTAGAGTGTCCTGGAGTGTGTTTTATTCTATTTATGTTTTGTTGCGTTAATGGTGCAGCAGCAGGGATGATGAATAAATAGAATGAAAATGAATAGAGTTTATCTGGAGATAGGAGATGTGCTCCCTTCAGTAGTCTTCTGCCTCTGGCCCCACCTGAATACTATCATCCAATCACTCAGACACACACACACACACACACACACACACACACACACACACACACACACACACACACAGGAAAAGAGAGAGAGACACACAGGCTACATACATATATACATGGATACATACATACAGCATATATGTATGTATATGCATGTAAGTATGCATCTATGCATGCATGTATATATATATATATATATATATATATATTGTATCAAAAATAGATTTTATGTCTTTATTCATTTAGGAAAATCGTTTATTTATTGAAATGACTTTAAATAAAATCGCTATGAAGGTTCAAAATCATCCAATCCAGTGAGTGAGCTGCTGTTTATCGTGTGGTGGCGCCATCTGGTGGACATGTAGAGGAACTACAACCAGCAGAGCTGCAGACACACGAGGACATAAATAAATAATCTGAATAAACTGAAATGTAATCACGTGGAAAACATCGAGAATTATAGGTGTTTACATTTGATAAGGTCATGTTTAAAAATGTTTTATTTCATTTGATTTGTTTCAGGAAGCAGAGGAGCCTGATAGTTGCAGGCTGTGTCTGCAGCGCTGCATGTAGTTCCCTCTGGTGGCCACCAGGTGGAGCCAGTTCACCAGAAAAATACTGAATCTAATAATTAACATGACATAAAGTGTGAAGCACATTTATTTTGCTATTCTCTTCTTATTAAATGCTTGAATATTTTTGTTTTAAAATGTGAGTAAATTTATTTAATCTATCCAAAAATTAATAAAATGAAATAAGTGATTTTGGAACATAAGCTAAACATATTACAGACAAATACAATTATATAAAATAAAGACAATAATTTGAGGAGTAATGCTTAAACATGACTAAAATGATTAGTAACTGTTAGTGGCCTCAGTGTGATGAGGACTCATGGTGTAGAGGGTTAAGTTACAACCCTTATATGTTGGTGGTGCCACTGAAACCTGGTTCAAAACTGTTTCTAGACAAACACTAGAAGATGTTGGTCAGATTTTGAGTGTCCATCATCCGTACTGAAGATGATAAATGCGCCTGGAGAACTGCCTGTGGTGTGATCAGGACTCGTAGAGTGATGGGTTAAGTTACGATGATAAGGTGCTGAAGGTTGTTGGTTCAAATCCTCCTGCAGATGTAAAGAGCTACAAAGTTCTGTGCAGCTTTTGAGGGTCTGGGCTTCACTGACTTTATAAAGGCCAATTCTCAAAGTGAAGATGATAAATGTGCACAGAGAAGTGGCTCTGCTGTGTTGATGACTTGTGGAGTTGTGGGTTAAGCTGCAACCATGAAGAGCCAATGGTGTGAGAGTCTGCTGGTTCAAACCCACCTGTGAATATAATGTGTTCACCAATTAAATTCTTTAATGTGCTGCTTCTTAAAAGAAACACAAATAGGAGAACGAGCGACTACATGATAGAATGTGAAATTAGCTCAACAGGTTGAGCTCCTGCAAAGATAAAAACCCGACCAGTGGGATGTTGGTTCAACTCCTCCTGTAGCTGTAAGGGTATGAGTTAGTTTTGAGAGTGACTTTAAAAAGTCTAACATCCAAAATGAAGATGATAAATACGCCTGGAGAACATGATGGTGGTGTAGGCGACTGGTGGTGTAGAGGATAGATGTGCGTGACCGTAAGACATTACTGAAGCAATGTAATATTCAAAAGCAATGTTCAAAACCTGGATATTTTTTTACATGGGTGGAAGCAGTGGGTTATGTAAGGATGAAAAAGTCATACTATAGCATGTCGCTAAAAAAAGTCATACTATAGCATGTCGCTAAAAAAAGTCATACTATAGCATGTCGCTTAAAAAAAGTCATACTATAGCATGTCGCTAAAAAAAGGTTATACTATAGCATGTCGCTAAAAAAAAGTCATACTATAGCATGTCGCTAAAAAAAAGTCATATTATAGCATGTCGCTAAAAAAAGGTCATACTATAGCATGTCGCTAAAAAAAAGTCATATTATAGCATGTCGCTAAAAAAAGGTCATACTATAGCATGTCGATAAAAAAAGGTTATACTATAGCATGTCGCTAAAAAAAAGTCATACTATAGCATGTCGCTAAAAAAAGGTCATACTATAGCATGTCGCTAAAAAAAAGTCATACTATAGCATGTCGCTAAAAAAAGGTCATACTATAGCATGTCGCTAAAAAAAAGTCATACTATAGCATGTCGCTAAAAAAAAGTCATACTATAGCATGTCGCTAAAAAAAGGTTATACTATAGCATGTCGATAAAAAAAGGTTATACTATAGCATGTCGCTAAAAAAAGGTTATACTATAGCATGTCGCTAAAAAAAGGTTATACTATAGCATGTCGCTAAAAAAAAGTCATACTATAGCATGTCGCTAAAAAAAAGTCATACTATAGCATGTCGCTAAAAAAAAGTCATACTATAGCATGTCGCTAAAAAAAGGTCATACTATAGCATGTCGCTAAAAAAACGTCATACTATAGCATGTCGCTAAAAAAAGGTCATACTATAGCATGTCGCTAAAAAAAAGTCATACTATAGCATGTCGCTAAAAAAAAGTCATACTATAGCATGTCGCTAAAAAAAAGTCATACTATAGCATGTCGCTAAAAAAAAGTCATATTATAGCATGTCGCTTAAAAAAAGTCATACTATAGCATGTCGTCAAAAAAAGGTCATACTATAGCATGTCGCTAAAAAAAAGTCATACTATAGCATGTCGCTAAAAAAAGGTCATACTATAGCATGTCGCTAAAAAAAAGTCATACTATAGCATGTCGTCCAAAAAAAGGTCATATTATAGCATGTCGCTAAAAAAAGGTTATACTATAGCATGTCGCTAAAAAAAAGTCATACTATAGCATGTCGTCCAAAAAAAGGTCATATTATAGCATGTCGCTAAAAAAAGGTCATACTATAGCATGTCGCTAAAAAAAGGTTATACTATAGCATGTCGCTAAAAAAAAGTCATACTATAGCATGTCGCTAAAAAAAAGTCATACTATAGCATGTCGCTAAAAAAAGGTCATACTATAGCATGTCGCTAAAAAAAGGTCATACTATAGCATGTCGTCAAAAAAAAGTCATACTATAGCATGTCGTCCAAAAAAGGTCATACTATAGCATGTCGTCAAAAAAAGGTCATACTATAGCATGTCGTCAAAAAAAAGTCATACTATAGCATGTCACTAAAAAAAAAGTCATACTATAGCATGTCGCTAAAAAAAGGTCATACTATAGCATGTCGCTAAAAAAAAGTCATACTATAGCATGTCGCTAAAAAAAAGTCATATCATGTCGCTAAAAAAAAGTCATACTATAGCATGTCGCTAAAAAAGGGTCATACTATAGCATGTCGTCAAAAAAAGGTCATATTATAGCATGTCGTCAAAAAAAGGTCATACTATAGCATGTCGCCAAAAAAACGTCATACTATAGCATGTCGTCAAAAAAAGGTCATACTATAGCATGTCGTCAAAAAAAGGTCATACTATAGCATGTCGTCAAAAAAAGGTCATATTATAGCATGTCGCTAAAAAAAGGTCATACTATAGCATGTCGTCAAAAAAAGGTCATACTATAGCATGTCGCCAAAAAAACGTCATACTATAGCATGTCGTCAAAAAAAGGTCATACTATAGCATGTCGTCAAAAAAAGGTCATACTATAGCATGTCGTCAAAAAAAGGTCATATTATAGCATGTTGCTAAAAAAAGGTCATACTATAGCATGTCGTCCAAAAAAGGTCATACTATAGCATGTCGTCCAAAAAAGGTCATACTATAGCATGTCGCTAAAAAAGGTCATACTATAGCATGTCGTCCAAAAAAAGTCATACTATAGCATGTCGTCAAAAAAAGGTCATACTATAGCATGTCGCTAAAAAAAGGTCATACTATAGCATGTCGTCAAAAAAAAGTCATACTATAGCATGTCGCTAAAAAAGGGTCATACTATAGCATGTCGCTAAAAAAAGGTAATACTATAGCATGTCGTCAAAAAAAGGTCATACTATAGCATGTCGTCAAAAAAAGGTCATACTATAGCATGTCGTCAAAAAAAGGTCATACTATAGCATGTCGCTAAAAAAGGGTCATACTATAGCATGTCGTCAAAAAAAGGTCATATTATAGCATGTCGCTAAAAAAAGGTCATACTATAGCATGTCGTCCAAAAAAGGTCATATTATAGCATGTCGTCCAAAAAAAGGTCATACTATAGCATGTCGTCAAAAAAAAGTCATATTATAGCATGTCGCTAAAAAAGGGTCATACTATAGCATGTCGTCAAAAAAAAGGTCATACTATAGCATGTCGTCAAAAAAAGGTCATATTATAGCATGTCGCTAAAAAAAGGTCATACTATAGCATGTCGTCAAAAAAAAGTCATACTATAGCATGTCGCTAAAAAAGGGTCATAATATAGCATGTCGCTAAAAAAAGGTAATACTATAGCATGTCGTCAAAAAAAGGTCATATTATAGCATGTCGTCAAAAAAAGGTCATACTATAGCATGTCGCTAAAAAAGGGTCATACTATAGCATGTCGTCAAAAAAAGGTCATATTATAGCATGTCGTCAAAAAAAGGTCATACTATAGCATGTCGTCCAAAAAAAGGTCATACTATAGCATGTCGTCCAAAAAAGGTCATATTATAGTATGTCGTCCAAAAAAGGTCATACTATAGCATGTCGCTAAAAAAAGGTCATATTATAGCATGTCGTCCAAAAAAAGGTCATACTATAGCATGTCGTCAAAAAAAGGTCATATTATAGCATGTCGTCCAAAAAAAGGTCATACTATAGCATGTCGCTAAAAAAAAGGTCATATTATAGCATGTCGTCCAAAAAAAGGTCATACTATAGCATGTCGCTAAAAAAAAGGTCATACTATAGCATGTCGTCCAAAAAAAAGTCATACTATAGCATGTCGTCAAAAAAAGGTCATACTATAGCATGTCGCTAAAAAAAGGTCATACTATAGCATGTCGTCCAAAAAAAAGTCATACTATAGCATGTCGCTAAAAAAAGTCATACTATAGCATGTCGCAAAAAAAAAGTCATACTATAGCATGTCACTAAAAAAAAAGTCATACTATAGCATGTCACTAAAAAAAAAGTCATACTATAGCATGTCGCTAAAAAAAAGTCATATCATGTCGCTAAAAAAAAGTCATACTATAGCATGTCGCTAAAAAAGGGTCATACTATAGCATGTCGTCAAAAAAAGGTCATATTATAGCATGTCGTCAAAAAAAGGTCATACTATAGCATGTCGCCAAAAAAACGTCATACTATAGCATGTCGCTAAAAAAGGGTCATACTATAGCATGTCGTCAAAAAAAGGTCATATTATAGCATGTCGCTAAAAAAAGGTCATACTATAGCATGTCGTCCAAAAAAGGTCATATTATAGCATGTCGTCCAAAAAAAGGTCATACTATAGCATGTCGTCAAAAAAAAGTCATATTATAGCATGTCGCTAAAAAAGGGTCATACTATAGCATGTCGTCAAAAAAAAGGTCATACTATAGCATGTCGTCAAAAAAAGGTCATATTATAGCATGTCGCTAAAAAAAGGTCATACTATAGCATGTCGTCAAAAAAAAGTCATACTATAGCATGTCGCTAAAAAAGGGTTATACTATAGCATGTCGTCAAAAAAAAGTCATACTATAGCATGTCGCTAAAAAAGGGTTATACTATAGCATGTCGCTAAAAAAAGGTAATACTATAGCATGTCGTCAAAAAAAAGGTCATACTATAGCATGTCGTCAAAAAAAGGTCATACTATAGCATGTCGTCAAAAAAAGGTCATATTATAGCATGTCGTCAAAAAAAGGTCATACTATAGCATGTCGCTAAAAAAGGGTCATACTATAGCATGTCGTCAAAAAAAGGTCATATTATAGCATGTCGTCAAAAAAAGGTCATACTATAGCATGTCGTCCAAAAAAAGGTCATACTATAGCATGTCGTCCAAAAAAGGTCATATTATAGTATGTCGTCCAAAAAAGGTCATACTATAGCATGTCGCTAAAAAAAGGTCATACTATAGCATGTCGTCAAAAAAAGGTCATATTATAGCATGTCGTCCAAAAAAAGGTCATACTATAGCATGTCGCTAAAAAAAAGGTCATATTATAGCATGTCGTCCAAAAAAAGGTCATACTATAGCATGTCGTCCAAAAAAAAGTCATACTATAGCATGTCGTCAAAAAAAGGTCATACTATAGCATGTCGCTAAAAAAAGGTCATACTATAGCATGTCGTCCAAAAAAAAGTCATACTATAGCATGTCGCTAAAAAAAGTCATACTATAGCATGTCGCAAAAAAAAAGTCATACTATAGCATGTCGCTAAAAAAAAAGTCATACTATAGCATGTCGCTAAAAAAAGGTCATACTATAGCATGTCGCTAAAAAAAAGTCATACTATAGCATGTCGCTAAAAAAAAGTCATATCATGTCGCTAAAAAAAAGTCATACTATAGCATGTCGCTAAAAAAGGGTCATACTATAGCATGTCGTCAAAAAAAGGTCATATTATAGCATGTCGTCAAAAAAAGGTCATACTATAGCATGTCGCCAAAAAAACGTCATACTATAGCATGTCGTCAAAAAAAGGTCATACTATAGCATGTCGTCAAAAAAAGGTCATACTATAGCATGTCGTCAAAAAAAGGTCATATTATAGCATGTCGCTAAAAAAAGGTCATACTATAGCATGTCGTCCAAAAAAGGTCATACTATAGCATGTCGTCCAAAAAAGGTCATACTATAGCATGTCGCTAAAAAAGGTCATACTATAGCATGTCGTCCAAAAAAAGTCATACTATAGCATGTCGTCAAAAAAAGGTCATACTATAGCATGTCGCTAAAAAAAGGTCATACTATAGCATGTCGTCAAAAAAAAGTCATACTATAGCATGTCGCTAAAAAAGGGTCATACTATAGCATGTCGCTAAAAAAAGGTAATACTATAGCATGTCGTCAAAAAAAGGTCATACTATAGCATGTCGTCAAAAAAAGGTCATATTATAGCATGTCGTCAAAAAAAGGTCATACTATAGCATGTCGTCAAAAAAAGGTCATATTATAGCATGTCGCTAAAAAAAGGTCATACTATAGCATGTCGTCCAAAAAAGGTCATATTATAGCATGTCGTCCAAAAAAAGGTCATACTATAGCATGTCGCTAAAAAAAGGTCATACTATAGCATGTCGCTAAAAAAAGGTAATACTATAGCATGTCGTCAAAAAAAAGGTCATACTATAGCATGTCGTCAAAAAAAGGTCATACTATAGCATGTCGTCAAAAAAAGGTCATATTATAGCATGTCGTCAAAAAAAGGTCATACTATAGCATGTCGCTAAAAAAGGGTCATACTATAGCATGTCGTCAAAAAAAGGTCATATTATAGCATGTCGTCAAAAAAAGGTCATACTATAGCATGTCGCTAAAAAAGGGTCATACTATAGCATGTCGTCAAAAAAAGGTCATATTATAGCATGTCGTCAAAAAAAGGTCATACTATAGCATGTCGTCCAAAAAAAGGTCATACTATAGCATGTCGTCCAAAAAAAAGTCATACTATAGCATGTCGTCAAAAAAAGGTCATACTATAGCATGTCGCTAAAAACAGGTCATACTATAGCATGTCGTCCAAAAAAAAGTCATACTATAGCATGTCGCTAAAAAAAGTCATACTATAGCATGTCGCAAAAAAAAAGTCATACTATAGCATGTCACTAAAAAAAAACTCATACTATAGCATGTCGCTAAAAAAAAGTCATACTATAGCATGTCGCTAAAAAAAAGTCATATCATGTCGCTAAAAAAAAGTCATACTATAGCATGTCGCTAAAATAGGGTCATACTATAGCATGTCGTCAAAAAAAGGTCATATTATAGCATGTCGTCAAAAAAAGGTCATACTATAGCATGTCGCCAAAAAAACGTCATACTATAGCATGTCGTAAAAAAAAGGTCATACTATAGCATGTCGTCAAAAAAAGGTCATATTATAGCATGTCGCTAAAAAAAGGTCATACTATAGCATGTCGTCAAAAAAAGGTCATACTATAGCATGTCGCCAAAAAAACGTCATACTATAGCATGTCGTCAAAAAAAGGTCATACTATAGCATGTCGTCAAAAAAAGGTCATACTATAGCATGTCGTCAAAAAAAGGTCATATTATAGCATGTCGCTAAAAAAAGGTCATACTATAGCATGTCGTCCAAAAAAGGTCATACTATAGCATGTCGTCCAAAAAAGGTCATACTATAGCATGTCGCTAAAAAAGGTCATACTATAGCATGTCGTCCAAAAAAAGTCATACTATAGCATGTCGCTAAAAAAGGGTCATACTATAGCATGTCGCTAAAAAAAGGTAATACTATAGCATGTCGTCAAAAAAAGGTCATACTATAGCATGTCGTCAAAAAAAGGTCATATTATAGCATGTCGTCAAAAAAAGGTCATACTATAGCATGTCGTCAAAAAAAGGTCATATTATAGCATGTCGCTAAAAAAAGGTCATACTATAGCATGTCGTCAAAAAAAGGTCATATTATAGCATGTCGCTAAAAAAAGGTAATACTATAGCATGTCGTCCAAAAAAGGTCATATTATAGCATGTCGTCCAAAAAAAGGTCATACTATAGCATGTCGTCAAAAAAAAGTCATACTATAGCATGTCGCTAAAAAAGGGTCATACTATAGCATGTCGTCAAAAAAAAGGTCATACTATAGCATGTCGTCAAAAAAAGGTCATATTATAGCATGTCGTCCAAAAAAAGGTCATACTATAGCATGTCGTCAAAAAAAAGTCATACTATAGCATGTCGCTAAAAAAGGGTCATACTATAGCATGTCGTCAAAAAAAAGTCATACTATAGCATGTCGTCAAAAAAAAGGTCATACTATAGCATGTCGTCAAAAAAAGGTCATATTATAGCATGTCGCTAAAAAAAGGTCATACTATAGCATGTCGTCAAAAAAAAGTCATACTATAGCATGTCGCTAAAAAAGGGTCATACTATAGCATGTCGCTAAAAAAAGGTAATACTATAGCATGTCGTCAAAAAAAAGGTCATACTATAGCATGTCGTCAAAAAAAGGTCATACCATAGCATGTCGTCAAAAAAAGGTCATATTATAGCATGTCGTCAAAAAAAGGTCATACTATAGCATGTCGCTAAAAAAGGGTCATACTATAGCATGTCGTCAAAAAAAGGTCATATTATAGCATGTCGTCAAAAAAAGGTCATACTATAGCATGTCGTCCAAAAAAAGGTCATACTATAGCATGTCGTCCAAAAAAGGTCATATTATAGTATGTCGTCCAAAAAAGGTCATACTATAGCATGTCGCTAAAAAAAGGTCATACTATAGCATGTCGCTAAAAAAAGGTCATACTATAGCATGTCGTCAAAAAAAAGTCATACTATAGCATGTCGCTAAAAAAGGGTCATACTATAGCATGTCGCTAAAAAAAGGTAATACTATAGCATGTCGTCAAAAAAAGGTCATACTATAGCATGTCGTCAAAAAAAGGTCATATTATAGCATGTCGTCAAAAAAAGGTCATACTATAGCATGTCGTCAAAAAAAGGTCATATTATAGCATGTCGCTAAAAAAAGGTCATACTATAGCATGTCGTCCAAAAAAGGTCATATTATAGCATGTCGTCCAAAAAAAGGTCATACTATAGCATGTCGTCAAAAAAAAGTCATACTATAGCATGTCGCTAAAAAAGGGTCATACTATAGCATGTCGTCAAAAAAAAGGTCATACTATAGCATGTCGTCAAAAAAAGGTCATATTATAGCATGTCGTCCAAAAAAAGGTCATACTATAGCATGTCGTCAAAAAAAAGTCATACTATAGCATGTCGCTAAAAAAGGGTCATACTATAGCATGTCGTCAAAAAAAAGTCATACTATAGCATGTCGTCAAAAAAAGGTCATATTATAGCATGTCGCTAAAAAAAGGTCATACTATAGCATGTCGTCAAAAAAAAGTCATACTATAGCATGTCGCTAAAAAAGGGTCATACTATAGCATGTCGCTAAAAAAAGGTAATACTATAGCATGTCGTCAAAAAAAAGGTCATACTATAGCATGTCGTCAAAAAAAGGTCATACTATAGCATGTCGCTAAAAAAGGGTCATACTATAGCATGTCGTCAAAAAAAGGTCATATTATAGCATGTCGTCAAAAAAAGGTCATACTATAGCATGTCGTCCAAAAAAAGGTCATACTATAGCATGTCGTCCAAAAAAGGTCATATTATAGTATGTCGTCCAAAAAAGGTCATACTATAGCATGTCGCTAAAAAAAGGTCATACTATAGCATGTCGTCAAAAAAACGTCATACTATAGCATGTCGCTAAAAAAAGGTCATACTATAGCATGTCGTCAAAAAAAATTCATACTATAGCATGTCGCTAAAAAAGGGTCATACTATAGCATGTCGTCAAAAAAAGGTCATACTATAGCATGTCGCTAGAAAAAAGTCATACTATAGCATGTCGTCCAAAAAAAGGTCATACTATAGCATGTCGTCCAAAAAAGGTCATACTATAGCATGTTGCTAAAAAAAGGTGATACTATAGCATGTCATCAAAAAAAGGTCATACTATAGCATGTCGTCAAAAAAAGGTCATACTATAGCATGTCGCTAAAAAAGGGTCATACTATAGCATGTCGTCAAAAAAAAGGTCATACTATAGCATGTCGTCAAAAAACGGTCATACTATAGCATGTCGCTAAAAAAAGGTCATACTATAGCATGTCGCTCAAAAAAGGTCATACTATAGCATGTCGTCCAAAAAAGGTCATACTATAGCATGTCGCTCAAAAAAGGTCATACTATAGCATGTCGTCAAAAAAAGGTCATACTATAGCATGTCGCTAAAAAAAGGTCATACTATAGCATGTCGTCAAAAAAAGGTCATACTATAGCATGTCGTCAAAAAAAAGTCATACTATAGCATGTCGCTAAAAAAAGGTCATACTATAGTATGTCGTCAAAAAAAGGTCAAACTATAGTATGTCGTCAAAAAAAGTCATACTATAGCATGTCGCTAAAAAAAGGTCATACTATAGCATGTCGTCAAAAAAAGGTCATATTATAGCATGTCGTCAAAAAAAGGTCATACTATAGCATGTCGTCAAAAAAAGGTCATGTTATAGCATGTCGTCCAAAATAAGTCATACTATAGCATGTCGTCCAAAAAAAGGTCATATTATAGCATGTCGTCCAAAAAAGGTCATACTATAGCATGTCGTCAAAAAAAGGTCATACTATAGCATGTCGTCAAAAAAAAGTCATACTATAGCATGTCGCTAAAAAAAGGTCATACAATAGCATGTCGTCAAAAAAAGGTCATACTATAGTATGTCGTCAAAAAAAAGGTCATACTATAGCATGTCGTCAAAAAAAGGTCATATTATAGCATGTCGCTAAAAAAAGGTCATACTATAGCATGTCGTCCAAAAAAAGGTCATACTATAGCATGTCGCTAAAAAAAAGTCATACTATAGCATGTCGCTAAAAAAAGGTCATACTATAGCATGTCGCTAAAAAAAAGTCATACTATAGCATGTCGCTAAAAAAAAGTCATACTATAGCATGTCGTCCAAAAAAAAAGTCATACTATAGCATGTCGCTAAAAAAAGGTCATATTATAACATGTCGTCCAAAAAAAAGTCATACTATAGCATGTCGCTAAAAAAAGGTCATACTATAGCATGTCATCAAAAAAAGGTCATACTATAGCATGTCGCTAAAAAAAGGTCATATTATAGCATGTCGCTAAAAAAAAGTCATACTATAGCAGGTCGCTAAAAAAAAGTCATACTATAGCAGGTCGCTAAAAAAAAGTCATACTATAGCATGTCGTCAAAAAAAGGTCATACTATAGCATGTCGTCCAAAAAAAAGGTCATATTATAGCATGTTGCTAAAAAAAAGTCATACTATAGCATGTCGCTAAAAAACAGTCATACTATAGCATGTCGCTAAAAAACAGTCATACTATAGCATGTCGCTAAAAAAAAGTCATACTATAGCATGTCGCTAAAAAAAAGTCATACTATAGCATGTTGCTAAAAAAAAGGTCATATTATAGCATGTCGCTAAAGAAAAGTCATACTATAGTAATAGTATATAGCAATAGCTATAGTATCTCCAGATGTAAATGCTGCATCTTTTGTTTGGTTGATTGCTCCACCTGTTCATGTTGTGCACCACTGTTTATGGTCTGGGAGCAACTGATGGTACAAAGGTTCCTACTTCAGGTTGGTTCCTACCTCATTTCCTGTCATTTAACAGTTAAATTCACAAAGTGAAGATAATTCGATGCATCAAGAACAACAGCTACTGCAGTTTAACGACTGGTGGCTTCAATTAAAGAAGATAACACACATCTTCACTTCATATATAAAGAAATGTACCGTGTGTATATATGTATGTATACATATATACATGTATGGTTGTATGTATATGAAATTTATTATATTAATTATCTTTTAATCAATTATTATATCATGTAGATTCTTTTATGTAGATTCTGCAAAACTACATTTAGGTTTATTGTTATAGAGACCAATGAAACCAGAAAATAATCAGAAGAGAAGCTGGAACCAGAGAATTTGAAATTAACTTCTTAAAAATGACTCAAATCGATTAATCTATAATCAAAATAGTTGGTGATTAATGTGATATCTGGAAAGTAATTGATTAATCATTGCGGATCCTGTCTAAGGGATATGAACCTCATGATTTAATTATCCAAAAATGTCCAAAAACAAGCATTAATATTTCATTAATACCTTAATTACTAATTATTTTATCAATGTTTAGTGCAAAGGTATCAACCTCTAACAGTTTAATTCAGATAATTCATTTCATTTTTAATAAATAGAAGGAAATAATTGCATCCAAACCACAAAGACAAGATAAAACTCCCTTTAATATGCAATGAATCATTTTCAAGTAACCTTTTTTTTTCTTTTCTAATGTCTGTTGGTAACAAAACAATACTGTATACAAACACAAAATTGCTACATTAATGTAAACAAGATATAAAAATGATTCTTATGGTAATAAAACAAGTATTTGCTGCAGAATTCCCCTTTTTATGTGAATTTTCTTCTCTTAGACCGACCTCCACCAAGCTCACGGTTAAAATTCCAAAAATATTCAAAAACAATATGGCAACGTAACATTCAAACACCGATTTTTTTCCTGTTTTTTTGTTTTTTTTTTAAACACTCAGATGCTAAGTTCAGTGGTTTGATGCTCAACTTACTGGTGGAGTCTCATGTACACATCAGCCATGCATTTTGATATTGCATCAGTTACTTAATACACCTTTATATAGTAATGTGTTCATCCCCTGGACGTCCTGCTGTCACCAGTGCTGCAGAATCATCTTTTGTCTTGATATTGAGAGAGAGAGAGAAGCCTGATGGCGACTGTCAAAGAGTTTGTCATGCATTATCTGACCCTTCTGCATCTGTGCGAGTGTGTGCGAGTGTGTGTGTGTGTGTTGCGAGTGTGTGTGTGTGTGTGTTGCGAGTGTGTGTGTGTGTGTGTTTAATAGAAATCATAAGAACAACAACATGAACATAAACCAAAGAGACTGTTACTAACGGACTGTTTATAACTGCTGAAGCGGACACACTCGTTCAAGGCATTAGTGAGACAGTTCCCGTGCTGGCGTGAGGAGTAACGAGGAGGAGTAACGAGGAGGAGGAGGAGTAACGAAGAGGAGGAGTAACGAGGAGGAGGAGCAACGAGGAGGAGGAGGAGTAATGAGGAGGAGGAGGAGTAACGAGGAAGAGGAGTAAGGAGGAGGAGTAACGAGGAGGAGGAGGAGTAACGAGGAGGAGGAGGAGGAGTAATGAAGAGGAGGAGGAGTAACGAGGAGGAGGAGGAGGAGTAACGAGGAGGAGGAGGAGGAGTAATGAAGAGGAGGAGAAGTAACGAGGAGGAGGAGGAGGAGTAACGAGGAGGAGGAGTAATGAAGAGGAGGAGGAGTAACGAGGAGGAGGAGGAGTAATGAAGAGGAGGAGGAGTAACGAGGAGGAGGAGGAGGAGTAACGAGGAGGAGGAGGAGTAACGAGGAGGAGGAGTAACGAGGAGGAGGAGGAGTAACGAGGAGGAGGAGTAACGAGGAGGAGGAGTAACGAGGAGGAGGAGGAGTAATGAAGAGGAGGAGTAACGAGGAGGAGGAATTGTTTAAAAAAAGAAGAAAAAAACAGGGAGATTATCGGGGATGCCGTTCCAAATTTGTTAAGGGATGTAAGGGATATATATATGTATATATATATACACATATATATATGTATATATATGTATATATAAGTATATATATATATACATACATATATATACATACATATATACACACATATATATATATATATACATATATATATATACATATATATGTATATATATATATATATATATGTATATATATATATATATATATACATACATATATATACATATATATATACACACATATATATATATACATATATATATATACATATATATGTATATATATATATATATATGTATATATATATATATGTACATATATATATATACATACATATATATGTGTGTATGTATATGTATATATATATGTATATATATACATATATATATACATACACACACACACACACACACATATATATATATATGTGTATATGTGTATATATGTATATGGGTCAGTGACAAAGTGAGGTTTGGCAAGATGAGAAAGTCAAAAACTTTTTTAAAGTTTTGTTTTGTTATTTAAAATTCAATTTTGTGCAATTTGTGACATGAAATGTCAAATAGAGTCAAACAGAATGATAAATATTAAATATTTTATCCAAATATTTAATCTAGAATAAAAAACTTATCTGGTAGCAAGTTGTTAGGTTATACCACATCACGATTTTGTCACTGACATATATATACATATATATATATATATATATATATATATATATACACACAAACATACAAACACAGTTCTAGAAAGTAAATAAGAGACCAGTGCATCATTCCAACCATATTATTGCACCAAATACTGATTTCTGAACTCTTCCTAAGTGTAAACATTAGTATAATCTTGTCTTCAAATGAAGTTGATCTTGTTTCTTTGCATTGTTTGAGGTCTGAAAACATTTTTATTCTCATTTTCTGCAAATAAATTCTCTAAATTATAATATTTTCATTTGGAATTTAGTAGAAATGTTGTCAGTAGATTATAGACTCAAACTAAAATGTTCCTTTTATACCTAGAAGTAGTAAAATCAGAAAAACTGATGATTTTGCAGTGGTCTCTTATTTTTTTCCAGAGCTGTATATACACACACACATATATATATATATATATATATATATATATATATATATATATATATATATACGTGTGTGTGTGTGTGTGTATTGTTGGAAGGATGTTTGGTGTAGTTGGTTTTTTAAAAGGAGAAAAGATGGAGGAGGAGGAGGATGAAATAAGTGCGTGGCGTTCCGACAGATCAATAACAGGAAGTGAGTGGCTGGACCAGGGGCTGATGGGAAATGGAGTCTATGATAAGATGTTGGACATGAACTCGTAGAATCGTTTGGAGTACTGCTCCGGATTCACCGTCGAGATCTCGGCCCCCGCCTAAAAAACAACAAGAAAAATAAAAGTTAAGATACGACCTCATTAATATTAATGTATTAATGTTATACTTCAGGTGTAAAAAGCAGCTTTATTTATACCGATCAGACTTTAAAGATTTGAGTTTACATGGTTATAAATGCTCGTTTACACAGAGGGAATCTTGTCGGCTGTTTTTTTTCTCATATTCTGATATTTTCTGATCTTTTTTAGTGTTTAACCACGTTAGTTGACTAAAATCCAAAGTGCGACACGTGTTTAAAGCTGTTTCACTGACAGAAAGCAGCCAGCTGAGCAGCACTCACCCCGTGTTTCACAGTTTTGGCAGCATGTGCAGCTTTTTTCTTAGCATCGTAGTGTGTGAGGATGTCGATGATGGCCATGAAGTAGACCTCCTTCTTCACAGCACCTGCAGCAGCAGCAGCAACACGTCAGTGTCTTAGAAATGGTCAGTAAAGATAGTTCTGAAACTTTAAAGTGTGCGTGACTGATGATCTGTTAACGTTTCTTAGCTTTTCTGGAGATTTGTAGCCATTAAAGTCAGTTTTCTTCTGTCATATTTGTCAGTTTTCTGTTAAATATCAATGTTTTTCCGGTTGAATGATTGAATTAACTTCATTTATTCTTCTTTCAAACTCTATGTTCAATTAATAAATTGTAAAGTAATGAAATAATATGAGTAAGAAATCGAGGCCTCACTGTATTTTTTTACAGTAAAATATCAGATTTAAAGCCACAGCTACATTTAATTAATAAATCCTGTAAATTCAAGGCCTCACTGTATTTTTTTATTGTGAATATCTTATTTTAAGCTTTTCATTCACATTTCACATTTAATTAATAAATGCAAGTTTAGGCCTCAGTGTATTTTTACTGTAAATATCTGATTTAAAGCTACAGCTACTTATAATTAATAAATCGTGTACATTTAAGGCTTCACTGTATTTCTTATTACTCTAAATATCAGATTTAAAGCTACAGCTATATTAAATTAATAAATCATGTAAAATTTGAGGCCTCTGTATTTGTTTAAACTGTAAATATCTAAATTTAAAGCCACAACTACCTTTAATTAATAAATGGTGTAAAATCGAGGCCTCACTGTATTTTTTACTGTAAATGTCTAAAGCTAAAGCTATATTTAATTAATAAATTGTAAAGTAATGAAATAATATGAGTAAGAAATCTGAAGCCTCACTGTAATTTTTTTTACAGTAAAATGTCAGATTTAAAGCCACAGCTACGTTTAATTAATAAATCGTGTAAAATCGAGGCCTCACTGTATTTTTTACTACTGTAAATATCAGATTTAAAGCTACAGCTATGTTTAATTAATAAATTGTGTAAATTTGAGGTAAGAAATTAAGGCCTCACTGTATTTTTTTTACAGTAAAATGTCAGATTTAAAGCTACAGCTATGTTTTATTAGTAAATTGTGTAAATTCAATTTTTATTTTTTTACAGTAAAATATCAGATTTATAGCCACAGCTACATTTAATTAGTGAATCGTGTAAATTCAAGACCTCACTGTATTTTTCTATTGTAAATGTCTTATTTTAAGCTTTTCATTCACATTTCACATTTAATTAATAAATGCAAGTTGAGGCCTGAGTATATTTTTACTGTAAATATCTTATTTAAAGCTACAGCTACTTATAATTAATAAATCGTGTAAATTTAAGACCTCACTGTATTTTTTACTGTAAATATCAGATTTAAAGCTACAGCTACTTATAAGTAATAAATAGAACCGTGTGGAAGTAAAGGACTCACTGTATTTCTTATTACTCTAAATATCAGATTTAAAGCTACAGCTATATTAAATTAATAAATCATGTAAATTTGAGGCCTCTGTATTTGTTTAAACTGTAAATATCTAAATTTAAAGCCACAACTACCTTTAATTAATAAATGGTGTAAAATCGAGGCCTCACTGTATTTTTTACTGTAAATGTCTAAAGCTAAAGCTATATTTAATTAATAAATTGTAAAGTAATGAAATAATATGAGTAAGAAATCTGAAGCCTCACTGTAATTTTTTTACAGTAAAATGTCAGATTTAAAGCCACAGCTATGTTTAATTAATAAATCGTGTAAAATCAAGACCTCACTGTATTTTTTACTACTGTAAATATCAGATTTAAAGCTACAGCTATATTAAATTAATAAATTGTGTAAATTTGAGGTAAGAAATTAAGGCCTCACTGTATTTTTTTACAGTAAAATGTCAGATTTAAAGCTACAGCTACATTTAATTAATAAATTGTGTAAATTCAAGACCTCACTGTATTTTTCTATTGTAAATGTCTTATTTTAAGCTTTTCATTCACATTTCACATTTAATTAATAAATGCAAGTTGAGGCCTGAGTATATTTTTACTGTAAATATCTTATTTAAAGCTACAGCTACTTATAATTAATAAATCGTGTAAATTCAAGGCCTCACTGTATTTTTTACTGTAAATATCTTATTTAAAGCTACAGCTACTTATAATTAATAAATAGAACCGTGTGGAAGTGAAGACCTCACTGTATTTCTTATTACTCTAAATATCAGATTTAAAGCTACAGCTATATTAAATTAAGAGGCCTCTGTATTTATTTTAAACTGTAAATATCTACATTTAAAGCCACAGCTACCTTTAATTAATAAATGGTGTAAAATCGAGGCCTCACTGTATTTTTTACTGTAAATATCCTAAATTTAAAGCTACAGCTACATTTAATTAATAAATGGTGTAAATTCAAGACCTCACTGTATTTTTTTATTGTAAACGTCTTATTTTAAGCTAGCTTTAGCTTTTCATTCACATTTCACATTTAATTAATAAATGCAAGTTTAGGCCTCAGTGTATTTTTTACTGTTAATTAATAAATGGTGTAAAATCGAGGCCTCACTGTATTTTTTACTGTAAAATATCAGATTTAAAGCTACAGCTAATTGCAAATTGTAAAGTAATTAAATAATATGAGTAAGTAATCAAGGCCTCACTGTATTTTTTTATTGTAAACCTCTTATTTTAAGCTAGCTTTAGCTTTTCATTCACATTTCACATTTAATTAATAAATGCAAGTGGAGGCCTCAGTGTATTTTTTACTGTAAAATATCAGATTTAAAGCTACAGCTACGTTTATTAATTAATAAATAATTATAAATTTGAGGCCTCCTTTAATACCTTTACTTAATAAATGGCTTAAACTCACTGTCGTGGCTCTTGATTGCGTAAACGTCGACCGAGGGGTCGAACTCTCCGGGGCCGAAGAATCCTCCACAGTTGAGCGGGTTCCCGGGGCTGTCGGGCGGCGTTCCGAAGGACCCGGTGAGGACGCCGCCGCCCATCCCGTCGTTGTCGTACTCCTCCTCGTCGCCGCCGCCCTCCACGTCCATCTCCTCCTGCTCCGCCCGCTCCACGTCATGGATCCCCACCAGGAGGCTGTAGTCCATGATCTTCAGCGTGGCCAGGAACTGGAGGACAGAGGTTTTAACGTTTAGGCACCGAACAGATGATTTTACAGCTAAAAACTAAACCACAAAATCAGCCTTTAATAAGAGGAAGAAATTAAAAGCAATAAATAAATAAATAAATACTAAAACTGCTCATTTTAATTTCTAATAATATATCTAATAATATAAAGTCTACAACAGTGGAGTTAAAATCTATTTACTTCACATTCTTATGTGGACCAGTAAAAGAATTAACTTGATTTATCTTTAAAATTAAATTGGCAGAATAAAAAAATGATAAAAAGTCAGAATTATATAAAAAACATATGAGATAAACCAGAATAAGAACAAAAAAAAATAAATAAATCAAATTATCTGCCAATGGAATTTGATATTACTAGAAAATTATACTCAATGTTGGATTAATTCTAATAAAACCAATAAGATTTTATTTAAAAAAAATTTTTTTGTTGATCTATAGTGTCTTTCTACTAATTATAAAATAAAATAAATAATAAATAAATATAATATATAATCAATAATAAATAAATAAAATAATAAATAAATAAAATAATAAAAATAAATAAATAAAATAATAAATAATAAATAAATAAAATAAATAAATTACAATAAAATTCTAAATATGTTCAAAGACGAGTAGAAAGAATTAAAATAATAAATTTATTATTATTATTTATTACCTTATTATATTATATTTATTCTATTATAATAATATATACAATTATTATTTCCCATGAATATCTGTATGAAACTATAATTACTGCTTTTCCCTGGTCACACAGGTCGAGTTCTTTTTTTATGATCAATATTCCAAAATTAAAAATTTTCAAATAAATAAAACTAAATAAATCTAAACATCAACCCAACAGAAGTCTGCATTAAAATGTGCTGATATTACAATACCAAACTGAGGGTTTTATTTAATTATTATTAGACAAAAACTTGACTTAAAGTGGTCTAAAACTGGCAAAATCACCATTTAAATCAGATATTTTCTGATCAAAAACTCAAAAAAGAAGCAGTTTTCTACACAAACCAATTAAAAAAAAGTTACACAACTTATATTTAAATGTCAGAAATTAGAGTTTCATAAAAAAGAGTTTTAGATTTAACAAGAATCCGATTTAAGTCGAGCTGCAACTGACGAATATTCTGAATATTCATTTAATCTATCAATTAACGATTAATCGTTAAAAGTTATGATGAATATTAGTGCTTTTCCCTGGTCACACAGGTCGAGTTCTTTGTTTTATGATCAATATTCCCCCCAAAATTTGACATTTTTTAATTAATACTTTAAATAATCAAACTAAAATTGTGCTGATATTATAATACCAAGCAACTTTATGATCAAATATCATAAAAGAAGCAGTTTTCTACTCAAACTGATTAAAAAAAAAGGTAAAAACTTAGATTTAAATGTCATTAAATTAGAGTTCCATAACAAAGAGATTTAGATTTAGCTACAGTCTGATAGTTAATTAATCTATTGATTACTAAAACGATTAATCAATTAATACAATTATGTAAAATATGGATCAGTGTTTCCCAAAAGCTGAAGATTCAACATAAAATGTCCTTTTTAGTCCAAAGATCATCAGTTTATTATTATAGAGAATAAAGAAACCAGGAAATAGAAGAGAAGAGAAGCTGGAACCAGAGAATCTAGACATTTTCTAATTAAAGTGACTCTAATCAATGAATAGTTGGATATTGATATGATAATTGGTAGCTAATGGATGAACTGATCAAAGGCTGATCTCACCTCGACGTCACGTTTTAGCTTCTCCAGAAAGTATTTCTTGTTGTCGTCTCCTATCTGCATCTTCTGGCCTTCATTCAGGAAGTCGTTGTCTTTAAATGTGGGGAGTTCTTTCGCCTGAAGAGGAGATCAATTAGAAATTATAGACAATTATCAAGATATAATATAATAATCATACAATATATAACCAAACAGAGAGAAACTACAAATAAATCATCATATCTCATGTTTATTGGATCTTATAACATTGAAAAGTTGCTAATTTCCCTTTATAATAAATAAAGGTTCCATTTGTGAACATTATATGTATATACATATACATATGTGTATATATATATGTGTATATGTGTATAATATATATGTGTATATATGTGTATATATATGTGTATATATACATATATACACATATATATACACATATATATACACATATACATATGTGTATATATATGTGTATATATGTATATATATATATATATATATATAAACATATATATATATGTATATATGTATATATGTGTATATATATATATATATATATATATATATATATATATATATATATATATATATATTATATATATATATATATATATACAAGATATTGGACCCGAAAGCATTTTATTTATTTGAAGTAAATGAATTTAACTCACTATCTATTATATAGATTATTATATTACTATTATACTATACTATACTATATATATATATATATATATATATATATATATATATATATATATATATATATATATATACTATAATTGTATAGTCTTGTTTTCTTAACAAAACATAATAAGATTAATAATAAGAATAAACTGACTAAAATCAAGAAAAACAATTGAAATGAGCTAAATAATTTGCCAGTGGGAAAAAAAACTTCAATACTATAAAAACTGAAATCTAAAACAGGTGTAAATATCTTGATTTTGGTAAAATTAGTCCAATATTGAGTAGAATTATCTGATTCCACTGGGAGATAACTTGGCTTATTTCAGGTTATTTTCCTGATTTGGGTTTATTTGGTCTTTAACCCCTTGACCTCCAGCCCTTTTTTATGTTTAGGACATCCCCATAGTCAGTAGGGTATGTCTCTGGAATAAACACAGAGATGTTGGTCGACACTAAACGACCATTTATTGATCTCAAATAAACATTTTCATCCCAAAACAGCAACAAAAAAACACATTTTTTGTTAGTCGCTTCAAACAAGCGACTTTTTACTGTAGTGTTTTTTGGCTGCTAGTTTACTGAGTTTTGGTCATAAAGCTACACTGATGGTACCGTTGGACTCGTCACAGTCTCAGCTTTCATATGAGATGTCATTTGTTTGTATAACATGAAGTATCAGAGCGCTAGCCATCAAAAAGTGGCGAGTGTCGGCTTTATGATCGTATACCGATTTTCATATTTGTTAATTAATTAGCTTGGTGTTGGAGTTGTGTTTGGTGTGTGTAAATATGACTTATATGTGCTTGTAGTGGAGTTTCTCCTGTTTAATTTGATGTATAGCTTCACTATATTTGTACATGATTAGTGGAGCAATCTCAGGATCCCCCCACATAGATATCATTTTACCTTGTAAAATGACATGTACGATACTGAAAATCTCACTTTCTACAATACGGGACGTTGATATTTGTTAGATTTGTTCATTAATGGGCAGAGTTCTGCATCATCATCATCAGAGTGAAGCAGCACTCGGATCCGTCTGCAGCTTAATTTAGATGTCATTTGACAGGTTTACCACTGGGGTGAGCTAAGGCCACTTATTTTTATCAGCAGCTGTCACGGCTCAGAAATAAAACATACCTTCTCCTTGTCGCTGGCTTCCCTGGAGACCGTAGAACCCTGCGAAAATACACACACGTTCCAATGAAAATGGAAATGCTCGAAGGCTGCGGAGGAAAATAAAGATTAGCTTATCCTTTAAAGCGACGGCGAGTTTATTCTCTGTAAATAAACGCTCACTTCTCGGTTTTTATCAGTAAAGTCGTCATTTTATCAGCAGACAATGAGCTGTTCCCTTTTTATTTGCTGCAGCTGTTCTCCTTTCTGATGAGAAGCAGAAGTCAGAAACATGAAATCATGCTTCACGTTAAACTATGATTAAAAACTTCCCTAAAAGTTGATTTAAAGTAGTCGAAAACTGGCAAAATTATGATTTAAATCAGCAACTTTCTGATAAAAAACTCAAAAATAAACTACTTAGATTTAACAAGAATCTGTTAAATCGATTCTATTCTATTAGTTAATTAATATATTGATGATGGAAATGATTAATCGATTAGTTGTTTGGTTCATTAAATGGAGTAAAACGTCTAAAACTGGTAAAAATCTTCATTTAAATCAGAAACTTTCTGATCAAAGGTTAAAAAAGAAGCAGATTTCTACAGAAACTGATGAAACAAGTTAAATTATTTAGATTTAAATGTCATAAAATGAGAGTTCAATGGAAAAGAGTTGGAGATTTAGCAAGAAAAACCCAAAGATCATCAGTTTATTATTATAGAAGAATAAAGAAACCAGGAAATAATCAGAGAAGAGAAGCTGGAACCAGAGAATTTGGATGTTTTCTTCTTTAAATGACATTAAATCATGACTAAAATAAGATATAAACAGTAAATTAGAAGATAAATATGTTTAAAACTAGTTAAATTATCTTTTCATGCAGCAAAACAATTATTCATGGTAAGAAATCTTGATATAAGTTTTTTAAATCTAGAAATAAATCCATAAAAGTGTTAAAATAAGTGTTAATAATACTTGAAATAGAACTTAATACACCCCAGTAATAAGGTAAATATACTCAATATAAGAAGATGTCTTGTTTTTTCCCTCAAAACTTTATTATTATTATTATTATTTATCAGTTTACTATTATAGAGACTAAAGAAACCAGGAAATAATCAGAATTTTCTTCTTTAAAAATGACTCAAACACGTTAAATCATGGCCCAAAATAAGGTTTAAACTCTAAATTTGAGAACAAGACAATTAAACTTGGTAAGAAATCCTGAAATAGGATTTTTCAAATCTAGAAATAAATTCAAATTAGTGTTAAAATAAGCAGAAATATGCTTATTTTAGATTAGTTAACTTGAAATAGAACTTAATGCAGCCTAATAATAAGATAAATATACTAAATATAAGCAAATAAAACCTTGTTTTTCACTGTTTCACGAAGAAGATTCAACCTAAAATGTCTTTTTATGTCCACAACCCAAAGATCATCAGTTTATTATTATAGAAGAATAAAGAAACCAGGAAATAATCAGAGAAGAGAAGCTGGAACCAGAGAATTTGGACATTTTCTTCTTAAAAATGACTCAAACACCACAAAACATGGCTGAAAATAAGATATAAACAGTAAATTTGAAGATAAATGTATTTAAAACTAGTTAAATTATCTGTTCATGCAGCAAAACAATTATTCATGGTAAGAAGTAAATCCATAAAAGTGTTAAAATAAGATAAAATACGCTCATTTTTAGATTAAAGTACTTGAAATAGAACTTAATACAGCCCAATAATAAGGTAAATATGCCTCAAAGCTTTAATATTATATAATTATTATTATTATTTATCAGTTTACTATTATAGAAGAATAAAGAAACCAGGAAATAATCAGATTTGAGAAGCTGAAATGTCTTAAATCTATTAAGTTCCCATGGAAAGTTTCCTGGAAATTTACCTTTCCAACTCTACCCCACCAGACCACCGTAGAAGGTCAGAGGTCAAACCACCATAGTCCCTTAAAATTTAGTGAGAAACGCTGGTGTAATGGTGCTTGTGTTCTAAAAACTTGTAATTTAATAATTCAGTGCTGCTTTTCAAATTAAAAGCCAAGTTTATTTTATTTCCCTCAATTTTCCTTGATCAAAACAGAACTTCAACCCATTTTATTTGTATTTATGCTCCTAGAATAATAGAATTCCAGGCCTGAAATCGAATATTCTCATCTTCCACCACTTCTAAAGACATTCTATAACATGTCCTACGCACCTTCAGGTCGTATTTGCGGTGCACGGTGAGGCGATGGCTGAATACATTCCTGGTCACCACCATGTAGGTCTCCACGCCGTCCACCGTTAGCCGGTACATCCCCAGGAACTGAGGCAGCAGCGTGTTGCCATGACACTCCACGATAAACTGGACGGGGATGGACAGGAAGTGGCGGAGTGAGGAGAGAAAAACCAAAGGACTATCAACATCTCTTCATTTGAATTATTTTATGAATCTCCATTGAAATAATAGGCCTGAATCCATCTTTAATACCCTGTGGGTATTACCCAATATACTATTAAAGGGTAGTGTTGCCATGGCAACGCTTCTTCTTTCTTCTCCTATCATTTACTGTCACATATATATATATAAATTCTTAATTATTTTATTTTTCCCATCCTATTTACTTCTTTATTTCTGGTCATTGAGGGAGAAATATGAAAAAATGAATATGTACATAATTATTTCATTTATTAACATGTTAATAAAACACAAAAGCAGGTTCCTGCAGGTTTCCTCTAGTTAAATCCAAGTCTTTTTAACATCAATTATATAAAACTTAGAATATATTTTACAGGCCTACCTGATTTGTTCATTTCTATTTGTGTTACACATTTAATACATCCATATAAATGTATTATACTGCAGCAAACAGAATAATAAAAAGTCTATTCATTGATTTGTAGTGAATATTTTCAGGTGTTAACCTTCTATTTTATAGTGTTGCCACATGGCAACAATTACTTTGTCTTCATTTTTCTGAAAAGCTGTGATATAAAATCCGGGGGCTTTTATTTTGAAGGACATACAATTGATGAGGTCACATGACCAGGATATCCCTATTGCTCATTGACATGTGAGCATCACCGTCTCACAACTGAAGGTCTTTTAATTCAGAATTTTGGGAAGATTTTCACCAAATAAAAAAATTGAACTCACTATCTGGAGTAAGTAACCTTTTGTTTTTACATTTATAGTTAAATGTTGATGTTATAAGTTGGTGTTTTTTTCTAATATGGTAAAACAATTATTTCCATATGGCAAATATATGGAAGTATGGAAAATCATTTTATAATTTATTATAATTTATATTTATAATTTTCTTATATATATATATATATATATATATATATATATATATAAGAAAATTAGAAATATTTATAATTTTCTTATATATATATATATATATATATATATATATATATATATATATAAGAAATTATATAACTATTTTACTATTATACTATTATATATAACTATATATATATATAAGAAAAGAAAATTATAACTATATATATTTAATATATCTATTATTTAGGCTATTTAAAGTAATGAAATCATTCAATCATGAATTAATTTTTTCAGGTATTACTACATACTATGTCCATATAAAACATTTTTTTAACTCCTGTAGTACTATAGTGAAGTTACATATTACACCAATTTTAAAATCCAGATATAAATTCAAGACTTTTTCCAAGTATTTTTAAGGTTTTATATCCAAATTCTGTGATTTGAAGACTTTTTAAGACCCCTGATAAAGGTCTGAGTACCGAAATGTCAGAATATTAAATTCATTGTTTTGCTAAAGGGATTCCAGTGTGTGGACTTTCAAAGTAAAGGTTAATACCTGGTGGTATTTCTTTAGGATGTTGTGCATCTCTGCGATGTCCTCGCTGGACACGGTTTTGATGACGAAGCGGTGGTCGTAGCTGGACAGGAAGCGGTTCCCGAAGCGACCCTGGGAGTCGCTGTTGAGCGGGGCGCTCCTCGTCAGGGAGTTCTGTAAAAATAAATAAATAAATAAACACATATCAAACTCAAAGTGGTAAAAAACTCAACATTTTCATCTGATATTATGACAGAAGTTGTGAAATTAATTGAGCAAAAAAAAAAACATCATCTCAAGCTGATTTAACTAAAGTAAAACGGACCAAGACTAGAACCCTGTGGAACTCCACCCTGCAAAAAATGAAATCTTATCTTGTTTTGGTACAATTAGTCTAATACTAATTAGAATTATTTAGATTTATCATTATCATTACATTGACAAATAGTTGTTTTTTACTTCTTATAGTTCATTTTTATCTTGTATTAAGCTTTAAACTAACATTTTTTATAATATTTTTATCGATTTATCTAAAAAAATGTTTTCAATATCTTGTTTTTGGTACAATTAGTCCAATATAGAGTAGAATTAAGATAATGAGATAGTTTTCTTTTCTTGATTTGGGTTAATTTTGCAAATAATCAAATAATAATTAATCTTCTTAAAACAAGACCAAATTGGTCTTATTGTAACAAAACATAATTAAAATTTTCTTAAAATAAGATTAAACTGAAAAATCAAGAAAAATACTTGAAATGAGCTAAATAATTTACCAGTGGAATAAGATAATTCTCAATAACTACTCACAACTAATTCTACCAAAAACAAGATATTTCCATTTTAGTTTTTCAGTGGAAAAAAAATGATACAAAAAATGAAATATCTTAATTTTGGTACAATTAGTCCAATATTGAGTAGAATTATCTTAGAATTATATAGATAGAATTATATATATATATACACACACACACACACACACACATACATATATATATATATATATATATATATATATATATATATATACACATATACATACATATATATGTATATATACATATATATATACATATATATATATGTATATATATATGTATGTATATATGTATATATATATATATACATACATATATATATATATATATATATATACTGTATATATATATATATATATACTGTATACCTTCCTTGAAGTTATCATCATGCAGTTGTGTTTAAAATATTACAATATATATTTATATAATAATATATAATAATATTATAATATATTTATATAATAATATATAATATTATAATATATATTTATATAATAATATATAATAATATTATAATATATTTATATAATAATACATAATAATATTATAATATATATTTATATAATAATATATAATAATATTATAATATATATTTATATAATAATATATAATAATATTATAATATATTTATATAATAATATTATAATATATTTATATAATAATATATAATAATATTATAATATATTTATATAATAATATATAATAATATAATAGCAGTGTGCATAAAAACATGAGTAAAGTCCAAATTTTATTTTGATAGAATTATCTTATTCCACTGGGAGATAACTTGGTTTATTTCAGGTTATTTTCCCTGATTTGTGTTTATTTGGTCTTTAAACAAGACCAACATTAAAAACAGCTGTTTTCACCTGTTAAAACCTCATTTTCTACAGTGTAAAACATGTATGTTCATGACGTGTAACAGCTGCATGTTCTGGTCCCACCTGGTAGTCCTGGTCGTCGATGCAGAACCTCTCCCTCAGGTTTCTGAACACCATGGGACAGTATTCTTTGAACTTAAAGCGACTAGGCAGGTTTTCTCTGTCGGAGGAGAAGGAAAAACACCGTCAGCGCAAACTAAACGGAAACTCAGAGGCTCATTACTGGAAACCAGGAAGAGAAATGGACGTTCACTGTTTCCCCGACGGATTAAACACATTAATCTGAATCACAGCCGACGTTCACGGCTTCCTGGTGCTTTTATTCTTAAAATGAATTCAAAAGAAATAAAACTGTGTTCCAGATATTTATTTGTGTCTTTTATTTGGACATAATGCAACGAATAATTGATGAACTGATTAGTTGCCAATTATTACATTAATATACAACTAGTTTGGTGATTGATTAATGGATTTAAGTCATTTTAAAGAAGAAAATGATTATTTTTATGATTATTTTCTGGTTTCTTTAGTCTTATATAATAGTAAACTGATAAAAAATAATATTATAATAATAAGAAAAAAAATAATTTGCTTATATTGAGTATATTTACCTTATTACTGGGATGTATTAAGTTCTATTTCAAGAAATTTTATCTAAAAATTAGCATATTTCATCTTATTTTAACACTTTTATGGATTTATTTCTAGATTTAAAAATCTTATATCAAGATTTCTTACCATGAATAATTGTTTTGCTGCATGAACAGATAATTTAACTAGTTTTAAACATATTTATCTTCAGATTTAGTGTTTATATCTTATTTTTAGTCATGATTTAATGTCATTTTAAAGAAGAAAATGTCCAAATTCTCTGGTTCCAGCTTCTCTTCTCTGATTATTTCCTGGTTTCTTTATTCTTCTATAATAATAAACTGATGATCTTTGGGTTGTGGACAAAAAAAGACATTTTAGGTTGAATCTTCTTCGTGAAACAGTGAAAAACAAGGTTTTATTTGCTTATATTTAGTATATTTATCTTATTATTGGGCTGCATTAAGTTCTATGTCAAGTAAACTAATCTAAAAATAAGCATATTTCTGCTTATTTTAACACTAATTTGAATTTATTTCTAGATTTGAAAAATCCTATTTCAGGATTTCTTACCAAGTTTAATTGTCTTGTTCTCAAATTTAGAGTTTAAACCTTATTTTGGGCCATGATTTAACGTGTTTGAGTCATTTTTAAAGAAGAAAATGTCCAAATTCTGGTTATTTCCTGGTTTCTTTATTCCTCTATAATAGTAAACTGATAAATAATAATAATAATAAAGTTTTGAGGGAAAAAACAAGACATTTTCTTATATTGAGTATATTTACCTTATTACTGGGCTGTATTATGTTGTATTTCAAGTATTATTAACACTTATTTTAACACTTTTATGGATTTATTTCTAGATTTAAAAAACTTATATCAAGATTTCTTACCATGAATAATTGTCTTGCTGCATGAACAGATAATTTAACTAGTTTTAAATATATTTATCTTCTAATTTAGTGTTTATATCTTATTTTTAGTCATGATTTAATGTCATTTTTTAAGTAGAAAATGTCCAAATTCTCTGGTTCCAGCTTCTCTTCTCTGATTATTTCCTGGTTTCTTTATTCTTCTATAATAATAAACTGATGATCTTTGGGTTGTGGACAAAAAAAGACATTTTAGGTACTTAATTAATCATTTCAATAATCAATACATTAATCAACATTTACTCTTATAGTTTTACAGCCTATGATTAAATCCTTCTTTCTTTATTTGGACTCATTTTACAGTCTTATGTTGTTCTGAGCAGATTAATGATGATATTTCCCACCATATAAAACATTTTTCACAATAAAGTGATCTGTATTTTTCTGTTGCACTGCTGTGATATTTGTGCTTACTCTACAATGTTCCCTGGTGTGTTGTAATATAAAACCCGGGTTTTAATGATCCATATATCAGAACAAACTCCCAGAAAACCACTGAGCTGCAGAGAAAATACAGGAGCATAAAGAAGAATGAGCTACCAGTTAGTTTTATATTATATTTTATTATTCCTTTTCAGTTACACCATTCATATTTAGTATAAAATAAATAAATAAATACAATTTGCACGTTCTGTGTGATTTAAAAAAACAAAAATGGCACAATTGGGATTTCAAAGATGAATGCTTTTAACCCTCTATTGTGTTTTACAGTTACTTTATCTTCATTTTTCTAAAAAGCCGGTGTTTTTACAGTTAGGTGCGAAAAGGGGGCTTTTATTTTGAAGGACATACAATTTATGAGGTCACATGACCAGGATATCCTGTTTGCTCATGGACAAAAAATTAATTTAATTCAGAATTTAGGAAGATTTTCATTGAATTCAATTTTAATGTCATATTTTTTATCTAATATACGTCAACAATATGCAAATATGGGATTTTTTTCTTCTAGATCTTAAATATATATATTATTTAGGCCATTTTAAGTAATAAAAACACCATATCTAAGTAACATTTAATGCAATAGAAGGTTAAAAGGCACGAATCAGGTGTCATGTATTTAAGTTTTGGACTTATCTGCCACTGATCTCTATATATATAACATATACATCAGTGTCTCACAAGGCAAACGGCCTGAGACAGATTAAATAAACAGGAACACGAGTCCCAGGTTGGATCTAATCATCAGGTCGGTGATGGAAATAGCTCGGACGGCGGCGATGTACCTACTTGTTAAATAGGTGGTTGTCCACTTTGATCTTACTGTAGGCTTTAAAGTCATCTGGCATCAGCATTACTGGTACAGGCACATTACTTAACTCGTTAATCTGAGGGAGAAGCAGAGAGACACAGATCAGAAACGAGCCTGAAACACAGCAGGAGGAATTAAAACGGCAAAATCTGATACAGAGATTTCAACAAAAACACAATATATAGAATAAATATAGTGTGATATCAGGTAAAATGGGCCATTTTGACCACTAGGCCAATGACTAACCCTCTACTGCATGGAATATTATATGGCAAAAATGTTAAAATGGCCTAAATAATTGATAAATTTAAAAATATGCAAGAAAAAGTCAATGGGAATTTTCCTTATTTGCATATTTTTTCCATATGGCAACAAATCTATTGTTATTTTGAGTTAAATATAAAAAAAATGGTAAATATTTTCCAAAATTCTGAATAAAAGACGTTTGATTATGAGAAAATGACAAAAGTCCCTGAGCAATAGGGATACCCTGGTCATGTGACCTCATAAATCACATGTCCTTCAAAATAAAAGCCATGTTTTCATGCCTAACTATTAAAAACATAGATAATATATCAGAAAAATTAAGATAAAGTGATTGTTACTATGCAATAGAGAAAAGTCCATGAGCAATAGGGATATCCTGGTCATGTGACCTCATAAATCACATGTCCTTCAAAATAAAAGCCATGTTTTCATGCCTAACTATTAAAAACATAGATAATATATCAGAAAAATTAAGATAAAGTGATTGTTACTATGCAATAGAGAAAAGTCCATGAGCAATAGGGATATCCTGGTCATGTGACCTCATAAATCACATGTCCTTCAAAATAAAAGCCATGTTTTCATGCCTAACTGTTAAAAACATAGATTTTATATCAGAAAAATTAACATAAAGTAATTGTCACTAAGCAATAGAGAAAAGTCCCTGAGCAATAGGGATATCCTGGTCATGTGACCTCATAAATCGCATGTCCTTCAAAATAAAAGCCAACTGTTAAAAACATAGATTTTATATCAGAAAAATTAAGATAAAGTGATTGTTACTATGCAATAGAGTAGAGTAATACAAGTCTACTAAACCCATTTTACCTGAAACCACTGATACAGTGAACATTTCATGATTTATACGACTCAAATAATTATATTTTATCATATAATTCCACCACAAACTGATCAGAAACAGTAATTATTCATCATAAATATACATGAAAAAGGCAGATATAGTCCCAAAAAATCTCATTTTACCCTCAAATAATCTACATAAACTGATAAAATGAGTCACAACTTGTGCTGTAGGATTGTTTTTCGAGTTTTGTGCAGATTTGTGTCGTGTTTACTCAGCACCAATCATTAACTCTGGGGCCAAAGGACGTGCAGAGCGTCCCCAGACACTGATTTTATCCACCGAAACGATTCCAGAACAGAAGAAACCATGAAGGAGAAAGAAAACCTCCTTCATGTGATCGAGTAAACAGTCAAACAGGGGAAATTGAGAGGAAAAGATGGAGGAGATAACGACTTCTCCGGAGGGAAAAGCAGAGAAATGACGTGGAATGATGCTGAAATAACATATAAATATCACCTGATTCCAAGCGTCTACTCCATTATTTATTAAAACTGGATGAAAACTACCTCTTAGATGATGTTTGTGCTTAATATAGAATTAAAAAAGTGACACAGGAAGTTTAAACGATGGGAAAACATGCATCATCAGGACTGAAATGAAAATTCCTGACATGAAATTAAAGAAAAATCATGTTTTCATCACTTGTAGTGATGTAGTGGTCCAGTTTTAGTAGCAGGAAGTCCAATATGTGGTCCGGGGACCAGAACCGGGCCACTTAAGGGTCCAATCCGGTCCACTGGAGGACGACTGGAGTTCTTTCAGGGCTCAATAGAATAGAGAATAGAGTAGAATTATCTTTAATTATTTGGTAATTTAGCTTATTTCAAGTTTTTTTTTTTCTCAAAATATGCGTTAAAATATAAATAAAAATATAAATAAATAAGTGGAGGATTGAAACTGCCATAATCAGGAATAAATAAATAAATGATGCCTCAGTACATAAATAATTATATCAGTAATTGTCCATATTTATTTAATTTTCCATCTAATTAATTCATAAAATGTATTTGTGTATTATTTTCACGTTTATTTGATTTTCCATTTTATTTCATTTTAAAATTAAGTCAATTTCACCTCAAAATATACTAGACTTAATTAAAAATAACATTTTAAATGTAATAAATTCATGTTTAAAGAGAAAATAATACACAAATAAAATGAAATAAATCCTACTAAATTAAATACATTTATTTATTTGTGTTAAATTATGATAGTCTTCTATATAAATGGTCCTACATTAATTATTATTATTATTTATAATTATTATAGTAAATTATTATTATTATTATTATATTGTCATTGTGGATTTATAGTGAAAATAAATTATTTTTAAGGACCAATAGTCCAGCGTTCAATCGTTTAAATCCTTCAGCCGGAAAGGCTCAATGAGTTAGTTTTAATGTTAGCATTAGCGTTAGCATTAACGTTAGCATAAGCGTTAGCATTACCATTAGCATAGAACGTTATCAGAAGTTGAATCATCAACACTCGGCGTTCTGTTTCCTTAATGCCATGATATAATTGTTAAAATCCTTCAGCCGGAAAGGCTCAATGAGTTAGTTTTAATGTTAGCATTAGCGTTAGCATTTGCGTTAGCATTAGCATTAACGTTAGCATAAGCGTTAGCATTAGCATAGAACGTTATCAGAAGTTGAATCATCAACACTCAACCTTCTGTTTCCTTAATGCCATTATATAATCGTTAAAATCCTTCAGCCGGAAAGGCTCAATGAGTTAGTTTTAATGTTAGCATTAGCGTTAGCATTAACGTTAGCATAAGTGTTAGCATTAGCATAGAACGTTATCAGAAGTTGAATCATCAACACATGGCCTTCTGTTTCCTTAATGCCATGATATAATTGTTAAAATCCTTCAGCCGGAAAGGTTCAATGAGGTAGTTTTAATGTTAGCATTAGCGTTAGCATAAGCGTTAGCATTAGCGTTAGCATTTGTGTTAGCATTAGCATTAACGTTAGCAGAAGTTGAATCATCAACACTCGGCCTTCTGTTTCCTTATTGCCATGATATAATCATTAAAATCCTTCAGCCGGAAAGGCTCAATGAGTTAGTTTTAATGTTAGCATTAGCGTTAGCATTTGCGTTAGCATTAACGTTAGCATAACTGTTAGCATTAGCATTAGCATAGAACGTTATCAGAAGTTGAATCATCAACACTCGGCCTTCTGTTTCCTTAATGCCATGATATAATCGTTAAAATCCTTCAGCCGGAAAGGCTCAATGAGTTAGTTTTAATGTTAGCATTAGCGTTAGCATTAGCATTAACGTTAGCATGAGCATTAGCATTAGCATAGAACGTTATCAGAAGTTGAATCATCAACACTCGGCCTTCTGTTTCCTTAATGCCATGATATAATTGTTAAAATCCTTCAGCCGGAAAGGCTCAATGAGTTAGTTTTAATGTTAGCATTAGCGTTAGCATTTGCGTTAGCATTAGTGTTAGCATTAGCATTAACGTTAGCATTAGTGTTAGCATTAGCATTAACGTTAGCATAAGCGTTAGCATTAGCATAGAACGTTATCAGAAGTTGAATCATCAACACTCGGCCTTTTGTTTCCATAATGCCATGATATAATCGTTAAAATCCTTCAGCCGGAAAGACTCCATGAGTTAGTTTTAATGTTAGCATTAACGTTAGCATTAGCGTTAGCATTAGCATAGAACGCTATCAGAAGTTGAATCATCAACACTCCTTCTGTTTCCTTAATGCCACGATATAATCGTTAAAATCCTTCAGCCGGAAAGGCTCAATGAGTTAGTTTTAATGTTAGCATTAGCGTTAGCATAAGCGTTAGCATTAGCGTTAGCATTAGCATTAACGTTAGCATAAGCGTTAGCATTAGCATTAGCATAGAACGTTATCAGAAGTTGAATCATCAACACACGGCCTTCTGTTTCCTTAATGCCATGATATAATTGTTAAAATCCTTCAGCCGGAAAGGCTCAATGAGTTAGTTTTAATGTTAGCATTAGCGTTAGCATTTGCGTTAGCATTAGCATTAACGTTAGCATAAGCGTTAGCATTAGCATAGAACGTTATCAGAAGTTGAATCATCAACACTCGGCCTTCTGTTTCCTTAATGCCATGATATAATTGTTAAAATCCTTCAGCCGGAAAGGCTTAATGAGTTAGTTTTAATGTTAGCATTAGCGTTAGCATTTGCGTTAGCATGACTCACGTTCTCAGCCTCCGTGACATATTTCATGTTATTTTATTCATTTTATGTCCTGTTTCCTCGTCAGGAAGTGAAAATGAAGAAGTTCAAACAAAATATTTGACAGAAGTAAAGAGAGAGGTTAATAATAAAATAATTGGTTTTCTTTGATGATTTTAGTCCATTGGGGTAATGAGATATTTAAAGACATGTTTTGGAAAATATGTGTTAATTTGTAAGCAAATATTTGTTTAATTAATGCAATTAATTGAATGTTTGGCAAGATGAGAAAGTCAAAAACTATTAAAATACAGTTTTAAGAAGCATTTATCAGGTCTTTAAATGTACATTATGTGTTCATGTTGGTTTCTATAATTTTATTGCACAAAAATCAAGATTTGTTTGACATGAAATGTATAAATGACAAATTTTAAATATATAATCCACCTGGAATCATGGGTTTTTAATTTTTTAAAGCCTTTTTAACCCTCCTCCCTCCGAAAAGACGTCTGAAACCAACAAAATCATCCTAATAATCAGTGTTAATATTTCATTATTACCTCCATTGCTCACTATAAATTCCATTCTTAACCCGTTAAACTCCAGGTTCTCCCTGTGGGGGGATCCTGAGGTTGCTCCACTAATCATGTACAAATATAGTGAAGCTATACATCAAATTAAACAGGAGAAACTCCACTACAAGCACATATAAGTCATATTTACACACACCAAACACAACTCCAACACCAAGCTAATTAATTAACAAATATGAAAATCGGTATACGATCATAAAGCCGACCCACTTGCCACATTTTGATGGCTAGCGCTCTGATACTTCATGTTATACAAACAAATGACATCTCATATGAAAGCTGAGACTGTGACGAGTCCAACGGTACCATCAGTGTAGCTTTATGACAAAAACTCAGTAAACTAGCAGCCAAAAAACACTACAGTAAAAAGTCGCTTGTTTGAAGCGACTAACAAAAAATGTGTTTTTTTGTTGCTGTTTTGGGATGAAAATGTTTATTTGAGATCAATAAATGGTCGTTTAGTGTCGACCAACATCTCTGTGTTTAAACATAAAAAAGGGCTGGAGGTCAAGGGGTTAAAACCAAGATTTCATGAGAATGACCCCAGTTTGAGAATCACTGGTGTACAACATCACCTGTGTGTGTGTGTGTGTGTGTTTCTCTGACATCACAGCCAGGCAGCCATTAAAAATGCATTCTACTTCCAAGAAGAAGAAGAAGGAAGCTTTGATGAGAAGTCTGTTTGATGCCTTCGATCCGGCTTCCCGCCCACACCTCAACTCACCAGATCTGAGCTGCTGCTGCTGCTGCTGCCACACACCCACGACCAAAGTTCAGCCGCCAAACACTCAGAGATGCTGCAGCCACAGCCGTGTCATTAGCCGCCTCCTTAATTACTCACAGCGTCCACTAGTCTCGTTTAACGAGGAGGGAAAACGTTTCGACTTCAATGCACAACCGTCAGCAGGTTACGCTCAAATCTGCAGCTTTTTGTTTCGTCAATTCACCGTCGTTCAGGTCGATATCAGACTATAAAGTGCTGGTTTCCCCCAAAGTCTGTCAATTTTAGGGCTGAACGGTTTTAATTGTGATTTTTCTGGCAGATAATCATTGGGATTTTCTTCTAACTCTAATGCAAGCAATGAAAACTAAAGTTAGGATCATTAAAGCTGCGATTTCCCAGCATTAGCAGGAAAAACAACTATAAACTCTATAAAGGAGGATATACTCTTTATGCTGCCAGGCTCAGATTGTTATCATGATGTTTTATTCACACTAGACCTGAACGATCTGTTGCTTTAGATCAAAAACTGCAAATTTAGGCAACGTTTTTGCTGTTTTTCTAACCCAGGTTTGGTTTTCATCAACTATTTTCCACCTCTCTGACCATGGGAATTTTCCTTATTTGCATATTTTTCCATATGGCAACAAATCTATTATTAATTAGAACATTTCAGAGAAATTTTGAGTTTAATATTAAAAAATTGGTAAAAAATTTCCAAAATTCTGAATAAAAGACGTTTGATTATGAGAAAATGACAAAAGTCCATGAGCAATAGGGATATCCTGGTCATGTGACCTCATAAATTGCATGTCCTTCAAAATAAAAGCCATGTTTTCTTGTCTAACTGTTAAAAACATAGATTTTATATCAGAAAAATTAAGATAAAGTGATTGTTACTATGCAATAGAGAAAAGTCCCTGAGCAATAGGGATATCCTGGTCATGTGACCTGATAAATCGCATGCCCTTCAAAATAAAAGCCATGTTTTCATGCCTAACTGATGAAAACATAGATTTTATATCAGAAAAATACAACAAAAACACAATATATAGAATAAATATAGAGTGATATCAGGTAAAATGGGCCATTTTGACCACTGGGCCAATGACTAACCCTCTACTGCATGGAATATTATATGGCAAAAATGTTAAAATGGCCTAAATAATTGATAAATTAAAAAAATATGCAAGAAAAAGTCAATGGGAATTTTCCTTATTTGCATATTTTTTCCATATGGCAACAAATCTAATATTAATTAGAACATTTGAGAGAAATTTTGGGTTTAATATTAAAAAAAAATTGGTAAAAATTTTCCAAAATTCTGAATAAAAGACGTTTGATTATGAGAAAATGACAAAAGTCCCTGAGCAATAGGGATATCCTGGTCATGTGACCTCATAAATTGCATGTCCTTCAAAATAAAAGCCATGTTTTCATGTCTAACTGTTACAAACATAGATTTTATATCAGAAAAATTAAGATAAAGTGATTGTTACTATGCAATAGAGAAAAGTCCCTGAGCAATAGGGATATCCTGGTCATGTGACCTCATAAATTGCATGTCCTTCAAAATAAAAGCCATGTTTTAATGCCTAACTCTTAAAAACATAGATTTTATATCAGAAAAATACAATATATAGAATAAATATAGAGTGATATCAGGTAAAATGGGCCATTTTGACCACTGGCCCACTGACCACTTGACTAATATCAATCGTGATAATGATTTTTTTCCATAATCAAGCATTAAAGCACCATTATAGAGCGTATAGTGGGTCTTGTGCATTACAAAAATGTCTGCCCAGATCAATCAAAATAAACAAAAAAAACTCTAAAAGTTAGGAGAATATGATCCACACATGATTTTCCTTTAATTTCACATCAACCAGCAAATGACAGTTGGTTCAGAAACGATTTATGACACTTTGACAGAACAAGATAAACGATGCTCTGATGCTCAAATCAAAAAGTTTGAGGCTGCATCAACAGCTTTATTGCACATTAGGCTGCAAAATCAAACTGCTGGTGCACAAAACCCAGCTGCATCCATCATCAGCACCACTGAATCTGCCCTTCACTGAGCTTTTTAATAGCCAGAGGAGGAGGAGGAGGGTGGTGGGGGGGGGGGGTCTGAAGCCAAAAGTGAATGTGATATATTCCCTGCACCTATTTATAAGAGGATGATGTGACGGAATCGACTGGATGCAGGCGACGAAGCAAAGGAAGAAGCTGCAAAAATGTTTTTAAAAAGCAGAAAAGCTCGTATTTTGAAGAACAGAAGAAGCTGCAGGACATCAACCTGCTGCTCCTGTCACACCCCTCCCTCCCACTCCATGGCTGCTCTCTGCAGCAGCTCACGACTCCCAAACCAATCCAGGATTTATTCACTCGTATATCTATTACACTCGTATTATAATCTATATATTTTATATTAATGTATATAATAATGTGCATAACCATGAGTAATTTATTTCTAGTCTTTCCAATAATTCCATCTACTCACCTACGTCATACCATGTGCACTTTTACAATAACAATGTGGCAATTTACTTTTATTTTCCATTGTTGTCTATTTATTTTCGTTGTTGGTATTTAGGGTGTTTTGTTATTTATTTACATATTTCTCTTGTGTTTGTGTGTCTATAGTTTTATAAAATTAACCGTATGTGACGTGTCTGAGCTTCAATTTCCCTGAGGGAACCTCCCAAAAGGATCAATAAAGTTATATCTATATGAGAGACAACTCCACTGTTACTGCTACTGTAACATAATTTATCATGTGCAATTCATGTGCAATCTACCCCACCATGCAAAACATGTGCAATAATATACTAAATTGTGCAATTTATGTGCAATATACCCCACTCTGCAATATATGTGCAATAATCTACTAAACTGTGCAATCCATGTGCAATAATATACCCCACTCTGCCATATATGTGCAATAATCTACTAAACTGTGCACTCAATGTCCAATAATCTACACCACCTGTGCAATATATGTACAATAATCTACTAAACTGTGGTAATGCATGTGCAATAATCTACCCCACTGTGCTACATATGTGCAATATATGTACAATAATCTACTAAACTGTGCAATCCATGTGCAATAATCTACCCCACTCTGCAATAGATGTGCAATAATCTACTAAACTGTGCAATCCATGTGCAATAATCTACCCCACTCTGCAATAGATGTGCAATAATCTAATAAACTGTGCAAATCATGTGCAATACTATACCCCACTCTGCAATATATGTGCAATAATCTACTAAACTGTGCAATCCATGTGCAATAATATACCCCACTCTGCAATATATAGGCAATAATTTAGCCCACTGTGCAATATATGTGTGATAATCTACTAAACTGTGCAATTCATGTGCAATACTATACCCCACTCTGCAACATATGTACAATAATATATCCCAATCTGCAATATATGTGCAATAATCTACTAAACTGTGCAATTCATGTGTAATAATATACCCCACTCTGCAATATATGTGCAATAATCTACTAAACTGTGCAATCCATGTGCAATAATATACCCCACTCTGCCATATATGTGCAATAATCTACTAAACTGTGCAATCCATGTGCAATAATCTACCCCACTCTGCAATATATGTGTAATAATCTATTAAACTGTGCAATTCATGTGCAATAATCTACCCCACTCTGCAATCCATGTGCAATAATCTACCCCACTCTGCAATATATGTGTAATAATCTATTAAACTGTGCAATTCATGTGCAATAATCTACCCCACTGTGCTATATATGTGTAATAATCTATTAAACTGTGCAATTCATGTGCAATAATCTACCCCACTCTGCAATCCATGTGCAATAATCTACCCCACTCTGCAATATATGTGTAATAATCTATTAAACTGTGCAATTCATGTGCAATAATCTACCCCACTCTGCAATCCATGTGCAATAATCTACCCCACTCTGCAATATATGTGTAATAATCTATTAAACTGTGCAATTCATGTGCAATAATCTACCCCACTCTGCAATCCATGTGCAATAATCTACTTAACTGTGCAATATGTGCAATAATTTAGCCCACTGTGCAATATATGTGCGATAATGTACTGAACTGTGCAATTCATGTGCAATGATCTACCCCACTCTGCAATATATGTGCAATAATCTATTAAACTGTGTAATTCATGTGCAATAATATACCCCACTCTGCAATATATGTGCAATAATTTAGCTCATTGTGCAATATATGTGTGATGATCTACTAAACTGTGCAATTCATGTGCAATAAACTACCCCACTGTGCAATATATGCACAATAATCTACTAAACTGTGCAATATATGTGCAATAATCTACCCCACTCTTCAATATATGTGCAATAATCTACTAAACTGTGCAATTCATGTGCAATAATCTATCTATCTTGTACATATGGTGCATCTATCCTATATTATATTGTACTATATTTATACATAGTCTGTGTGCAATCTTTTCTTTCTTGCATGTCACTTGAACTGTCCCTACTGCTGTTGCTAATGCAGTTCCCCCACTGTGGGACAAATAAAGGACTCTCTTTTAATCTAATATTTATGAAGACACGTTGTTATGTGTGTTTGCACTGAGAAAAAAACGCACAAACTGCCTCGGGACGTGCACATTTTTTTGTTTCCCCTCTCCACCCACCACCTCTTTCTCTCTCATAGCAATTCGTGCAGCTGCAGCTTTACGCACACGTTTTAAACCCTGCAAACACCTTGTAGTTTTTTCCGTCTAAACACACAAATACCCATGAAACAGACTGATTATCATCAATAACAGAACCGTGTTTGAGGATTATTTACCGTATGGTTGACACCCCACATTAAAACGCTGAGAATGGGCTCGCTTGCGCGGAACAGTTTCACTTTCTGTCCTATAAAATGCTTCTTTTTCGTCTTGGTTTTGCTGGCGCTGACGGGCGCAGCGCTGGTGCAGTTGGATGACATGTCTGCGGGGCTTGCGGGGGGGAAATATTCACGCAAGAGGAGCTTCTTCACTGGCACAGCAACAGCAGATTAAGGGGAAAGTTTAAGAAGGTTTTTTTTTTTTTTTTTTTTTTAAAGGTGAATAATTAGAAGTGCATCGTGCCCGTCGTCCACGGCGTCAGCGGTGCAGCATTTTGCGCCGTCACCACCCTTCCTCCTCCAGAGCAGGCCGCGGCCGGAGCGCAGCTAGCCGGCCATCAGGCTCCGCAGGGCGGCCTCTCTCCTGGAAGACAAGCCGGGGGCCGGGTCCGCTTCCTCTCCGTTTTTCCGCTCTCCGCGAAAAAAGAAAGTGCCGTGATGCGTTTTTGTTATTTTTTTTTGTTTAGTTTTTTCCTTCTTCTCACTTGCTGGTGAGTAATCCCATCATGATGAAGCCCCAGATTGTTGTCAGTCAACCCGAACCAGCGCTGCGTTCAGGGTCTCCTCAAGATGGCGTCCGCGCCTGCAGCGACCTCGCAGTCCGCAGCGCCCCCAGCAGGCCGCCAGGGGAACTGCAGGGGTTCCCCCGGTTTCCAATGGAAATTAACCCCTGGATGCCTGAATATATTTACACTATAACTGAGTAACTATAGTATAAAGTTATAGTTACTCAGTTATAGTAGAATAGTTAGTATATAGTTATAGTTACTAGTTACAGTAGTTAGTATATAGTTATAGTTACTCAGTTATAGTATAATAGTTAGTATATAGTTTTAGTTACTAGTTATAGTAGTTAGTATATAGTTATAGTTACTAGTTATAGTATAATAGTTAGTATATAGTTTTAGTTACTAGTTATAGTAGTTAGTATATAGTTATAGTTACTAGTTATAATATAGTAGTTAGTATATAGTTATAGTTACTCAGTTATAGTATAATAGTTAGTATATAGTTTTAGTTACTAGTTATAGTAGTTAGTATATAGTTATAGTTACTAGTTATAATATAGTAGTTAGTATATAGTTATAGTATAGTATAGTAGTTAGTATATAGTTATAGTTACTCAGTTGTAGTAAAATAGTTAGTATATAGTTATAGTTACTAGTTATAGTAGTTAGTATATAGTTATAGTTACTCAGTTATAGTATAATAGTTAGTATATAGTTATAGTTACTAGTTATAATATAGTAGTTAGTATATAGTTATAGTATAGTAGTTAGTATATAGTTATAGTTACTCAGTTGTAGTATAATAGTTAGTATATAGTTATAGTAACTAGTTATAGTATAGTAGTTAGTATATAGTTATAGTATAGCAGTTAGTATATAGTTATAGTTACTCAGTTATAGTATAGTAGTTAATATATAGTTACTAGTTATAGTAGTTAGTATATAGTTATAGTTACTAGTTATAGTAGTTAGTATATAGTTATAGTTATAGTATAGTAGTTAGTATATAGTTATAGTTACTCAGTTGTAGTATAATAGTTAGTATATAGTTATAGTAACTAGTTATAGTATAGTAGTTAGTATATAGTTATAGTTATAGTATAGTAGTTAGTATATAGTTATAGTTACTAGTTATAGTATAGTAGTTAGTATATAGTTATAGTAACTAGTTATAGTATAGTAGTTAGTATATAGTTATAGTTACTCAGTTGTAGTATAATAGTTAGTATATAGTTATAGTAACTAGTTATAGTATAGTAGTTAGTATATAGTTATAGTTATAGTATAGTAGTTAGTATATAGTTATAGTTACTAGTTATAGTATAGTAGTTAGTATATAGTTATAGTTATAGTATAGTAGTTAGTATATAGTTATAGTTACTAGTTATAGTGTAGTAGTTAATGTATAGTTATAGTAACTAGTTATAGTATAGTAGTTAGTATATAGTTATAGTTACTAGTTATAGTAGTTAGTATATAGTTATAGTAACTTAGTTATAGTATAGTAGTTAGTATATAGTTAAAGTAACTAGTTATAGTATAGTAGTTAGTATATAGTTATAGTTACTAGTTATAGTATAGTAGTTAGTATATAGTTATAGTAACTAGTTATAGTATAGTAGTTAGTATATAGTTATAGTAACTTAGTTATAGTATAGTAGTTAGTATATAGTTATAGTAACTTAGTTATAGTATAGTAGTTAGTATATAGTTATAGTTACTTAGTTATAGTATAGTAGTTAGTATACAGTTACTAGTTATAGTATAGTAGTTAGTATATAGTTATAGTTACTAGTTATAGTAGTTAGTATATAGTTATAGTAGTTAGTATATAGTTATAGTAACTAGTTATAGTGTAGTAGTTAGTATATAGTTAAAGTAACTAGTTATAGTATAGTAGTTAGTATATAGTTATAGTTACTAGTTATAGTATAGTAGTTAGTATATAGTTATAGTAACTAGTTATAGTATAGTAGTTAGTATATAGTTATAGTAACTTAGTTATAGTATAGTTGTTAGTATATAGTTATAGTAACTTAGTTATAGTATAGTAGTTAGTATATAGTTATAGTAACTTAGTTATAGTATAGTTGTTAGTATATAGTTATAGTAACTTAGTTATAGTATAGTAGTTAGTATATAGTTATAGTTATAGTATAGTAGTTAGTATATAGTTATAGTAACTAGTTATAGTATAGTAGTTAGTATATAGTTATAGTTACTAGTTATAGTATAGTAGTTAGTATATAGTTATAGTAACTAGTTATAGTATAGTAGTTAGTATATAGTTATAGTAACTAGTTATAGTATAGTAGTTAGTATATAGTTATAGTAACTAGTTATAGTATAGTAGTTAGTATATAGTTATAGTTACTAGTTATAGTATAGTAGTTAGTATATAGTTATAGTAACTAGTTATAGTATAGTAGTTAGTATATAGTTATAGTAACTAGTTATAGTATAGTTGTTAGTATATAGTTATAGTTACTAGTTATAGTATAGTAGTTAGTATATAGTTATAGTAACTAGTTATAGTATAGTAGTTAGTATATAGTTATAGTAACTAGTTATAGTATAGTTGTTAGTATATAGTTATAGTAACTTAGTTATAGTATAGTAGTTAGTATATAGTTATAGTAACTTAGTTATAGTATAGTAGTTAGTATATAATTATAGTAACTTAGTTATAGTATAGTAGTTAGTATATAGTTATAGTAACTAGTTATAGTATAGTAGTTAGTATATAGTATATAGACCAATGGTTTAAATACACTATACACTATACTCTATACACTACTGGTCACCTGTTTCTGTTATCACTGATTTCACAGTTTGACCATTAGTCCAGTTACACACACACACACACACACACACACACACACACACACACACACACACACACACACACACACACACACACACACACACACACACACACACACACACACATTATAACAACATCAAAGAAATAGCTGTGTAATATTATTGTAATTCCAAACATGTGTCTGTGGTTCAGTATGAACTCCCTGAGGCTGCCACAGCTTCTGGTCTGACTACATTATAAAGTAGAGGAGTCATGGTCTAGGCTGCATTCTCTGTTCTTTACTGTGGTGACTGCAGTGGTTTTACAGAGCAATGTAAAACTGTAAGATGATATTAACACATGAGATTAAACAGGATTTTACATCATATCACAGTGCCATTAGTTTAAATGGAGAAATAATTGTTATTTTATTATTTACTAACTGTTCAACAAATGGTTTCACCATATATACTACATATATATGTATATGTTATTATTATTATATTAATAATTTCAAAAATCAATAGATTAATCTACTGTTAGTATAGTTGTTAGTTCAAAACGTTTATTTTTTCATGTTTTTTATGGCCTGTGCTATTACAGCTGAAACGATTAGTCAGTTAATCGATTATTTCCAACTATAACATTAATAACCCACTGTTTTAATAATCAATTTATCAATTTGAGTCAATTTTAGAAGAAAATGCCCAAATTCTCTGGTTATTTTCTGGTTTCTTTATTCTTCTATAATAATAAACTGACGATCTTTGGGTTGTGGACTGTTGGTTTGGACAAAAAAAGACATTTTAAACTAAGGACTAAGCAGCTGAATTGCTTTTTATTTTTTATTTAATTTTAATTTTATTTTATTTTATTTAATTTTCACTTTAATTTTCATTTATTTTTAATTTATTTTTAATTTAATTAATTTATTTTATTTATTTTTAATTTAATTATTTTATTTTATTTATTTTTTTAATGCTTTATTTCTTTATTTAATTATTTATTCAGTATTTTTTTATCAGAAACTCACCATTTACTACTCTATGTGTGTGTTAGATGTGCATATACATGTATATATACCTTTATTTCTATATATTTGATTTATTTACCTTGACTAGTAATTGATAAATACAAATTTTACACCATTTTATGAACCAAATATGCATCAACAAATTGATTATAAATCTTTTCTGGTTTATTTGAGTGTTTTTTTATACCAGTGAAGGTTTTTGCAATGATTTTGCTCATCAACCAGGTTAATTTTGACTATTTCCAGCAGCTGTAGTAGTTGTTTCATGCTCAAGGCTGCATCAATGACAGATAATTCCTCATTAACATGAATTTTACTTCATTTTTGTGAATGAACCCTTTGTTCTGAGCTTCCAGAATAGATTCCTGTCAACAACTGATGTTTCCTGTTCACTGCATTCACCTGAACGTCTCCTGAATGTCTGAATCTTTATTTATAAGGAAGATTTTTTACATTTTTACATGAATCACTAATGTTTAACTCAGAAAAGTCTGCATTTCTGGTATTTGTGTCATTTTTATGAGTCTCACCAGGTTTTAAATTGAATATTTTGATGAACTGTGCTGACTCTTCAACGGTTTAACAGGGTCTACTACACCATCTGCTGACGCTCGCTGCTTTTACACCTCCTCATATTTTATAGATTTTATTGTGACAAGAGTTCACGACAAAAAAAAGGAGATTTTTAATCTGAGTTAAGGTTAATGTTTCTGCATTTGAGCGTTTCCACTGTGCAGCGTTAGAAAACTAGAAAGATGTTTAATGAAAGCTGGAAAGTTTCTCTGAGATAAAGAGGCGGGGCCAACACACACACACACTTTGTGATGTCACAAATGAGTGTTGGAGCCAATCCTCATCCAGTTCAGTCAACTTTCACAAATATTTGCAGGACACATCTTGTGTGAAGTAGTTAAAATGTTGTAATAAAACATATTTACATAATAATAGAATGGAAGTTTATTAGATTTTAACATAACACATATATTATAATGAATACTGGATATGATTAAAACATATATATATATATATATATATATATATATATATATATATATATATATATATATATATATATATATATATATATGGTTATTTCCTGGTTTCTTTATTCTCCTATAATAATAAACTGATGATCTTTGAGTTGTGGACCAAAAAAAAAGACATTTTATGTTGAATCTTCAGCTTTGGGAAACAGTGATTGACATTTTATTCTATTTCATGAACCAAACAGCTACTTGATCAAACATTTCAATAATCAATACATTAATGATCATTTACTCGTATAGTTTTACAGCCTATGATTAAATCCTTCTTACATTTTAGGTTGAATCTTCAGCTTCGCGAGACAGATTTTATAATATTTTATGAACTAACCAACTAATCGATTAATTGTTTCAGTGATTGATAGATTATTGACTCAGAATAGTCATTAGTTACACACACACACACACACACATATATATATATATATATATATATATATATATATATATATATATATATACACACATATATATATATACAAACATACATAATTACATAACATAATTACAATTACATTACATAATTATTGACTCATTTTTAAGATTTAACATGGTAATTACACTTAATATGTATAATACATGTATAATGAAATATATATATATATATATATATATATATATATATATATATATATATATAAATGCTTCAATGAACTGTTAGAATTATTATTTCAACATGTAACTATCATCTATAAGTGTCTGATAATTATTGAATTTATTCTTTATTATCTATATTTCTGGTTATTTTCCTTTTATTTCATTTAAATATGGTCGTTTTTGTATTCTATGATGAATAAATGCAACAGAATCGGAGTCTAGTCAGTCAGGCCCCTCTCAGACCTGCGGCCTGCAGGGCCTCTGCAGATTCATTCACGCACAGCCACACACGCACGCACGCACGCACGCGCACGAGAGGGGAGGGAGGGAAGGGGCGGGGCTTCCCCGCATCCTGCGCGACTTATTCAAACTAATTAACTAAACCGAATTGGGGAAGCGAAGAGAAAAAAAAGCGTCGTCCGGTTGCGCGTAAAAACGCAGAACGCGCAGAAAGAGTTGGTGTAGTTGTTGTTGCGGGGCCTGCGCGTGCGGGAGGACGGAGGGAGGGAGGACTCCTCGGCGGATCCCGGTTGGGGCTTTTTTTTTTTCTTGCCCCGTGAAGAAGAGGCGACAAAATAATAAACCACGTGATCCAAAATGGGCAGTCCTCTGACGGTGCTGAAAAAAGCCATTTTCTGGCGCTGCTGCCGCAAATTCTGTCCAAGTCCCGAATAACAAACGCTGGATCCTCGCGGGGAGGAGAGGGACGACGTTGATGTCTAGTCAGGTAGGAACCGACGCCACCTCTTTCTCTCTCTTCTTCTTTTTTTTTTTTTTTTAATCGGGGCCTCGCGACGCGCCGCAGTTTTTCCCCTTTTTTTTGCGGGGCCCAGCGCGCAAGAAGCGCACGGCGGTGTCACATTTTCAGCCTCTCTCTCCTTGTTCGCTCCTGATACCAGAGCCCTGTCAGTGGATTTAAGATGGCTGCTTTGTATACCAGTGTGATTTCTTTTAATTTTTTTTCTTTAACAACCTCCTGGCCGTCCGTGGCGGCTCCGCGGCCAGCCCTCCCGCACGGTGTCGGCGCTCCGCACGGCTTGTGCGGGGGGTTCGAGGCGGAAATAAACGCTCTTTGTTGAGCTCCGGCTGTGGCTCGAGGAGCGGAGCTGATGCACGAGATGAGGCCACACAGGGGCTTGTTGTATAGCTGCTGCTGCACCGCACACAGCCCCGCATTCTACCCGCATTCGGGCTCCCAACATGTCACTATACGTGGATCCAGCAGCTCTCTTTGTTGTGGTTTCAACCAAAAACCTGCTGCAGAGTCTCCATACACACACGCAACTAACAGCCCCCCCGATGCATTTGCATTTTTTAGCTCATTTTCTCGCCTTGTTTCCCGCAGATCTGCCCAGATGGATAAAATGCAGCCCAACCGGATTAAAATCACAGACGTGAACCCGCACCTCACATGCCCGCTGTGCGCAGGCTACTTAGTTGATGCCACGACCATCGTAGAGTGCCTGCACTCCTGTGAGTTCCTGCACAAAAACGCCAGATACATGCATTGTTGTTGTTGTTGTTGTTGTTTGTCCAGTCAACTCCTGGATGTTTGTTTATGCCTCGACCCCACCTTAATGTCCTTTAAGGAGAAACACCCACATGCACAGTAACAGGAGTCCTGCAATGGATCCACATGCAAGTTAGGATGGATAAGAGTTTAAATAGGTGTCTTTTATAATTAGTTTGATAGTTGATTAATCTGTCGATTACTGAGACGATTAATCGAATGGTGTAAAATGTCCACAACCCCCCAAAATCACCAGTTTACTGTTATAGAGTAAAGAAACTAGGAAATAGTCAGAGAAGAGAATCTGGAACCAGAGAATTTGAATTTTCTTCTTGACTCAACAATTGTTTTGATAATTGTCGATTATTGAAACGATTAATCGATTAGTCGTTTGGTTCGTAAAATGTCCACAACCCCCAAAAATCACCAGTTTACTGTTATAGAAGACTAATTGTTTAATTAGTCTTCTAGGAAATAGTCACATTTGAGAAGCTGGAACCAGAGAATTAGAATTTTCTTCTTGACTCAATTGTTTTGATAATCTGTCGATTATTGAAACGATTAATCGATTAGTCGTTTGGTTCGTAAAATGTCCACAAACCGCAAAATCATCAGTTTACTGTTATAGACTTAAAAACAGATAATAGTCAGATTTGCAAAGCTGGAACCAGAGGATTGGATTTTTGTTCTGAAAACCAACTCAAGTTAGAGCTGCAACTAATGACTATTCTGATTAATCAATAACGATTAATCAATTAGTCGTTTAGTTGATCAAATGGTGTAAAATGTCCACAACCCACAATCATCAGTTTATTATTATAGAAGACTAAATAAATCAGAAAACAGAGTTGAGAAGATGGAACCAGAGAATTAGAATTTTCTTCTTGACTCAATTATTTTGATAGTTGATTAATCTGTCGATTATTGAAACGATTAATCGATTAGTCGTTCGGGTTCGTAAAATGTCCACAACCCACAAAATCATCAGTTTACTATTATAGACTTAAAAAAAAACAGATAATAGTCAGATTTGAAAAGCTGGAACCAGAGGATTGGACTCAAGTTAGAGCTGCAACTAATGACTATTCTGATTAATCAACGATTAATCAATTAGTCGTTTAGTTCATCAAATGGTGTAAAATGTCCACAACCCACAATCATCAGTTTATTATTATAGAAGACTAAAGAAATCAGGAAATAGTCAGATTTGAGAAGATGGAACCAGAGAATTAGAATGATTTAAATGACAGCTTCAACTAACTATCATGATAGTTGATTAATTATTGAAACGATTAATCAATTAGTTGTTTGGTTCGTAAAATGTCCACAACCCACAAAATGAACAGTTTACTATTATAGAAGACTAAAGAAACCAGAAAATAATCAATGAAGAGAAGCTGGAACTAGAGGATTTGGACATTTTCTTCTTAAAAATGACTGATAGTTGGTTATTCTATTATTTATTGAAACGATTAATCGATTAGTTGTTTTGCGCTCCTATGAGTTCCTGCACAAAAACACCAGATACATGCGTTGTTGTTGTTGTTGTTGTTTGTCCAGTCAACTCCTGGATGTTTGTTTATGCCTCGACCCCACCTTAATGTCCTTTAAGGAGAAACACCCACATGCACAGTAACAGGAGTCCTGCGATGGATCCACATGCAAGTTAGGATGGATAAGAGTTTAAATAGGTGTCTTTTATAATTAGTTTGATCGTTGATTAATCTGTCGATTACTGAGACGATTAATCGAATGGTGTAAAATGTCTACAACCCCCAAAATCATCAGTTTACTGTTATAGAAGACTTATAAGACTAATCAGATTTGAAAAGCTAGAACCAGAGGATTGGAATTTTCTCCTTAAAATGACTCAAATTAGAGCCGCAACTAACGACTATTCTGATTAAAATGATTAATCAATTAGTTGTTTGGTTCATCAAATGGTGTAAAATGTCCACAATCCACAATCATCAGTTTATTGTTATAGAAGACTAAAGAAATTAGGAAATAGTCAGATTTGAGAAAATGGAACCAGAGAATTTGAATTTTCTTCTTAAAAATGACTCAACTGTTGTGGTGGTTGATTAATCTGTCAATTATCTAAATGATTAATCGATTAATTGTTTGGTTCATAAAACACTCCATAACCCATAAAATCATCAGTTTACTATTATAGAAGATGAAAGAAACTGTTCTGATTCTGATTAAACGATTAATCGATTAGTTGTTTGTTTCATAAAAGGGTGTAATATGTCCACAATGCATTAAAATGAGTTTACTATTATAGAGACTAAAGAAACCAGAAAATAATCAGAGAAGAGAAGCTGGAAGCAGAGAATTTAGGCATTTTCTTTATAGAAATGACTCAAATTAGAGCTGCAACTAACAACTGTTCTGATTCTGATGAAATGATTAATCGATTAGTCATTTGGTTCATCAAATGGTGTAAAATGTCCACCCCAAAACATCAGTTTACTATTATAGAAGACTAAATAAATCAGGAAATAATCAGATTTGAGAAGATGGAACCAGAGAATTTGAATTTAAGAAATGACTTTCCTGATAGTTAATCAATCTGTTGTTTACTGAAACGATTAATCAATTGATTGTTTGGTTCGTAAAATGGTGTTAAATGTCCACAAGCCACAAAATCATCAGTTTAGTATCATAGGAGACTAAAGAAATGAGAAAATTGTTGGATATGAGAAGAGAATTTGAATTTTCTTCTTGAAAATGACTCAATTGTTGTGATAGTTGAATAATCTGTTGATTATCGAAATGATTAATCGATTAGTCGTTTGGTTCGTAAAAGGGTGTAAAATGTCCACAATGCATTAAAATCAGTTTATTATTATAGAAGAATAAAGAAACCAGAAAATAATCAGAGAAGAGAAGCTGCAACCAGAGAATTTGGACATGCTTTGTAAAAATGACTCAAATTAGAGCTGCAACTAATGACTGTTCTGATTCTGATGAAACGATTAATCGATTAGTCGTTTGGTTCATCAAATGGTGTAAAATGTCCACCCAAAAACATCAGTTTATTATTATAGAAGACCAAATAAATCAGGAAATAGTCAGATTTGAGAAGATGGAACCAGAGAATTTGAATTTAAGAAACATCTGTCCTGATGGTTAATCAATCTGTTGTTTTACTGAAACGATTAATCGATTAGTTGTTTGTTTCGTAAAAGGGTGTAAAATGTCCACAACGCATTAAAATCAGTTTACTATTATAGAAGAATAAAGAAACCAGAAAATAATCAGAGAAGAGAAGCTGGAAGCAGAGAATTTGGACATTTTATTTATAGAAATTAGAGCTGCAACTAATGACTGTTCTGATTCCGATTAAACGATTAATTGATTAATCGATTAGTCGTTTGGTTCGTAAATTGGTGCAAAGTGTCCACAACTCCCATCATCATTTTACTTTGATAGAAGACTAAAGAAACCAGAAAATAATCAGATTTGAGAAGCTGCAACCAGAGAATATAAATTATCTTCTTACTGGAATTAGAGCTGAAACGAACTATTCTGATTGTTGATTATTCTGTTATTTATTGAGACGATTAATCGATTAGTTGCTTTGCACTCCTGTGAGTTCCTGCAATTGAAATTATTAGCGTTTAACCTTCTGTCTTGTGTGTCTTCAGTTTGTAAAACGTGCATTGTTGCCTTCCTGGAGACGAATAAGTTCTGCCCTCGATGTGACGTCCAGGTTCATAAGACGTGTCCACAGCTCAGCATCAGGTCAGCAACCACAGTTTAACCCGTTTAAAACACACCATCAATGTGTCTTATCACTAATAATGTTGTTTTATTTCCAGAGCGGACAAAACTCTACAAGATATTGTTTATAAGCTGGTTCCAGGGTTATTCAAAGGTAAAATAACACAGAGATTAAACTCAGCCTATTGTTTGTCTTTAGCTTTTCCTATTATTTAAAGACATTTCTGTTTTTTCCACAGATGAGATGAAGAGGAGGCGAGACTTTTACGCAGAGAATCGAGTCCTGGAGCCGGGAGAAGTAGTGGAGACGTTTAACATAGCGGAGGATGAGATTATCAGCCTGTCGATACAGTTCTATGAGAGGAACAAGTGAGTCCAAACGTGTCTTTTTAACCACTTAAACCACAGGTTTATCAGTTTTCCTGCTGTAAATGATGATAAATGTGGAATATCCATGAAGGTTGTTGGACTTAAATCTGGTATTAAAATAAATATAGCTGCTTTTTATATTATAATCCTGACTTTATAGCTCATAATTCTGACTTTTTAGCTCATAATTCTGATTTTTACGGTCATATTGTAGACTTTTAACTCATAATCCTGACATTTTATTTTATAATTCTGGCTTTTTATCTTATAATCATGACTTTTTAGCTCATATTTTGGATTTTATATTGAATATTTTCGACTCTTTAGCTCATAATTCTGACTTTTTATCTTGTAATCCCAATTTTTATCTTATACTCTTATATACTCTTATATCCTATACTCTACTTAATCTCAAATTTTATATTATTTTAGCTCATATTTTGGACTTTTAACTCATAATCCTGACATTTTATTTTATAATTCTGGCTTTTTAGTTTATAATCCTGACTTTTTATCTCATATTTTCGACTTTTTAGCTTGTAAACCTGACTTTATCTCATATTTAATATACTATACTTTATCTTATTTTAGCTCATATCTTGGACTTTTTCTCATATTTTGGACTTTTTAGCTCATAATTCTGACTTTTTATCTAATATTTTGGACTTTTTATTGAATATTTTGGTCTTTTCTTGCTTGAATTCTAACTTAATCTGGAATATCTCTACAACCACAAAAGTTGTTGGACTTAAATTTGATATCAAAATAAATATATCTGTTTTTATATTATAAATCTGACTTTTTAGCTCATAATTCTGACTTTTTAGCTCATATTTTTTTTTTTGCTAGAATTCTAACATAATCTGGAATATCTCTACAACCACAAAGGTTATTGGACTTAAACCTGGTATTAAAATAAATATAGCTGCTTTTTATATTATAATCCTGACTTTATAGCTCATAATTCAGACTTTTTAGCTCATAATTCAGACTTTTTAGCTATTAATCCTGACTTTTTAGCTCATATTTTGTTTTTTTTTTGCTAGAATTCTAACTTAATCTGGAATATCTCTACAACCACAAAGGTTATTGGACTTAAACCTGGTATTAAAATAAATCTATCTGCTCTTTATATTATAATTCTGGCTATTTAGCTCATAATTCTGACTTTTTAGCTCATATTTTGGGCTCTTTTGATTGAATTCTAACTTAATATGGAATATCTCTACAACCAGAAATGTTAATGAACTTAAACCTGGTGTCAAAATAAATATATCTGCTTTTTATATTGTAATTCTGACTTTTTAGCTCATATTTTGGGCATTTTAGCTCATAATTCTGACTTTTTAGCTCATATTTTAGGTTTTTTTTTTTCTTAAATTCTAACATAATATGGAATATCTCTACAACCACAAAGCTTATTGGACTTAAACCTGGTATTAAAATAAATATAGCTGCTTTTTATATTATAATCCTGACTTTATAGCTCATAATTCAGACTTTTTAGCTCATAATTCAGACTTTTTAGCTATTAATCCTGACTTTTTAGCTCATATTTTGTTTTTGTTTTTTGCTAGAATTCTAACATAATCTGGAATATCTCTACAACCACAAAGGTTATTGGATTTAAACCTGGTATTAAAATAAATCTATCTGCTCTTTATATTATAATTCTGGCTATTTAGCTCATAATTCTGACTTTTTAGCTCATAATTCTGACTTTTTAGCTCATATTTTGGGCTCTTTTGATTGAATTCTAACTTAATATGGAATATCTCTACAACCACGAAGGTTATTGGACTTAAACCTGGTGTCAAAATAAATCTATCTGCTTTTTATATTGTAATTCTGACCTTTTAGCTCATATTTTGGGCTTTTTTGCTTGAATTCCAATTTAATATGGAATATCTCTACAACCACAAAGATTATTGGACATCTCATATTTTGTACATTTGAGCTCATAATTCTGACTTTTTAGCTCGTAATCCCGACTTTATCTCATATATAATATACTATACTTTATCTCATATATAATATACTATACTTTATCTCAAATGTTACCAAATGCTACCTCATATTTTGGACGTTTTAGCTCATAATTTCGAGTTTTACGGTCATATTATAGACTTTTACCTCATAATCCTGAATTCTGGCTTTTTTGTTTATAATCCTGAATTTTTATCTCATATTTTGGACTTTATATTTAATATTTTTGACTCTTCAGCCCAAAAGGTAGCTATGAAATTATTTAATTATTATAATAATTAGTCTCCCCTTGTTTCGATGCTTCCACACCAATGAAAACCAGCTGAAATAAATCACATTTATTCGACCTTGACCTGCTGGGTTTGTCCTCTAGAAATGTTCTATTTATTTATTTCTCTTGTCGGACTCAGATTATCATCAGAATGTTGAGATCAAACCAAAAGACGCAAACATTCCTACTCTTTTCTTGATAAGTGAAGGTGAAGAAGAGTCATAAAAATCAAAACTACAGCAATAAATCAGTGGTTTGATAGAGATAATTTAGCTTGTTGTAAGATGTTTTCATTGATTTTAGTCGGTTTAATCTTATTTTAAGAAAATGTTTCTTAGAACAAGAATAAATACTAATTACATTTCAGTATGAATTAATTGATGAAAAACAGACGTAATGACTTTTCCCTACTACTGTTTGATGTAGTTCATTATATTCTAACTACTACAGGTTAGGACATAATATGCATTTTATACAAAACTAAATAAAATGGGTATTAATTTTTATATAAATGGTCTTTAAAAAGACTTGAATTTAACTTGATTTTGTCCTGTTTTTGAACTTTTAGGCTTGAAATGCATTTATTTGGGTTCATTGATTCATTTTTGTTTTATTTTTCCTCTTTTTAATCAACTGTTTAACTTTGTTCTTGTTTCTTATCTTAATTTTTAAAATTTTCCTATTTTAATGAACCATTTTTAAATCATATCTTGATGCTATTATAGTTTTAATAATTATTATAAATATAGGAGCAAAGTTATAGTTTTTAGCGTGTTGGTGGCAGCTTCTTTTAAAACACATTTATCTCCTTCACTGTGAATTTAATGTTTATTTAGAAGGAGTAATACATACAACACGGCCACAAAAAGGTCAAATATGATGCATAGAAGACTTTAGCTTCAGCTAATTTGCAGCCTTGGTGTTAAAAATATTAAATACACTTGAAAATATAATAACAATCGATGGTTTAGAGCTTTAATTAAAGCTCATAGAGCTGAAACCGCTGCAAAATGATCAGTTTTTCTGATTTTACTACTTATAGGTCAGTGTTTGAGACTGTTTTTGACATTTCCCCCAAATTCCAAATAAAAATATTAACATTTATAGCATTTATTTGCAGAAAATGACAAATAATCAAAAAAAACAAGATCAAATTCATTTTAAAACGACATAATATTAATGTTTACGCTTGAGAAGAGTTCAGAAATCAATATTTGGTGTCACAGCTTGTAGTAAAATGTCCATTAACCCTTTTACTATATTTAATATTAGTACCATGGATCCCTGCTGTGTTTTAACATCTTAAATGTTCCTGCAGAGGTTCAGAGCGGCAGCGTGCAGACATGGACGGAGACAAGGTAAAGAGTTGGAATATCAGGTGTTTTAACATCAGTAGCAGCTGAATTCACCTGTTTTCATCTGGTTTCATCCTGGATTCGTCTCTTTTCAGTCCAACGGTAAACGTTTCCTGCAGTGCCCGGCAGCCATGTCCGTCATGCATTTAGCCAAGTTCCTCAGAAGCAAGATGGACATCCCCAGCAACTACAGGGTAATCACACACACACACACACACACACACACACACACGCTACACACACACACACACACACCTTGTTATCAGCCGCCCATCTTTATCCTAGCACCTCCATATTCTTCAGAACTAAATCAGCCGGTGTAAAACTAGATATTATAAGAAATGACTTGAAGAGCAGAGCAGGGACCCCACTTATAATTCTTATTTTATTATTATAATTATTATAATTAGTAGTAGTAGCAGTAAAGGTAGTAGTAATAGTATGATTAGTAATTATGAATTTATCCATCAGGTCTTTAGAACAACTCTGTGTCTTTAGCAAACAACAACTGTGGTAGCTAACTAGCTTGGTAGCTAACTAGCTTGTTTTCCGGCTCTGAAGTTAGCCACGTAGCGCTAAGACTGACGTGATGGGAATCATGTCTATGTTAATAGTTTTTGTCAAAAGTAGATTATTATCGCCTGTTAATGAAGTTTCCTCAATCATATTATAAATATATATATATTCTTTAACTCACAAATTATTTTGGTTTTTCATTTGGAGGACCCCCTGCAGTACCTCCACGGACCCCTAGGGGTCGCGGACCCCCTGTTGAATATCACTGATTTAGGCCAATGATTACAGACGATGCAGGATATTAAAATAAAAATAAAATAATTAAGATAGTGAGAAACCAGTCCATATTTATTATAATTTATTAGATCTGGTCTATATGTTCAAATAGACAAAAAAAACTGCAGCGAAAATATTTAGTCCAATATCAAATAGAATAACCTTATTCTAGTGTCAGATAATTTATCTTATTTTCTGATTTGGGTCCATTTGGTCTTGTTTTAAGAAAACAAGTCTAATATTTTCTTAAAAAGTAATAAATTAACCTTAAAACAATTCAATATTGGACTAATTGTACCAAAAACAAGATATTTCACTTGTTAATATTCCAGTTTTTGTCTTAAAGCATCAATTTCACAGAGTTTCATCATTATTGCTGCAACTAATGATCATCATTGATTAATCTGGCAATTATTTATTACGAGAAACGCAGATTGTTAATGTGAACCTGGTTCATTCAATGTCTTTTAATTATAATCAGTGTTTGCTTTACAGAGGAAAACATGTTTAAATGTCTGAATTTTGAGATATTAAAGATGAAATGTGAGCTAATATTAGCATTTCCATGCTACATCATGATATCATTGACTCACGTTTTCTTACTTAGCAAAAAATCACTCATTAAATGCCAGAAAATACTAAAAAAGAAGGTTAATTTCTTAGTGAATCCAGTAATTACTCATTTTTAAAGGCCTTCAAATTAACATTTAGGACATTTTCTTGATGAATCAGTAGTTTAGTCCATGAAATGTGATAAATGCTGGTTTATATGTATTGGTTTGTTTCAGGTGGAGGTTTTGTATGGAGATGAGCCGTTGAAGGACTACTACACACTAATGGATATCGCCTACTTCTACGAGTGGAGACGAGTGAGTCATCACTTCATCAATCGATTAGTTTCGATTAGTTTTATATTAATAATCAATTTGAGTCACTTTTAAGAAGAAAAGGTCCAAATTCTCTGGTTCCAGCTTCTCAAATATTGATTATCTTCAGCTTTTTTTCACCATTTTATGAACCAATCATTCATTATTATTTCAATAATTAAAATTTCTTGTTTAAACTCATATATTTGACTGTTTTGTCTCAGGATATTGACTAAAATAAAACTTTAAGCAAAATTTAATGAGCTAAATTTCTGCATTGATTATTTTCAGGTAAATTAACTTAACGTAACTAAGCAACCTAATTTTTTTAAACACATTAATAACATCAGAGCTGCAACTAACAACTGTATTAGCAGCTATAAATCGTCTTTATCTCTAATTTTTGACTTATTTCCCTCATAAATTTGACTTTAAATTGAAAAAATTAGATTAAAAAGTAAAAGATATGAATTCAAATATATTAGATAAAAAATCAGTCAAACAATTACATTAATTGACAACTATTTTGATAATTGATTAATCATTTTGAGTCATTTTTAAGTAGAAAATGTTTCTTTATTCTCTATAATAGTAAACTGAAAGAACATGTTTTTTTATTCATTAATTTATATTTTTTGTTTATTTGTTTTTCTTCGATTCAAGTGAATTAAACGACTCAAATGTGAATTTTGTTAGTAATTTACACGTTCTCATTGCCCCGGGGCATGATGGGAAGCCCCAGAGCATCATGGGAGGTGACTCTCTGATACTCTATGGGCTGGACGTGGGAATAAAGTCCGGAACTTTTTCAGCAACTTCCAATGAAATGAACGTACATGGCATGGATGTATTATAGAACTGGATATGGTGCAGATTTCCCCCAGTGGTCACTCGTGGTACTGCAACAAAAAATCATTCATATCGAAAAAAGAGGATCCCCCAGCTATACCCCTGTTAATTACTAATCGTTTTCTAGATTTTTAAGTCATGGACTTTTTATCCATGAAAACCCAGAGCATCATGGGAGGTGATCTCTACTGATCAGTCTCTATGGGTCACATAACGCGCTAATAACGCTTGAAGTCAGGAACTCTTTCAGCATATGTACCACAGGCGAGCAACCTCCAATGAAATGAACGGCGGCAATTTTTCAATCTGATATCTGGATATGGCACAGATTTCCCCCAGTGGCCACTCGTGGTACTACAACTAAAAGAGAAGCTGATAATCTGTAGACAGGACACCCCCAGCTATAACCCTGTTAATTACTAATCTAGATTTTTAAGTCATAGGATTTTTATCCGTGAAAACCCAGAGCATCATGGGAGGTGAAATGAACGGCGGCCATTTTTCAGTCTGATATCCAAGTCTATAATACATCCATGGCATGGATGTATTATAGAACTGGATATGGTGCAGATTTTCCCCCCAGTGGCCACCCATGGTACTGCAACCCAAAAATCATTCATATAGACCACAATATGAGGTCCACATGACCGGCGGCCATTTTTCAGCCTGGCATCGTGTTATATTATCCTGACCGTGTCTCTCTCTCCAGACCGGGCCCATCCCCCTCCAGTACCTGGTCAAACCCACCAGGAAGCGTCGGCGGCCTTCCTCCCAGTCGGCGGTCCAGGGTCACTCCGACGGCGTCAACACCACCAGCCCGACGTCGGAGAGCGACTCCCAGAGCGACAAAGTCCACAGTCCGGCCGCCGCCGCCCCGCCGCCTCCTCCGCCTCCTCCTCCACGCGCCTCCTCCCAGCCCAGCCCCGCCTCCCAGCACCTCCCCGCCACCACCACCTCCTCCTCCTCCACCTCCTCCGCCTCCAACGGTACCACCACTGTGCCCAACAACACTCAGCGACACCCGGCCTCCAAACAGGGAGCCAGGAAGGTGACTGTGAACGGGACGGGGAAGGAGGAGGCCAGGGGAGGAGACAAAAGCGCTTTGCCTCCTACGACCTAGGAAGACGGCGGCGGCGGCGGCGGGAGAAAATGGCGGCGGCGTGGCGAGGAGGGAGGACAGTGTGTGAATTGCTCCCTTCTTTCTACTCGGCAACAAAAAAAAAAAAACAAGCTCCGGCCTCCTTCCATTTTTTTTTTTCTGGACAAACGGGAGGCGGGTTTCTGTTGTTTCAGCAGCCAAATAGACACTTGTGTGTATGTGTGTGTGAGAGTATGTGTGTGTGAGTGTGTGTGAGAGCGAATAGTGTGTGTGTTTGCGTGTTTAGACTAGAACAGTGCACACATACAGACTGTACAGTATGTATCAAATGTGAGCATGTGTGCATACATATGTATAAACTTATCTTTTATACAAGATATTGTAATGGTTTTGTATTGTATATGCAGTGGGTCTGTTTCATTTCCATCCTCCAACGTCTCCTTTGATTTGGCTTCTGCAAGATGTGATAAAATGCTGCAGAAAATTAAATGTTAGCAGGTGAAAACGACTTGTTTTTGGTACAATTAGTCCGATTCGGGGCAGAATCGTCTTATTTCTCTCGCTTTTTTTATTTATTTTTTTTCTTCTCGTCTTGGTTTCTTAAAACAAAACCAAATTGGTCCAAAAATAACTTGAAATAAGATAATTTATCTGCCAGTGGAATAAGATAACTGGATATTTTCAACTTTTAAATGTTATCAGGTGAAAATATCTTGTTTTTGGTTCAATTAGTTCAACATTGAGTAGAATTATATTGTTCCACCGGCTTATTTTCTTGATTTTAATCTTATTTTATTCCAGTATTTTCTTAAAGCAAGAACAAATTGATTGAAATAAGCTAAATTATCTGCCAGTGGAATAAGATAAGATCCTTAAATGTTATCAGGTGAAAATATCTTGTTTTTCGTATAATTAGTCCAATATTTAGTAGAATTATCTTATTCCAGTGGCAGATAATTAAGCATATTTCAAGTTTTTCTTATTGTTAAGTCAGTTAAATCTTATTTTAAGAAAATGTTTTTTAAAACAAGACCATATTGACTCAATTTAGGGAAAAAACCTTAAATAAAATAAATTATCTGCCAGTGGAATAACATAATTGGTGTATTTCAATGTTAGCTGACTTAAATCAGGAAAAAAATTAATTTAAAAATTAGGTGAAAATATCTTGATAAATATTTAGTAGAATTATGTATTTTACTGGCAGATAATTTAACTTTTAGAATAAGATAATTCTACTTAATTGTACTAAAAAACAAGATATTTTCACCTGTTTTTCAGTCTTAAAATATCTTGTTTTTCATACAATTAGTCCAATATTTAGTAGAATTATCTTATTCCACTGGCAGATAAATAAGCATATTTCAAGTGTTTTTTATTAAATAGTCAGTTAAATCTTATTTTAAGAAAATTGACTCGATTTAGGGAAAAAAAACCTTAAATAAAATAAATTATCTGCCAGTGGAATAACATAATTCTACTTAATTTTTAAAAAATATATATTTTAATTCAATTATTTTCACCGGTTAAGATTTTGGTTTATAAAAACAAGTAGAAATATCTTGTTTTTAGTAGAATTGTCTTATTCCACTGGCAGATAATTTATCTATTGAGTCTTGTTAAGAAACAGGATTAAACTGACTAAATAATAAATTATCTATCGGTGCAATAAGGTAATTCTACTCAATATTCCTCAATTATTCCTAAATTTGGGTCAATTTGGTCTTGTTTTTTTCTTAAAATAAGGTTAAACTAACTAAAACCAATGGAAAAAGGTAAAATAAGGTGAATTATCAGCCAGTGGAATAAGATAAATCTACTCAATATTGGAATAATTGTCCCAAAAACAAGATATTTCAGTTGTTGCAGTGTGGCGTATTTTTTTTCTCACTGAAAAAAATGGCAAAAATATATTATTTTTGGTACAATTCATTAATATTATTTATTTTTTCTCCTCAATTTCAATCTTATTTTAAGAAAATGCAAATCCTGTGTTTTTAAAACGAGACCAAATTGACCCAAACCAGGAAATAAATTAAATAATCTAAATTATCTGCCAGTGGAATAAGATAATTCTGCTTAATAATGGACTAATTGTACCAAAAGTAAGATATTTACCTGTTTATATTTCAGTTGTTGCAGTGTGGATGTAAAGGAAGTAAAAAAAAAAAGAAGCTGAATCCTCCAGTCGTTTTAGTAACTGCTGTATAAATGTCCAGTAAAAGCATCAAATCTCATCAGGTAACATGTTCAGTACATTAAAACTGTTGATGCACTTTCTGTAGCCTCACACACACACACACACACACACACACACACACACACACACACACACACACACACACACACACACACACACACACACACACACACACACACACACACACACACACACACACACACACACACACACACACACACACACACACACACACACACTCACAGAAAAGGTCATTTCCCAATACTTGGTCCCCACAAGTACAGGAAAACAAACACACACACACACGTCCTCACAGAAAAGGTCATTTCTCAATACCTGGTCCCCACATGTACAACAAAACAAACACACACACACACACACAGGTTATTAGCCTTTTAAATTCCAAGCACTACCATCCTGTTGTCTTCTCACAGCAGCTCAAAAGGGATTTTGAATATTTGGCCATGTTTGTTGTAGTTCCATAAAAAAAAAAGAGAAAAAGTTCAACATTCCTTTTGTTTCTGTTCAACAAAACCATTTTTTTTTTTAAAAAATCAGCCATATGTGCATGTTTTAGGTCAATAAAATGTTTACTTACTAGGTTTTTCTGACCTGAGTGTCCTGTTTATGATTCACAGGTTTACATGTTGGTGTATGGACACGTTTTCTTAGTTTTGCTTTTCTCTTTTAGGCAATAAATAGGAATAAATTCACCCAAAGAGACAAGTCAAATCACATTTTTACACATTTTTTTTGCCCAAAATCACAACCAACAACAAACTAAAGCCCATAACGTTGCTTCTATAATTATAATTAATTATAATAATGATTATAACTATAAAAGATGGTGTGTAACAGCAAATAATTAAGGCCAATTCATCCAAATAAACAGGTATCGAGGCTATAAATTGCTTGAAAATGTCTATATAGTGCTTATATTTACAGTTGTATTTGGATTCAATGAGAAGTTTTATTTCTAAGGAATGTTTCTGATCAACAGTATTTTATATCTATGTTTATTTAAATGTGAAAAGTTCTGGGCTTTAGTTTATTTAGTGTTAAAACATGTATATCTGAATTTATTCCTCTGGTTCTGAGGTATTTTTACACCAAAACACACATTTTTCAGTAAAAATACATATTTTTTTGTCTCTTAACTTCTCTACAATTGATTGGATGAAACATAAAACACTGACTCAGGTGTTTAAAATATGAAATATACTAAATATATATTAAATACACTTAAAAAAACTGAAATAAGGTAAATTATCCACCAGGAGAATAAGATAATTCTACTTAATATTGGACTAAATGTACCAAAAACAAGATATTTATACCTTATTTAGTTATATAAATGGAGAAAATTTAGCTTCTTTAGCTTTTTTTGTCTTGAATTTAAAGAAAATGTTGAAATAAGATAAATTATCCACCAGTGGAATAAGATAATTCTACTTAATGTTGAATTAATTGTACAAAAAACAAGATGTGTTCACCTGCGTCTGTAGTAAAAGTTTTATTTCAATATTCTTAGAATTTATGTTGTTGTTACAGAGAAAATATAGTTAGAATATTGAAATAAATCTACTAAACTGACCCAAATATGAAATAATCTAAATTATCTGCAATGCAATGTTCGATTATTAATAAGATAAGAGTTTAAAAATCAATTATTTATCCTTAAAATCATAGAAAAAGGTGAAAATATCGATATTTCTATATATATTTGGTACAATTAGTCCAATAATTGTTAATAATTTAGCTTATTTCAAGTTTATTTTCCTGATTTGGGTCGATTTGGTCTTGTTTTAAGATTAAAAAATGGATTAATTGTGTAAAAAACAAGATATATTCACCTGTTATTATTAAAAATACTTCAACTACAACTTAAAACAAGACCAAAATGAACCAAATCAGGGGAAAAAGTAAAAATAATCTAAATTATCTGCAATTATTAATAAGATAAGAGTTCAAAGGTCAATGATTTGTCCATAAAATGATATAAATCATTCCAGAATATATTCTGTAAGATGTTTATTATACTGGAGACAATTAAATAATCACATTAAATATATAAATAGTGGGTAGTTGCAGTTATTTCAGCTGCAAAAACTGACGTATTAACAGGTGAAATGATGTTTTTTAGTACAATTAGTACAACATTGAGTAGAATTATCTTATTATACTGTTTTTTTCTGATTTGGGTCAATTATTTTGAATAAATAATGAATAAAAAACATGAAAAAGGTAAATTCAACAGTGGGATTTTCACCAATAGTGTATAATAATAGTAATATAATAATAATAGTAATAAAAACCCTCTAGTCGCTGCTTTTTCCTCATGATTTTATTACATTTTATTATAAATACGCAGTGACAGTTCACATCCATCTCCTCTTATTATCGTATTATCAGTTTGATTGATTGATATTGACGAGCAGATAAACAGCTTTATGATCAATACTGACATCCTGATATTAACATGAGATCAAATCATTTAAATTAGACACGTATACCAACTTATTACAACTCAAATACCTGGATTTTATTACAATTAGTCCAATATTAAGTAGAATTATCTCATTCTACTGGCAGATAATTGAGTTTATTTCACATTTTATTTCTAAATTGGGTCAATTAAGTCTTGTTTATTGTGTTCAAATAAGATTAAACTGTTTAAGTTTAATTATTTTATTTAGAAAATGTTGAAAATTGACCCAAATCAAAATAAATTCTACTAAATATTGGACTAATTGACTAAAATTGACCTAAAAAAGTAAAAAAAACTAATTTAAAATCAAATAAATTATCCTGATTTGGGTAAATTTGGACTAATTTTCCTAAAAGAATCATTAAATTGACTAAAATCAAATAAATTCTACTAAATATTGGACTAATTGACTAAAATCCTGTTAATATTTCAGTTTTTGCAGAAATCTTAAGTGAAAATATCTTGTTTTTTGTACAATTAGTCCAATATTAAGTAGAATTATCTTATTCTACTGGTGGATAATTGAGTTTAATTCACATTTTATTTCTAAATTGGGTCAATTAAGTCTTGTTTATTGTGTTAAAATAAGATTAAACTGTTTAAATTTCATTATTTTATTAAGAAAATGTTGAAAATTGACCCAAATCAGGAAAAAACTCATTTAAAATCAAATAAATTATCCTGATTTGGGTAAATTTGGACTAATTTTCCTAAAAGAATCATTAAATTGACTAAAATAAAATAAATTCTACTAAATATTGAACTAATTGACTAAAATCCTCATGTGGAGGTTTTGTTTTTCACTGAAAAACTGAAATATTAAGTGAAAATATCTGGATTTAATTACAATTAGTCCAATATTAAGTAGAATTAACTTATTCTACTGGCAGATAATTTACTTTATTTCACATTTTATTTCTAAATTGGGTCAATTAAGTCTTGTTTATTGTGTTAAAATAAGATTAAACTGTTTAAATTTCATTATTTTATTAAGAAAAAAACCCAAAAAAGGAAAAAACTCATTTAAAATCAAATAAATTATCCTGATTTGGGTCAATTTTCCTAAAGGAATCATTAAATTGACTAAAATAAAATAAATTCTACTAAATATTGGACTAATTGACTAAAATCCTGTTAATATTTCAGTTTTTGCAGAAATCTTAAGTGAAAATATCTGGATTTTATTACAATTAGTCCAATATTAAGTAGAATTATCTTATTCTGTAAATTATTGGACTCATTGTGCTAAAATCAAGATATTTCCACCTGTTTCTGCAGCCAACGATCAATAAAAACAGTGTCATTCACCAAACAAACAACTGCTGATCAATAATCAATAATTCCTGGGTTTTATACACAGAGAAGAGGCCGTTTGATAATTTATGTCGCTGTAAATATTCTGCAGCACCAGAAATAAATCATTTATCAAGAAGATACAGATGCTCTGTGTGGATACAGTGTGGATTATGAACTATAAAGTCCAAAATATGTGATAAAAAGTGAGAATTATGAGCTAAAAAGCCCGAATTATAAAATAAAATTGGAATTATGAACTATAAAGTCTGAATTATGAGTTAAGAAGTCAAAATTATAAGATAAAAAGTCAAAATTATGAGCTAAAGAGTCAGAATTATGAGATAAAAATCCAGAATTTTGAGATACAGTGTGGATTATGAACTAAAAAGGCCAAAATATGAGATAGAAAGTCTGAATTATGAGAAAAAAAGTCTGAATTATGAGATAAAAAGTCTGAATTATGAGATAAAAAGCCCGAATTATAAAACAAAGTTGGGATTATGAGCTAAAAAGTCCAAAATCTGATCTTTTCTTTGAAGAAATATAAACTGGTCTGTATTTTTTTTTTTCCCTTTAGAAAAATCCTAAATTCTGGTTCAGTTTCCCCCTCTGTAGCGGCCGGTTCTGGCCCTCGGGCCACATGTTTGACCCCCCTGGTCTACACCTGCTGCTATAATGTTTAAATAACAATCACTACGGTGTAAAGTGAACCGTGTGTAGATGCAGCCACTTCCTGTCTGTAGAACCGTTTAAACGTGACGTTTTCTCCTCGCTGATTAACCCTCCAGCTGCATAAACACCTGTAACACCTGTAACACCACCTGTAACACCACCTGTAACACCACCTGTAACACCACCTGTAACACCTGTAACACCACCTGTAACACCTGTATCACCACCTGTAACACCTGTAACACCTGTAACACCACCTGTAACACCACCTGTAACACCACCTGTAACACCTGTAACACCACCTGTAACACCTGTAACACCACCTGTAACACCACCTGTAACACCGACGTTTAACTTTATTCCCGTCACCTCCTGCTTTAATCGTCGGGTTCGTGCAGCGCCGCCGACGCGATGAAGTCCTGCTTGTGCGTCCCGTCGCAGTACGGCGGCGTGTCGGTGTGTTTGCAGCCGCACAACCAGACCGTGGCGTCTTCCTCCGGGACGAAGCGCAGCGGCAGCATGGACGGATGCCGCGTCTTGTGGGATCCGTCGCAGAACGGCTGGAACCGGTGAAAACACAGGGTTAGAATCGCAAAAAAAAGAGATAAAAGGTGATGAAAGGTGAGGTCATAGGTCATACCTGCTTCCTGCTGTGGCCACAGGTGCACCACGAGTAACGCTTCCCAGCAACTACATCCACTCTGAAGGGTTTCTTAGACGGGATGACGGGATCAGGTGCACGAGTGGACAGATCCACCTGTGGACAGGTAAGTCAGGGATTTACTGCACATTTACACATATATACACAGGTAGACACACAATATGAGGTAACAGTCAGGGATTTACTGCACATTTACACATATATACACAGGTAGATACACAATATGAGGTAACAGTCAGAGATTTACTGCACATTTACACATATATACACAGGTAGATACAATATGAGGTAACAGTCAGAGATTTACTGCACATTTACACATATATACACAGGTAGATACAATATGAGGTAACAGTCAGGGGTTTACTGCACATTTACACATATATACACAGGTAGACACACAATATGAGGTAACAGTCAGGGATTTACTGCACATTTACACATATATATACAGGTAGACACAATATGAGGTAACAGTCAGGGGTTTACTGCACATTTACACATATATATATACAGGTAGATACAATATGAGGTAACAGTCAGGGGTTTACTGCACATTTACACATATATACACAGGTAGACACACAATATGAGGTAACAGTCAGGGGTTTACTGCACATTTACACATATATACACAGGTAGACACAATATGAGGTAACAGTCAGGGATTTACTGCACATTTACACATATATACACAGGTAGATACAATATGAGGTAACAGTCAGGGATTTACTGCACATTTACACATATATATACACAGGTAGACACACAATATGAGGTAACAGTCAGGGATTTACTGCACATTTACACATATATATACAGGTAGATACAATATGAGGTAACAGTCAGAGATTTACTGCACATTTACACATATATATACACAGGTAGATACACAATATGAGGTAACAGTCAGGGATTTACTGCACATTTACACATATATATATACACAGGTAGATACAATATGAGGTAACAGTCAGGGATTTACTGCACATTTACACATATATACACAGGTAGACACAATATGAGGTAACAGTCAGAGATTTACTGCACATTTACACATATATACACAGGTAGACACAATATGAGGTAACAGTCAGAGATTTACTGCACATTTACACATATATACACAGGTAGACATACAATATGAGGTAACAGTCAGGGATTTACTGCACATTTACACATATATACACAGGTAGACATACAATATGAGGTAACAGTCAGGGATTTACTGCACATTTACACATATATATATACACAGGTAGACACAATATGAGGTACAAGGTCAGGATTATGAGATAAAAAAGGCCAAAATATATGAGATAAAATTCTAGATAAAAAGGCCAAAATATGAGAAAAGGTCAGGATTATGAGTTATAATTGAACTTAAACATTGAATTATGAGCTAAAAAGACAGAATTATGAGCCAAAAGATCTAAAATATGAGATATCATGTCAGAATTATGAGATAAAGATCTAGAATTCAAGATAAAATGCCCAAAATATGAGAAAAGGTCAGGATTATGAGTTATAATTGAACTTAAACATTGAATTATGAGATAAAAAGATAAGAATTATGAATTAAAAAGTCTGAATTATGAGCTCAAAATTTAAAAAATGTGAGATAAAGCTGGGATTATGAGCTATACAGTCAAATATAGGAGCTAAAAAGTCAAAATTATGAGATAAAAAGTTTGAATTATAAACTCATAAGTAAAAAAATGTGAGATAAAAATTCAGAATTATGAGCTAACAAGTCAAATTTATGAGCTAAGAAGTCCAAAATAGCAGCTAAACATTCAGAATTATGAGCTAAAAAGTCTAAAATATGAGATAAAAAGTCTGAATTATGAGCTCAAAAGTAAAATATGTGAGATAAAATAGGGATTATTAACTATACAGTCAGAAATATGAGCCAAAAAGTCCAAAATAGGAGCTAAAAAGTCAGAATGATGAGATAAAAAGTCCAAAAATAAGATAAATGTCCATAATTATGAGATAAAGTCAGGATTATGAGCTAAAATCTTTGAATTACAACCTAAAAAGTCAGAATTCTGAGATAAAAAGTCAGAATTCTGAGATAAAAAGTCATATTATTATTATTATTATTATTATCAATCATCATTTATAGCAGGGAAACTGAAATATAAACCTGGGGTTTAAAGTTTTAGAAACAACTCCAGATCTTTTAAAACTCTCCTGATTTATCCTTTAAATCAGAATCTTTAGTTCTGCATGAAACGTTCTACATTTAACCAGAACTTCTCTCCGTGTTGAGTCTGTTCATCACATTAAAACAGATTTTAATGTGTGAAGACTTGTAGGAGCAGCACAGGTGTGAGTGATCAAATAAAACTGCAGCTGTGAGTAATTAAACGTAATAAAACCACAGTGGAAGCTGTCGTCAGCCCTGATGGAGAACAGCTGCTGAGGATTTATTCCCTACAGGACGAGGATCTGCAACTCACTGCTGCTGTTAGAGTACAACCAAGGGTTCTGTCTGAATTATGGGGTAGAAAGTCTAAAATATGAGATAAAATGACTGAATTATGAGATAAAAAGTCTAAGATATGAGATAAAATGACTGAATTATGAGATAAAGTCCAAAATATGAGCTGAAAAGGCAGAATTACAAGCTAAAAGTCCCAAATATGGGTTAAAAAGTCAGAATTATAAGATAAAAAGTCAAGAAATATGAGGTAAAACCCAATAATACAAGATAAAACGTTAGAATTTAGTTAAAAAGTTCAAATTATGAGCTAAAAACTCTAAAATATGAGTTAAATAGTGTAAGCTATGAGGTAAAATTGCAGAATTATGAGTTAAATAGTCCCAAATATGGGTTAAAAAGTCAGAATTATAAGATAAAAAGGCAAAAAATGAGGTAAAACCCCATAATACAAGATAAAAAGTTGGAATTGAGTTAAAAAGTTCAAATTATGACCGAAAAACTCAGAATTATGAGTTAAATAGTGCAAGTTATGAGGTAGAATTGCAGAACTATGAGCTTAAAGTCCAAAATATGGATTAAAAGGTCAGAATTATAAGATAAAAAGTCAAAAAATTGATAAGGAAAATCAGAATTACGAGCTAAAATGTCCAAAATATTAACTGAAAATCCAATATATAAGATAAAAAAGTTACAATTGAGTTAAAAAGTTCAAAATATGCGCTAAAAAGTCAGACTACACAACAGGAGAAATTACATTAAAAGAAAAGTGAAATTTCAAAAATACAATGTTGTGATATGTATATAACGATAATCTCCCTGTATAACATATTAATAAATAAAATGTAGGCTACACGTGTCTATTTGTCTGCCACTGACTGTTTATGTACTTGAAACAATAAAGTTTTATTTAAATAATAAAAAAAGTTCGCTAGTTACCTTGAGAGCGACCATCGCTGCTTGTCTGAAGGTGAAATTCATCCATTTCTGCTCCACTTGTGTCACCAGCGCGTTCATGTTGGCAGGTTGTCCCTGAACGCACCACACGCTACTTCACTGTCCTCCAGCAACACGCAGCGCAGTCAACCCGCAAACTGTCCGCATCCCGCACACACACTCACTCACGCACGCACGCACACACACAACTCCACTTTAAAATAATAAAAAACTAGCGATGCTAACATCGATAGCAAAACAAAACAAAAAACAGCTGAGCGAGACGTTCGGATACAGATCACTTCCGGAATACGAGTCACGTGGTCGCAGCGAAACGTGAACTGATTTATGATGACGTCATGACGCACGTTTTCCTTTTTCTCATCCCACTTGTACAACGGTGGCGAAAATTTCCCTTTAAATCTATTAAACTCATTAAAAATATAAATGTACACTTATATTAGATATATGTTCTGAATTTTTAATGGATATATATTTAATTATTTTGGAAGATTAAACTATAAACTATATTAACTATACTAACTATATTGTATGTTCTTTATTTTATATACATATTTTGTTTTGTTTGTACAATTTAAATTGTTAATAAAGCTTTGAAAAAACACTATACAGCATTATAAAGGACTGAAACTGTCATAATCAAGAATAAATAAATAATCTGACTCAGTATATAAATAAATATGCCAGTAAATGTTCAATTATTTCAGAAATTAAATTTATTTGTGTATTGTTTCCCATTCTTTTGATTTCCCATTTTATTTATTAATTTTAAAAATATATAATCTCTTTATTAAATATACATTCATGCTCTGTAATGATTCCTATGGTTTTATGGACTATCGATAAAATAATTCATCTTTGAACTTTGAAGAATTTACATTTCATACGTCTAAAAACCTCTTGAATGGTTTTATTTTAATAAAAATTATGCAATATTTCATAATATTTCATAATTACCAACAAGAAGTTTGCAAATTTGATGCTTAAATAAGTAGTTTTATATAAATTCAACACTTTTTCTGAACTACTAATAAAGTATTTTTATTTATTTTTACACTTTTGTCTCATACACTACTCAATAATTTAGGGATATTGTTATTTACATGAGCGCTTTACCCATTTGGTCTGAATTTTAATGAAATAAAGTGAAAATTCCCTTTGATATTACAAATAATGAATGAGAAGAAACAACATTTTTATTAAAGTAATATTTATTAACCCCAAAAAATATATAAAATCAACTGAACTTCAGTAAATGATGTGAGTTCTTCTTCCTCCACTGGAGTTTAATGCAACAAATATAGATTTTAAAGCATTTTAATGGTTCATGATGATAATGTAGGATACAAAATATAATTATACATACATATATATATATTAGTGTGATATTCAATGCAGAATAATCAGACTATCACTACACCCTTCCATATATCTCTACACATCTGTGCTGCTCATTTAAACAGACGTTTAATTGATTCCATCAGATCCTGGTAGATAACTTTGAAGTGAGATCCATCACAGTACGGAGGGTTTTTAGTGCGTTTACACGCACATAAAAACACCGTCCTGTCTTCATCAGGAGTGAAACGAAGAGGAGAGAAACTCGCTGCTTTAGTCCTGTGAGCTCCATCACAAAAAGGCTGAAAAAGAGAGTAAAATGATCTTTTAACCCCTTGAACTTCAGCCCTTTTTTATCCCAAAACAGCAACAAAAAAACACATTTTTTGTTAGTCGCTTCAAACAAGTGACTTTTTACTGTAGTGTTTTTTGGCTGCTAGTTTACTGAGTTTTTGTCATAAAGCTACACTGATGGTACCGTTGGACTCGTCACAGTCTCAGCTTTCATATGAGATGTCATTTGTTTGTGTAACATGAAGTATCAGAGCGCTAGCCATCAAAATGTGGCGAGTGGGTCGGCTTTATGATCGTATACAGATTTTCATATTTGTTAATTAATTAGCTTGGTGTTGGAGTAGTGTTTGGTGTGTGTAAATATGACTTATATGTGCTTGTAGTGGAGTTTCTCCTGTTTAATTTGATGTATAGCTTCACTATATTTGTACATGATTAGTGGAACAATCTCAGGGCGACCGTGGAGTTTAACGGGTTAATCAGCCTAAAGATGCTCGTTTTATATCAAAAAGACAGAAAAAGACATATTTCTTCTATTAGGAGTTAAAACTTGTTAACATCACGAAGGAAAAAGACTTTTAAGCTGTGAATGTTTGTTTTATTTGCCTTTAATTTAGTTTTGTTGAGTGTTTTTATGCAATTTAACCTCTTAAAATACAAAAAAAAAAACAGATCCTTTTAGTCTTATTCATAAATCCCAGTAAAAACCTCAGCTCCAACACTAAATAAAGTATTTTACATCAATGTTACTGTTACAGCATCAATATATATCATCAATATCCACATCATCAATACAAACACACTCACACCTACGGGCAATTTAGAGTCTCCAATTAACCTCAGCATGTGTTTGGACTGTGGGAGGAAGCTGGAGTACCTGGTGAAAACCCACACAGACACGGGGAGAACATGCAAACTCCACACAGAAAGGTCCCAGACCCAGGACCAAGGAGGTCTTGAACCTGTGACCTTCTTGCTGTGAGGCAACAGCACTAACCCCTGCTCCACCGTGTCGCCCTCACCCCCAGTTCCAACACCCACCTGTTTCCTGCTGTGTCCACAGGAACACCAGGCGTAACGTTTCCCTGCAGAAAGCTGGACTCTGCAGGGCAGACGGGCTGCAGACACCGGCTCAGACGACTGGAAGAGAAGAATTAACAGAACGGACTCAGTTAATGCACAGAGAATCACGTTTAACCAGCTTTATTCTTTCTTCTGATACTGCTCTTACTCTCTGTCAAAGTAATCAGATTACTTGTCAGGAAAACACTCAACTATCACATTAAACAGCAACTATACTGATAATTAATTAATCGATTTGAGTCATTTTAAAGTAGAAAACGTCCAAATTCTCTGGTTCCAGCTTCTCTTCTCTGATTATTTCCTGGTTTCTTTATTCTTCTATAATAATAAACTGATGATCTTTGGGTTGTGGACTGTTGGTCTGACATGGATAACTTTGAGCATGCTTTTATTTTGAAGGGGCCCTATTTTGACCATTTTCCCAGTTTAATATTTTATTTTTAATGGTTTATTCATAAAAATAGCTGTTTTATGGTCCTAAAGCACCTTAGTAACAATATAGTCTGTCTCAATCAATTAATTGATTAGTTGCCAATTATTACATGAATTGATTAATGGATTTGAGTCATTTTTTAAGAAGAAAACGTCTAAATTAAAATAGTAAACTGATGATCTTTGGGTTGTGGACAAAAAAAGACATTTTAAGTTGAATCTTCAGCTTCAGGAAACAGTGAAAAACTATTTGTTTGCTTATATTTAGTATATTTACCTTATTATTAGGCTGTATTAAGTTCTATTTCATGTAATTTAATCAAAAAATAACCATATTTTAGCCTTTTTTAACCCTTATCTGGACTTATTTATGGATTTTATATCAAGATTTCTTACCAAGTGTAATTTCCTTGCTGCATGAACAGATAATTTAACTAGTTTTAAGAACATTTATCCTTAATTTTAGTGTTTATGTCTTATTTTCAGCCATATTTTGACATGTTGGAGACATTTTAAAGAAGAAAATGTCCAACTTTAAAATGTCTTTTTACCTCTAATTGTTTACTTCTTTCTCATGAACTTGACTTTAAATAAAAAACAGATAAAAAGTAAAAAAATATATAAAATATATTAGATAACAAATCAAATAGAGATGCAACGATTAGTCGATTAATTGATTAGTTGTCAACTATTACAGTGATTAATTTTCTCATAAGTTTGAAAAAAAGAGATAAATTAAACGGAGCTACAACAATTAATCGATTAATCGTTTAGTTGCTAACTATTAATTCATTTTTGTCATATTTGACTTTAAATTAATTAAATAAATAATAATAAATACAAATAAATATAAAATACCAAGTTATTTATATCTGATCAAGTCTGTGATTAAACATTAAAGATACTAATTATTTTAATATAAATATAATAAATTAAAACCTGCAGGTGACTTTACCTGATCTGATCACTTCCGGTGCCAAAGGTGCGTGAAAAAGTGATGAAAAAGACTTTTATTTGCGCAGAAAAGACTAAGAAAATAAATAAATCACAGCGTCTCGGTGTTTTATGGGATTTTAACGTAGAAAAACCTTAAAACTCGCCTCATAAACAGTAAAATACCGAGTTAATCAGCGTTTTCTCACCGTTGAGGAGGAATCGTGGAGCTGATTTCTGCCGCAGGTTTTAGCGCATCTTCTCTGAAATGACGCTGAGAAACAGATTCTGCTCATTCGGTTCATTTTGGCGCAAAACTCAAACTGGACAAAGATGTAAAAAAAAAACCTTTAAAGAGATGAAATAACAATAATATAATAAATAAATGAAGCTAAACTCGCTCAGACTCCTGAGTTTTTCTCTCTTTTCTTAAGGAAGTTCCAACATGGCGGCTGCAGCCTGTCGCTGATTGGTTGATGAATGTAAACATCTCACTCGTGCTGAAGCCACGCCCCCTCCCTTTATTTCTAGTGTCTTTTTATTTTTATTTTATTTTTTTTTTTTAAAGATTCTCAGACTTTTTCACATCAAGAACCATTAAACTCACAAAAAATGATTTTAGATATTTTATAACAGAAAGTTTAGGAAACACATATTCAAAATTATAGAGGAATTATAAAGGAATTAATAAATAAATAAATTAATTAATAATTTATTTGTCTACATTTTCTTTTGCAAATAAATGATACATCCCATTTTATTTATTCATTTTTAAATATGTATATTTATTTATATATTATTTACCCCATTTATTTCATTCTACATTCCCACCAGATATAATAGATAGTATATAAAATGGAAAATAAAATTTAAAATTAAATGAATTTGTGTGGAAAGTAATAAATAATAGTAAATATGTTAATTAAATATTGAATAATAATATGGGCTTTTTAAAAGTCCTTTTTATATGTATAGTATTAGACATTAGAGAATTGATGGTTTTATACTGTAATGGTAGTGGGATTAAAAACTGTGGTTTTAATGGAAGTCAGTGGAATGGAACTACATAAAAAATACAAAATACAAATAAATATATCTATATATAATATAATATATTATATTATAAGGATCTAATCAGCACCAAAGTCCCGTCCCCCTCCATTTATTATATGGAAAATATTAATTAAATAATTCAATTAGATGACCTGGCATTTAAAGGGTTAAAAATCCTGAAAATGACTGAATTATTGGTAGTTATTAAGAGATTTCTGGGAAAAAAGCAGAAAAAATATTGATGAATGATGATTTTAAGGCAGTTTGTGGACATTTAGATTTAAAAAATCCAACTAAAAAGAAGAGTTTCTGCAAAAAATCATGTCCATATGTCAAAATTATCAACAAATAAGTCGACAAAAATGTAGAAAAATGTAAAATAAATATGAATTCATTAATTTTCCCTTGAAGAAATGCGACGGTAACGGACAGAAAGTCATTGAAAACCCAAGAGAAGATGTAAAACAACTCGTTAAAATACATTTATTGACAAAAAAAGTCGTCTTAATCGGTTTCCTTTTTAATTTTACACACAAAAATATCAAAATACTTTACAGGGATTTTTAATCTGAATATCGTCGAATTCGTTTTTTCGATCAATTCTCTCAAACAAATACACTGTACAATGACAACGTGCTTGTCCTTTTTAAAATTCAGTGCTCATTTCATTTAATTTCTTCTTTTCTTTCTTTCTTTCTCTGGGAACAATGCATTTAAAATTATGCATAGTTATTACTTGGTATTTAGCGACACGTTTGAAGAGACTTTCACTGCATTTCATGCAAATCACATCCCGATACTCGCCTCATTCAGGTGCTTAAATGTTGTAAAATACATAAAAAGATACACAGTACGACATAACATGGATTATCTCGGTTACCCAGACTTCAAAAAGCTTAAAAAGGAATGAATGTGACTTTTGCACAAACATTTTTTTTTTAAAGTATACAACTCGTATTCCAACAAAAATTGAAAATGTACTAAATAAAAAAAAAAAAATTGTACAATCGGGCCCAAAAGCGCCCCAGTGCAACATGGGAAAGAAAAAAAAAACGCTTCAGAAATCCTTCACAACGCTCGTCAGTCAATCTCTTGGACCTGGACCTGGTCCTGGTCTGGTCTGGACTCATCAGGACTCTCCACATCCACGTTATTCCACATTCTCCTTCTGTCATTGCTACAGTATTTTATCACCGACTCGTGAGCCGCTCAGATATCACATGTATGGGAGATCATGTTCAAAGATCGCAGAGAGAAGTGAGAGAATATTTCAAAAGATTTGACAATATTGCTAAAAAAAGAACACAGGAGAGAGAGAAACGTGATGAAGTAACCTCGGGTGGAAGGTTTTGAAAGTGGCCACAGAAAGTTATCGTCGTTTTTATGTTGGAGCAGCTGATAAAATAGGAAATTGGCTGTTGTAAAAGTGCTGAAATGATAATAGTAGAGGAGTTAAGGGACATTTTTACTGACACAAATATCTGCTTTGGTGTAAAAAATCACCCAAAGAGACATTTTTACTTTGCCAACAACACATTAAAACCCATAATTATATCTATAATAAAATAAAAAAGTGTGTTTTTACATTATTAAGGTCAAATAATCTAAATAAACAGGTATCAAGTGTAAAAATTCAATTGCTTTATCTATTACAAGAATTTATCTGCACATTTTTATTCAAATAACAGCTGAATGTGGAATATGAGAAGTATTAAATAACTTTATTTACAGTTGTGTTGAGACACAGTGACAAGTTTTATTACTACGACAAACAGTATTTTATATTTGTGTGTATTAGTGTGTTGTTGGCTGATTTGTCTCTTTAGATGAATTTATTCCTCTGGTCTTAAGGTATTTTTACACCAAATCAGACATTTTTTTTATTCCCTTAACTCCTCTACTATGACATTACCGTATTTTCTGGAATATAAGTCGTGTTTTTTTTCATAGTTAATCCGGGGCTGCGTCTTATTCTCTGCAGCGACTTATATGTGTGAAGTTATTACCACATTATTATCATTTCACATGTTATTTCCACACTAAACCACCAGAGGGCGCTCTAGGCTGGTGTTGATAACTTCAACATTGTCGGTAACTTTTAACAACAACTGAGAAGAACTGAACAAAAACGTCAGCGAACAGAAAATCATAGTAGTAAAACATGACGTCATCGACGTAGAAGAGGAAGCGCTGCATCTTCTACCTCCGGAGTTAGAGGAGTTGATGAAAAGTGACACCGAGGATGAAGATTTCATTGGGTTTTAGTGACACGGATGGTTTTGGTGAACTTCTTAGCGTGTTATTGATGCTGTAGTTATGGGAATAACTCTTAATATGTTGTGTTAACAGACCAGACACGTTCTCAGTGGTGTCATGTAACGTCAGCACCGTTCAGCCTGTTGTTGCCTCTAGTTTTATTTTAAATTGTTCCTCATTTTAATTTTAAATGTCTGTTCTTGTTGTTGGATTTTATCAGATAAATTTACCCCAAAAATGCGACTTATATATGTTTTTTTTGGACTTATAGTCCAGAAAATACGGTAATAACTTATTACGTTATGCAAATGAAATAGGCCAATAACATAATAAGTTATTACATTATTGGCCTTTTATTTTTAAATATGGTAGATTTATTATTATCAGCTGTTCTAACATGTAAAGTACAAACATTGGCAAATATCCGTCTCCTCAGAGTTGATCCCAGCTTTTACCATCACACATTTAATAATAATAGTTTGTCTGTGTTTGTCTCCTACAGATTTTCAACAAGTTCCTCAGTTCTCTGAAGCACAAACGACTAAAAAAAAAAAAACAGAACATTTGCATCTGAACACAAAAAATTACCATAGAAAAAAAAAGATTTGACACTTCAGTTACCACTATACGGTTATTCACACGTTTTTCGAAATCATCGGTTCGCTATCAAAAGTATAAACGGGTTCAGGAAGAGTGCTTTTATTGTACTAACGTACCCCTCCGCGTGTCCCACATAAAAAACACTATCAAAGAAAGACGAGAGTAAAGAGAAGGAGCCTTTAGGCTCCTCTGTATATCTAGCATCATTAAGGCATTATCTATCCAGTATTGCTAAAAGTAAGAACTAGTTAGCGGACATGAAAAGAACATCCATGTATGAAAGTAACATAAAAAAACTGACACTTCAGGACAGAGTGCAAAATACTCATATAAATCAATAACCTGTCAGTCCCTAGTGGCCTATTGAGTACCAAGTGTCCTTTATAAGGTACTAAGTCCATGGCTAATTTGCTCTGTTAGCTGCTAACATGCAAAGTGCACACGTTGTTTAGGAAATAAAAACAAACAATTAATTTCTTACTTACAGTTTCCAAATGTTTGGTTTCGTCTGCTTAATCTCGATAGCAACTGGAAGGATATAAAAGTCTTAGAAACTCCTATAGCGCCGTTTTTTGTTTTTTTTTTTAGACAGGTGGGTTCTGTGCAGGGTTGGATTTTCAAAGTTGGAAACTTTCCGTGGGAATTAACGGGAATAAATCCAAAATTTACTAAATTCAAAGGTCCTTAACCCTCTGTTGCATAAACAATTACCATATCTTTATTTTTCTAAAAAGCTGTGATATAAAATCTGTTTTTTTTTTTACAGTTAGGCGTGAAAAGGGGGCTTTTATTTTGAAGGACATACAATTTATGACCAGGATATCCCTATTGCTGATGTTAGCTTCATTGTCTCATGACCAAAAGTTGACTTTTATTCAGAATTTTGGACATTTTTTGCCAAATAAAAAACTAAATTCACTTTATTTTTTTACATTTAATTCAATTTTGTTGTTTTTTTTCTAATATAATATACAAATATGGGAAATTCCTAGTGCATAAAAGCCAACTTAAATAGCATGAAACTATCCCGAGACTATGTTTTCTTCATTATTTTATTATATATATATTTTCACGCCTAAATGTAATAGGTTTTATATCACAGCCCTTTAATATATCTATTATTTAGGCTATTTTAAGTAATATTTAATGTAATGGAGGGCTAACAGAAAAATATAATCTTGGCTAAAACAACCAGATTTAAAGGGATAGTTCAACATTTTTGACAAGTTATTATCTCATGGCAATACTAAGGGGTAAATATATTTTATCTATAATAATATTATTATTGTTAAACTTGCAAATATTATATAAAAAATGCGTTCATACAGTCGCTAGCTAGCTGGTAAGTTAGCTGCTAAATGTTGAATATTTCCAAATGGATTCCCATGGAAAGTTTCTGGAAAATTACCAGAAATTTTGAATTTACTGGACATTTTCCAACCCTAGTTCTGTTTTTACACTGACATGAGTTAATACCTTACAGTTAACAGCAATATTTTTCTTTTTTTTCTCCTTTCTTTTTTTTTTTTGGTGGCCATTTATATCCAGTGAAGGCTATTGCGGTAATGAAAATCAGCACAAAAAAGAAAAAGGGAACCACGTATCTCTATAATAATGGAAAATAGGTGGCAGGAAAATTCTGAGGTAATAACTAGCTTAATTTTTTGTTTTTTTTTTTGAAAAATGCCACTAACCACACACACACACACTCACACACACACACATAGAAAAAAAAAGACAAGAATATTTATCCTTTACATAATAAAAGCGCCGCAAAAAAAAACAGGGATGAGAAACGCGGGAGCGAACACAAAGAGGGAAGACGAAAATATCGAGGAAGACGGTTGAGGTTCGCCAGAAGTGGCAGAAGTAAGAAAAACTCCGCTTCAAGTCCAACGTGGAGAGAAAATTCATGAACGTTCAGTGCTCGAGTTCACACTTCAAAAAAAAAAACCAGGAGCCTCCGCAGCACCGTGGGTCTAAGCTAACGAATTAGTGCAATTTAAGGAAGAGACCACTGTATTCATGCTCTCTGAAAGCTGCCTACACAACAAAAAACAACCTATGAGAAGAACCTCTGATATAAAGAATAAAAAAAAAAACACGAAAACTTCACCTTGACGTTTAAAGTCCATCCTGTTATACATTCATAAAAGAGGGCGTAAGATAAAGATGACAGAAGGAAAGACGTTGAAGAGTCACGTTGACTGATGCTGCTGTTGCCGTGGAGACGTCACCCGTTCTTGTCTCCGCCCTTTTCTCCTGCAGCCTGGAAACACAACGATAATCTATTGTTTAGTCACATTTCAGTTGATGAAGTCCTGGTAATTTTAGTTTTAATCAAGAAAATCTTAAGTATTGTGTCTAGTTTTAAGCAGGATTTATTAAACTATTGGCCGATTACATTTTAAAATCAAGTTTATCACCTTATTGGCTGTAATTAAAATCCTAAAATAATATTTCTTTGGCCAATAATGTAATAACTTATTATTAGTAGTGTTTATTAGTTACTAGTGTAGGTTCAGTCAAAGAAAATTCAAAGTATTATAGTGTAATTTTAAGAAAATCCAAAGTTTTTTAATCGAGTTTTAGTGAAATAAAATACAGTTTTAAAATCCAATTTAGTAAACTAAAATACTTTGGATTTTCTTTGACTAAAACTAGATTAAAATATTCTGTATTTTTTAAAATTACACTAAAATACTCTGGATTTTCTTAAAATTACACTAAAATACTCTGGATTTTTTTAAAATTATACTAAAATACTCTGGATTTTTTTAAAATTACACTAAAATACTCTGGATTTTTTTAAAATTACACTAAAATACTCTGGATTTTTTTTAAATTACACTAAAATACTCTGGATTTTTTTTAAATTACACTAAAATACTCTGGATTTTTTTAAAATTACACTAAAATACTCTGGATTTTTTTTAAATTACACTAAAATACTCTGGATTTTTTTTTAAATTACACTAAAATATTCTGGATTTTCTTAAAATTACACTAAAATATTCTGGATTTTCTTAAAATTACACTAAAATACTCTGTATTTTCTTAAAATTACACTAAAATACTCTGGATTTTTTTTAAATTACACTAAAATATTCTGGATTTTTTTAAAATTACACTAAAATACTCTGGATCTTTTTAAAAATTACACTAAAATATTCTGGATTTTTTAAAATTACACTAAAATACTCTGGATTTTTTTTTAAATTACACTATAATATTCTGGATTTTTAAAAAAAAATTACACTAAAATATTCTGGATTTTCTTAAAATTACACTAAAATATTCTGTATTTTCTTAAAATTACACAAAAATACTCAGGATTTTCTTAAAATTACACTTGAATACTTTGAATTGTCTTAAAATTACACTAAAATACTCTGGATTTTTTAAAATTACACTAAAATACTCTGGATTTTTTAAAATTACACTAAAATATTTGGGATTTTTTTAAAATACACTAAAATATTCTGGATTTTCTTAAAATTACACTAAAATATTCTGGATTTTTTTTTAATTACACTAAAATACTCTGGATTTTTTAAAATTACACTAAAATATTCTGAATTGTCTTAAAATCACACTAAAATATTCTGTATTTTCTTAAAATTACACTAAAATACTCTGGATTTTCCAAAATTACACTAAAATACTCTGGATTTTCCAAAATTACACTAAAATACTCTGGATTTTCCTAAAATTACACGAAAATACTCTGGATTTTTTTTAAATTACACTAAAATACTCTGGATTTTCTTTGACTAAAACTAGATTAAAATACTTTAAAATACTATTTTAAGAAAATCCAGTTTTCTTAAAATTACACTTAAATACTCTGGATTTTCTTTGACAAGACAAAATCTACTCTGTTAAATAAAAACTTAATAAAAACTCTTTCTTTTTTCGTCACAGACTTTTTAAACTACAATCTAAAAAGTGCCTTCACTGGATGCACATCACTACATCACTACACATCACTAGTATTTCTGCTGTCATCAGTGCTGTCGGCACTAAATGCGGCGACGCAGCGAGTGCTTCTCTGGTAAAACGTGCTGCCAATCAATCAACCTTGTGTTTCAATAACTGTTTTCCTGCCTAAAACACTATTATTATTATTATAAAACCTGTTATTCCTCATTTCAGATGTCATAGCTGCATCTGGTTTATATGAATATTTACCTGCTGTCAGAGACTAAAGAAAAACTAAAACTCCTAATTTCCTAATTTAGCCTAAAAATTCCCAGCAAAGAGTCTTAGCTTACGAGTGATTCCAGGACGTTCTCAGAGAACTCTGAGCAAGGAATGGACAGAAACTCCTCTTAGTGAGGAGGTGTGGTTGACCCCGTTGCTAGGTTACGAGTCATCATTTCCAATCCTGTGATTGGTCGATCCTAAAAGCTGCATAAAAAACGTACTTTTGATGCTAATAATCAAAGGAAGGACCCTCACACTGATCAACTAAATCATGGAATCCAATCTTCTGAAGACTGTGTGATTGTAAATAAAAGAAAACACATGTTAAATGAATAGTAAACTGTTCTTTCAGATTAATTAGGTATTAACGAGAGTAACAGCACAGCTTTCATCAGTGCATTGATTGCTAACGGGTGTATAGAAGTAGGTTTGTCTGGTTTTTACATCTGCAACAAACTAGTGAACAACAATGGAGGAAAAAAGAAGAGGAAAACCTGGAAAACTGGACCGAGGAACGGTGTTTGCTTTTGGAATAGCTTTTATCTTTTAACTAGGATCTACTCTTAGTTTTTAGGAGAAATTCTAAGAAAAGACCGAGACTCTAAGAATTTTCTCTTTGCACCAAAAGTCTTTAGAAACACGGCCCCAGACTCAAACCAATAAAACCTTTAGACTAGAACTGAAGCGATAACCCACCCCTGGTTTGTGCAGAGCGTTTTCCTGCAGGCTGAACAGACCTCCTCCCTGACCTCCCTGCAGCGGGGAGGCGGTGGCCGAGGACAGGAGGCCGGGGGACTGGGCGATCATGGGGGAGTTGGGGGTTGACATGAGGGCTCCGGTCAGCGTGAGGCGCTGCAGCTCCCTCTGCCGCTGCTGCTGCAACATCTGGCAGACCACCACCTGCTGCTCCTGGAGGAGGAGGAGGAGGAGGAGGAGAAGGAGGGGGAGGGGGAGGAGGAGGAGAAAGAGAAGGAAGAGGAGGAGGTGGAGGAGGAGGAGGAGGAAGAGGAGGAGGAAGAGGAGGAGGAGGAGGAGAAAGAGAAGGAAGAGGAGGAGGAGGTGGAGGAGGTGGAGGAGGAGGAGGAGGGGGGGGGGAGGAAGAGGAGGAGGAAGAGGAGGAGGAGGAGAAAGAGAAGGAAGAGGAGGAGGAGGTGGAGGAGGAGGAGGAGGGGGGGAGGAAGAGGAGGAGGAAGAGGAGGAGGAGGAGAAAGAGAAGGAAGAGGAGGAGGAGGTGGAGGAGGTGGAGGAGGAGGAGGAGGAGGGGGGGAGGAGGAGGTGGAGGAGGAAGAGGAGGAGGAAGAGGAGGAGGAGGTGGAGGAGGAGGGGGGGGAGGAGTAGGGGGAGAAGGAGGAGGAGAAGGAGGAAGAGGAGGAGGAGGAGGAGGGGGAGAAGGAGGAGGAGAAGGAGGAAGAGGAGGAGGAGGAGGGAGAGGAGGAGGTGGAGGAGAAGGAAGAGGAGGAGGAAGAGGAGGAGGAGGAGGAAGAGAAGGAAGAGGAGGAGGAAGAGGAGGAGGAGGAGGAAGAGAAGGAAGAGGAGGAGGAAGAGGAGGAGGAGGAGGAAGAGAAGGAAGAGGAGGAGGAAGAGGAGGAGGTGGAGGAGGAGGAGGAAGAGAAGGAAGAGGAGGAGGAAGAGGAGGAGGAGGAGGAGGTGGAGGAGAAGAAGGAGGAGGAGCTGGGTCAATGAGGGGGCAACAGTCTGAAAGATTCCTGAATCTTCAGTTTTAGGAAAACACTGATCAACATTTTACACCATTTTATGAACCAAACAACTAATTGATTAATTGTTTCAATAATCAATAGATGAATCGACTGTTTGACTAAAACATTATAGACTAAAACACTTTGGATTTCAGTTTTTGATCCAGCATTTTGTCACATCTTTGACTCTTCTAGAACAATTGGTTGATTAATCAATTAGTTTCCAACTTTAATCACCAACTGTTCAGGTAATTGATCTGAGTCGTTTTTAAAGAAGACAAAAAAAAAGACACAATATAAATAGAAGATTGTACTAAATATAAATATAAATAAGGAGTCTAAACTCTGGATTACTAAAGTCTCAACTCTGGATTACTAAAGTCAAACTCTGGATTACTGAAGTCTAAACTCTGGATTACTAAAGTCTCAACTCTGGATTACTAAAGTCAAACTCTGGATTACTAAAGTCTAACTCTGGATTACTGAAGTCTAAACTCTGGATTACTAAAGTCTCAACTCTGGATTACTGAAGTCTCAACTCCGTATTACTGAAGTCTAAACTCTGGATTACTGAAGTCTAAACTCTGGATTACTAAAGTCTCAACTCTGGATTACTGAAGTCTCAACTCCGGATTACTGAAGTCTAAACTCTGGATTACTAAAGTCTAAACTCTGGATTACTAAAGTCTAACTCTGGATTACTAAAGTCTAAACTCTGGATTACTAAAATCTAACTCTGGATTACTAAAGTCTAACTCTGGATTACTAAAGTCTAAACTCTGGATTACTAAAGTCTAAACTCTGGATTACTAAAGTCTCAACTCCGGATTACTAAAGTCTAACTCTGGATTACTAAAGTCTAACTCTGGATTACTAAAGTCTAACTCTGGATTACTAAAGTCGAAACTCTGGATTACTGAAGTCTCAACTCCGGATTACTGAAGTTTAAACTCTGGATTACTAAAATCTGAACTCCGGATTACTAAAGTCTCAACTCTGGATTACTAAAGTCTAAACTCCGTATTACTAAAGTCTACAATCCGGATTACTAAAGTCTAAAATCCGGATTACTGAAGTCTAAAATCCGGATTACTGAAGTCTAAACTCCGGATTACTGAAGTCTAAACTCTGGATTACTAAAGTCTAAACTCTGGATTACTAAAGTCTAAACTCTGGGTATACTGAAGTCTAAACTCTGGATTACTAAAGTCTAAACTCTGGATTACTAAAGTCTAAACTCTGGATTACTAAAGTCTAAACTCTGGGTATACTGAAGTCTAAACTCTGGATTACTGAAGTCTAAACTCTGGATTACTGAAGTCTAAACTCCGGATTACTTAAATCTAAACTCCAGATTATTAATATACAGAAAGCCAACGTGTGAAACAGGTTTAGATGTGATTATTACAGGAGTGAAGTTCTGTGACGTGAGGAACTGCTGCAGCTGCTGCAGCTGCTGCTGCTGTTGCTGCTGCTGCTGCTGCTGCTCCAGAAGAAGCTGTTTCTGCTGCTCCGACAGCAGAGAAGACCTGAAACAGGAAAACAAACATCACACGTTACACATCAGAAAACCATCTATAAGACTCATCCTGTATGAAGTTAAACCTGTCAGCTGCCTCATTAGATGTGGACGATTTAAAAAAACACCTGAAATCTAAACAGGTGAAAATATAACAGAATTATCTTATTCCACTGGCTGATCATTTAGATTAGAAATTAGAAATAAATATAGATGTAGGACAAAAGAACTGCAAGGATTAATTGATTAATCGATTAGTTGCCAACTATCATATTAATCAACACCTATTTTGATAATTGATTATTGGGCTTGAGTCACTTTTTTAAGAATAAAACGTCCAAATTCTCTGGTTCCAGCTTCTCTTCTCTGATTATTTCCTGGTTTCTTTATTCTTCTATAATAATAAACTGATGATCTTTGGGTTGTGGACTGTTGGTCTGACTTTGAGCATGCTTTTATTTTGAAGGGGCCCTATTTTGACCATTTTCCCAGTTTAATATTTTATTTTTAATGGTTTATTCATAAAAAATAGCTGTGTTTATGATCCTAAAGCACCTTAGTAACAATATAGTCTGTCTCAATCAATTAATTGATTAGTTGCCAATTATTACATGAATTGATTAATGGATTTGAGTCATTTTTTAAGAATAAAACGTCTAAATTCTCTGGTTCCAGCTTCTCTTCTCTGGTTATTTTCTGGTTTATTTAGTGTCTAGTCTCTATAAAAACCAGAGAATTTGGACATTTTCTTCTTAAAAATGACTCAAATCGATTAATTGATTATCAGAATAGTTGAAAACTAAACGATTAATCACTAATTGTTGCAGCTCTATGACACAAATTCTCCATTTCTGGCCAGTTTGGTATCACAAATCCTAATTTATAACCACTAAAGTCAGTTTATTATTTATTTATTGGTAATATTTAATGAACCGAACAACTAATCGATTAATCGTTAATTAATCAAGATATAGTTATAGTACATATGAAAACTTCTTCAGATCATAATGAAGTAGGACAAAATGTTGGGTAGAGCTGCAATAATTATTCGATTAATTGATTAGTTGTCAACCATCACATTAATCAATTACTATTTTTATAATCGATTAATTGATTTAAGTCATTTAAAGAAGAAAATGTCCAAATTCTCTGGTTCCAGCTTCTCTTCTCTGATTATTTCCTGGTTTCTTTATTCTTCTATAATAATAAACTGATGATCTTTGGGTTGTGGACTGTTGGTCTGACTTTGAGCATGCTTTTATTTTGAAGGAGCCCTATTTTGACCATTTTTCCAGTTTCATATTTTATTTTTAATGGTTTATTCATAAATAAAATAGCTGTTTATGGTCCTAAAGCACCTTAGTAACAATATAGTCTGTCTCAATCAATTAATTGATTAGTTGCCAATTATTACATGAATTGATTAATGGATTTGAGTCATTTTTTAAGAATAAAACGTCCAAATTCTCTGGTTCCAGCTTCTCTTCTCTGGTTATTTCCTGGTTTCTTTATTCTTCTATAATAGTAAATGATGATCTTTGGGTTGTGTCAAACACTTTTAAAAGCTGATATATTACTCTACTGTATACTACCATGCTGTCTGTTCTATCCTGTTGTTTGTTTCCTTTTTTTCTATAAATAAAAGGTTGAATTACAACAAAAAGGAGTGAAATCTGGTTGAGAAACACTGAAATATCTGATTTTTAAACCACTTGGGGGCAGCGTGAACAACAACTTCTATATAGAATCTTGAATCGATAAATTAAACTTGTTAGAAAACAGATTTATTTACACATCAAGCAATTTCTGCTGCTAAAGACTTCATAATATTCACCACCTGGTTAATAACTGTGTTAATGTTTACTATTATACAAGACTAAATAAACCAGGAAATAATCAGCGTTTCATTTATTAGTTGGCAACTAATCAATTTTTTCCTTGATTTGGTTCAAATCTGAGATTAAAAAGTAAAGAAATACGAGGGAAACCAGCAACGTTATAATAAAACAAGTTTAAATTGACCAAAATAATAATAAAAAAAGTAGATTAAACTAAAATATTAGATAAAAAGTCAAGAGAATTTTAATTAATTAATAAGTATTTTACTTCCTGCTCCTTTTCGAACATTTTTATTAATGTATTTATTATATATTACTAATATTAATATTATTGATAGTCGTAGTATTACTATTATTATTATTACTTTAATTAATAATTAGGAGACAGACACTATACATACTGTTTTTAGTGGTTAGTGGAGGTATTTTTTTTATCTATTAATTTGTTTATTTTTTATGTTTATTTCTATTTATTTTCTTTGGAAATTGTAATAAGCTGAAATAAAGATAATTAAGGCTGTAAGGTCACGTCCTGAGGTGTTTCTGTTATTCATTCGTCTACGTACGGGCTCACACACTTGGGCAGGTGGAAGCCCTGGGCCTGGGCCATGGCCTGGGGGTTGATGGGCGGGGGCTGCGGCCGCAGGGCGGGCAGCGCCGGCTGGGGGGCGCTCTGCACCGGGGACTGGATCACGCCGTTCAGGCCGCCCAGGACGCCGTTCATGTTCAGCTGGGAGCCGCCCGCCAGGGACGCCATGAGCCCGCCCACCGTGGGCAGGGAGGCTCCGCCCCCGCCGCCGTTCAGCAGCGGCTGGCCGAAGGAGGCGGGGCTCTGCTGAGGGGGCGGGGTGCTCTGGAAGGAGAGGGAGGAGCTACTGCGGGACGGGCTACCGGAGTGGAGCTCCTGGAGGGGAAGAGGAGAGATTCAGGTGAATTTAACAGGTTAATATCAAAAAATCACCATTGATATTTTTACTTTTTGTGTCAAACGCTAAAAAAGTCTTTGCTACACTGCAGAAACAATATTAACAGGTGAAAATAGTGTGTACTGTACTGATCTGCATGGTGGAAACATGATTAAAGGTGTACTATACGGATCTGCATGGTGGAAACATGACTAAAGGTGTTCTGTACTGATGTGCATGGTGGAAACATGACTAAAGGTGTACTATACTGATGTGCATGGTGGAAAACGTGGCTAAAGGTGTACTATACGGATCTGCATGGTATAAACATGACTAAAGGTGTACTATATGGATCTGCATGGTGGAAACATGACTAAAGGTGTACTATACGGATCTGCATGGTGGAAACATGACTAAAGGTGTACTATATGGATCTGCATGGTGGAAACATGACTAAAGGTGTACTATATGGATCTGCATGGTGGAAACGTGGCTAAAGGTGTACTATACTGATCTGCATGGTATAAACATGACTAAAGGTGTACTATACGGATCTGCATGGTGGAAACATGACTAAAGGTGTACTATACGGATCTGCATGGTGGAAACATGACTAAAGGTGTACTATATGGATCTGCATGGTGGAAACATGACTAAAGGTGTACTATACGGATCTGCATGGTGGAAACATGACTAAAGGTGTTCTGTACCTGATGTGCATGGTGGAAACGTGGCTAAAGGTGTACTATATGGATCTGCATGGTGGAAACATGACTAAAGGTGTACTATATGGATCTGCATGGTGGAAACATGACTAAAGGTGTACTATACGGATCTGCATGGTATAAACATGACTAAAGGTGTACTATACTGATCTGCATGGTATAAACATGACTAAAGGTGTACTATATGGATCTGCATGGTGGAAACATGACTAAAGGTGTACTATACGGATCTGCATGGTATAAACATGACTAAAGGTGTACTATATGGATCTGCATGGTGGAAACATGACTAAAGGTGTACTATACGGATCTGCATGGTGGAAACATGACTAAAGGTGTACTATATGGATCTGCATGGTGGAAACATGACTAAAGGTGTACTATATGGATCTGCATGGTGGAAACATGACTAAAGGTGTACTATATGGATCTGCATGGTGGAAACATGACTAAAGGTGTACTATACGGATCTGCATGGTGGAAACATGACTAAAGGTGTACTATATGGATCTGCATGGTGGAAACATGACTAAAGGTGTACTATACGGATCTGCATGGTGGAAACATGACTAAAGGTGTTCTGTACCTGATGTGCATGGTGGAAACGTGGCTAAAGGTGTACTATATGGATCTGCATGGTGGAAACATGACTAAAGGTGTACTATATGGATCTGCATGGTGGAAACATGACTAAAGGTGTACTATACGGATCTGCATGGTGGAAACATGACTAAAGGTGTACTATATGGATCTGCATGGTGGAAACGTGGCTAAAGGTGTACTATACTGATCTGCATGGTGGAAACGTGGCTAAAGGTGTACTATACGGATCTGCATGGTGGAAACATGACTAAAGGTGTACTATACTGATCTGCATGGTGGAAACATGACTAAAGGTGTACTATACGGATCTGCATGGTGGAAACATGACTAAAGGTGTACTATACGGATCTGCATGGTGGAAACATGACTAAAGGTGTACTATACTGATCTGCATGGTGGAAACATGACTAAAGGTGTACTATACTGATCTGCATGGTGGAAACATGACTAAAGGTGTACTATACTGATCTGCATGGTGGAAACATGGCTAAAGGTGTACTATACTGATCTGCATGGTGGAAACATGGCTAAAGGTGTACTATACTGATCTGCATGGTGGAAACATGACTAAAGGTGTTCTGTACCTGATGTGCATGGTGGAAACATGACTAAAGGTGTACTATACTGATCTGCATGGTGGAAACATGACTAAAGGTGTACTATACTGATCTGCATGGTGGAAACGTGGCTAAAGGTGTACTATACTGATGTGCATGGTGGAAATGGGTCTTCAGGTGTATATAATAGAACTCCAGGTTCTCACCTCAGAGGAGGTAACAAAGGAGGTGTCATTAAGGAAGCAGCTTTTGGACAGAGGACTCTTATTGGTGCTCAGGGGGTCTGAGGAAAAGAAAAGGGGACAAGCACAGGGTAACGACTACGACGTGAAAGGTTTATACGAAACAAACACGTTTAATACATCGCTGCTACGCTAACGGATGATGTGGTGACAGATGCTACATGCAGGTTGTTGTGGGAGGATGAGCACGGCAAAAACTGAAATATTAACAGGTGAAAATATCAGTATTATCTTATTCCACTGGCAGATAATTTGGGTCAATTTGGTCTAAAATCAGTGTTAACCTTTTAAAATTCTATAACTATAATAACTATATTTGCTCTGTAACAGCAACATAAATAGATTCTGACTCTTCTGTAGTCACCTCACATGTTGTAGATTTATTTTAATTCCAGGTTTAAGTCCAATAACCTTTGTGTTTGTTGAGATATTCAACATTTATTATCACTTATAGCAGGAAAACTGATAAATAAACCTTAAAACAGATGCATATATACCATCCTATTAATCCTAAGTTGTTTATCCGGTTCCTCTGCCATAATTGTGGCAGATATAATTCAATATTAGTCATTTTCACCTGTTAACAGTCATTTTTTTGCAGTGAGGGAGTGAAGAGAACCACGGATGAACAGCAGATGGGGGTGTGTGTCACTAATCGGAGGATCTGGAGAGTCCGACCTTGGTGGGAGGACAGGAAGTTGATCTGGGCCGACGTGTGCATGGATCCCTGGAAGGACAGCATGTTTGGAGGGAAGGGGACGGCCAGCTCCGTGTTGAGCAGCTGGAGACGCTCCCTCTTGGCCGTGAGGCTGAGGATCTGGTCCTGGAGCCGCTGGTTCTCCTGCTGCAGGGAGTGGAGCGACTGGAGCATCTCCACGACTAGAACAGGAGGAGGAGGAGGAGAAAACACCGGCTGAGTGGCTAAAAACTACGTGGAAATAGAGAGAAATGTGGTGAGGAGCATAGAGAAGACTGAAAATATCCTGGTTTTGGTTTTGGTACAATTAAGTAGAATTACTAACATTTTCTTATAAAAAAAGACTAAAACAATAAAAAAAGATCAATTATCTACCAGTGGAGTAAGATAATTCTACTCTATATTAAACTAATTACATCAAAAACAATATATTTTCAGTATTTCAGTATATAAAAGTGTTTTATTCCTAATTTTATTTGGCTGTGGGCACAAAAAACTGAAATCTTAACCGGTAAAAATGTCTTGATTTTGGTGCAATTAGTCCAATATTAAGTAGAATTATCTTATTCCACTTGTAGATAATTTAGTTTATTTCATTCTTTTGACTAAAATCAAGAAATAAAAGACTTAATCGACCATAATTGTACTGAATATTGGAAATAACACTGACTTAGTGGAGTAAAAACTATGTGGATACAGAGAGAAATGTGGTTTTTGGTGCAATTAGTCCAATATTAAGTAGAATTATCTTATTCCACTTGTAGATAATTTCACTTATATCAAGTTTTTTTCTGATTTGGGTCGATTGAGTTTTGTTTTACTAACATTTTCTTAAAAAAAGAGACTAGAATCAAGAAAAAAAAGCCTTAATATTTATATTTAATATATATTTACTTCATAAGATTTCAGTTTTAGCAGCGTGGGTGTAACTGCATTAGATTTATAAATAATCATTGATCATCTTTCACTTCCCTCATTCACAGACATAATTAAACTCTCATTATTAATGTGCATTAAATAGTTTTGCAGTTGCAAACTACAACTACTCCCTGATTACTTCCTGTCCTAATTAGCGTTTTAATTCTTGAGTTACGGCCAAAAACGTGTTGAATTTCATGAAAATTCCCTCCTGAGAATAAAACCACGTCGCTGCTCATTGCAAAAAATGCTGTTTAAATTTAAGGTGGAACTTTGTAGATACAGACAGGATGACGTCTTAAAATAAACCCGACTGGTGACTGTCATTACAGCATATATGAGATTAAACTAGGACCATTCCAGCGATCTAAGAAACCTATTACGGCTTAAAAAACTGTGATACTTTTATTTTTTTTAGCATCAAATGAGATTTATTATAGAGCTAAATTAGGCCGCCAGCTGGATTTAAGGGTTTCTGGCTGTGAAGTGGATATTTAACAGAAATGTCCCTTTAATCTAATTTAAAATAACACAATTAGATTATTAAAACGAGGCGAGTGACGTTTACTTTAATTAAGTCAAAGGATCTAGATTTTTATCCTAATTAAACATTATTATACTTGGTTAGATCTGCAGCTTCTCAACATAGGTATAAAAATGAAGAATCCCAGAGAATATAGCCTCTGTGCATTAGTAGAGAAGTTAAAACAAGCAAGTTCTGATCTTATAAATGTCTGTTTTGGTGTAAAAATACCTCAGGACCAACTCATATAGATAAATATACATATAAAATACTGTTGAAAAGAAGAACGTTATTTAAAATGTTGCTTTTTTAAATAAAAATGTGCATGATTTGCTGCTAAAATCCTGTAATAGATAAAACAATAGACTTGATCCCTGTTTATTTAGATACTTTAACCTTAATAATGTACATTTACACTCTATCTTTGTTATTATAGATACAGCAGGAGAAGCTTTAGTGAGTTGTTGGCAAAAAAAAAAGACATTTTTGTGTCCGAACCTGCAGTAAAACGTCCCTGAACTCCTCTACTCCATCAGAATAACTGTCTAGTTGTGGTTAAAGAGCCTTGTTTTGTGTGTTTTCGGGTCCCGTGTAGAGACCTGCTCCCCCACCCAGGTGTTTCCAGTTACTCTGAGGCCTGATTAGGCCTCGGCTCGGTGCAGGAAGACGAGGTCACCGAGCTTCTCCAGAGTCCTGAACGACTCCCGCTGCTCTGGATTCTTTAAGAAGTTTCATGTGTTTGAGTTCAACATGTTGAACGTTCCGACAGGACGTAGAAAAAGTCGGTTTCGCCTCCGATTAGGGTGAAAATTACTTGCTGCTTCTCCAGAAGCTAATTAGTGCTTGTTAGTGAGAGAATGAATCAAGCTAACATTGCTATTATTAACCCGTTAAACTCCAGGGACCCTGAGATTGCTCCACTAATCATGTACAAATATAGTGAAGCTATACATCAAATTAAACAGGAGAAACTCCACTACAAGCACATATAAGTCATATTTACACACACCAAACACAACTCCAACACCAAGCTAATTAATTAACAAATATGAAAATCGGTATACGATCATAAAGCCGACCCACTCGCCACATTTTGATGGCTAGCGCTCTGATGCTTCATGTTATACAAACAAATGACATCTCATATGAAAGCTGAGACTGTGACGAGTCCAACGGTACCATCAGTGTAGCTTTATGACAAAAACTCAGTAAACTAGCAGCCAAAAAACACTACAGTAAAAAGTCGCTTGTTTGAAGCGACGAACAAAAAATGTGTTTTTTTGTTGCTGTTTTGGGATGAAAATGTTTATTTGAGATCAATAAATGGTCGTTTAGTGTCGACCAACATCTCTGTGTTTATTCCAGAGACATACCCTACTGACTATGGGGATGTCCTAAACATTAAAAAGGGCTGGAGGTCAAGGGGTTAAGCTAACATTGCTATTATTAAGCTAACATTGCTATTATTAAGCTAACAGTGTTTTTCATTGATTTTCTATGGCTGCTGCAGCATCTCGGGGGATTTTCTCTCTCATTTCTGCACTTTGGAGCAGCCGTAAACATCATTAACTTAAAACAAACTGTCCCTGTGGCACAGAGGAATATATTCAAGGTGGAGGCTGCGGGGCATTTCCTTTTTATTTATTTTAATAGAGGATGGGAGGGTACGACGCCTAAAAACACAATGAAGAGAGGTTATGAGGGCTGGGGGAGAAAGAAGAGACTGATGAGTAAAAAGTGAAATAACTTGAATAAGTTGGAAGGAAAAGGGAAAACAGTCACAGACAAAAATAGACTAAAAAAAGATGATGTCCCCCAGAGAAAAACTAGAAAACAAACCAAAAGCTGAAGGGACGTGAGAAGCTGCTCCTGATGGACATTAATCAGCTGTAAATAGCACCAGGATATTTACATTTCCAACACTAAATAAAGTATTTTACATCAATGTTACTGTTACAGCATCAATATATATCATCAATATCCACATCATCAATACAATAAGAACATAGTTTAATATAATATCAGTAGTAGAGACTATTTAGATATTTAATTTGTGTGATTATTTAATTGTCTCCTTTATAATAAACATCTTACAGAATATATTCTTCATGTTCTGGAATGATCCTCAGTGGGATTTATATCATTTTATGGACAAATAATTGACCTTTGAACTCTTATCTTATTAATAATTGAACATTGCATTGCAGATAATTTAGCTTATTTCATTTTTTTTCCTGATTTGGGTCAGTTTAGTTGATTTTTTCTTAATATTCTAACTATATTTTCTCTATAACAGCAACATAAATAGATTCTGACTCTTCTGTAGTCACCTCACATGTTGTAGATTTATTTTAATTCCAGCTTTAAGTCCAATAACCTTTGTGTTTGTAGAGATATTCAACATTTATTATCATTTATAGCAGCCAAGTGATTAAATTAGTGATTACAATTATTTTCAAGAATATATTCATGTTCTATAATGATTCATTTCAATGATTTATCAACAAATAATTGATCTTTGAACTTGTATCTTATTAATCTTTGAACTGTTTGAACTTTGCATTTCAGATAATTTACAATTTTCTCCCTGATTTTTGTCAGTTTGGTCTCGTTTTAAATTAAAAGTTTTAAAATATTAATTATGTATATATATATATATATATATAATGTTAATGTTGGGTTTTCATTTTTATTTAAAAGTCCATTTGTATAGTTTTTTATATATATAAATCATGTTTTTGTGTGATTTTTTTGACACTAAATTTCAAATGGTGAAACCAAAAAAGATGATAAATGATGATAAATTTGAAATATATATATATATATATATATATATATATATATATATATATATATATATATATATATACACACACATCACATTACATCTTTGTCACTAACCCACACACACACACACACACACACATATATATATGCCACAGATATATTTGAAAGCTCTAATAAAATCTGAGATGTTTCTAAAGGCTCGTTCCATGTGGCTCCTCTCCAGATTCATCCTGGTACCAGTGAGTTGATATTTTCATATCTTATCAGTTTCCTGCCTCCATCATGTGTAAATAGTGGTCGTGACTCACTGTTGACTCCCATCTCTCCGTTGCTGTGTTTCTCCAGCAGCAGCTCGATGTGGGAACTGGCTGCCGGGACGTTCTCAGGACGAGACCGGACCCCCACGCCCAGACCGTCCCTCTGGTCAAACAGCAGAGGAAGACAGCTCATAGGAGACCTGCAGGAGGAGGAGGAGGAGGAGGAGGAGGAGGAGGAGGAGGAGGAAGAGGAGGAGGAGGAGGAGGAGGAGGAGGAAGAGGAGGAGCAACAACAACATATCTGTGGATTACAAGGAAGCTCTGGTTGAGTTTTTAAAACCATGTGACCAACATAAGATCATGTGATTCGTCGACAATGACCTGAATTAATCAGACATTTTCTGTTTTCTGGTCTCAAAAAGCACATTAAGTCCGATTGGCTGACGTCGACGAATCACACGATAGTTTGTTGGTCACATGGTTTTAAGAACTCAACCAGACCCGCCTCCTAACAAATCAACAGGGATAGATAATTAGATAGAATAGATAATTACATTAAATAAATAGGTAGATAAATAAATATTTTATATATAGATAATTATTTGATATATACGTAGATATGACTTCATTGATAATATATGAATATATAATATATTGATAAAGATAGATTATTATTTTATATATGGATAATAGATATATAAATTATTTTATAGATAGAACAATAATCATTTTATAGATAAATACAAAGAGATTATTTTATAGATAATTAGATATTTATTTTATACATAGATAATTAGATATCTGTATAGATGGATAATTATTTTATAGATAATAAAAATGTATTTCATCAATAATTAGATAGATATTTTTAATATCTATTTAATTTAATTGTTTATTAATTATGATTTAATAATTTTATAGATGATAGAAAGACAATTATTTCATGAATATATATTTATATAGATAGGTATTTATTTAATATATATAAAATAGATAATTATTTTATAAATAGAAAGATAATTATTTTATAAAAAAAGATAGATAATTCAATATTTATTTTATATTTATTTTATACATAGATAATTAATACATAGATAATAGATATCTGTATAGATAAATCATTATTTTATAGATAATTAAATAGATAGCTATTTATTTAATAGATAATTAGATAGATATTTTTAACATATATATATATATTTATTTATTAATTATTATTTAATTATTTTATAGATGGTAGAATCATAAATAGATAATTATATATAGGTATTTATTTAATAGATAGATAAATAATTATTTTATAAATAGAAAGATAATTATTTTATAAATAGATAATTATATAGATATGTATTTATTTAATAGATAAATAATTATTTAAAAAATAGAAAGATAATTATTTTATAAATAGATAATTATATAGATATGTATTTATTTAATAGATAAATAATTATTTTAATAATAGAAAGATAATTATTTTATAAATAGATAACTATATATAGGTATTTATTTAATAGATAGATAAATAATTATTTTATAAATAGAAAGATAATTATTTTATAAATAGATAACTATATATAGGTATTTATTTAATAGATAGATAAATAATTATTTTATAAATAGATAACTATATATAGGTATTTATTTAATAGATAGATAAATAATTATTTTATAAATAGATAACTATATATAGGTATTTATTTAATAGATAGATAAATAATTATTTTATAAATAGATAACTATATATAGGTATTTATTTAATAGATAGATAAATAATTATTTTATAAATAGAAAGATAATTATTTTATAAATAGATAACTATATATAGGTATTTATTTAATAGATAGATAAATAATTATTTTATAAATAGGTTGATAATTAGATATTTATTTGATAGATAGACAATTAGATAGATATTTATTTTATAAATAGATAATTATTTTATAGATAGAGATAAAGTTTTCATAGCTGTTAATTTGTAGAATATGTGAATCATCATGAAGAAGGAGAATGAAGCTGAACCAGGAGGAGACGTACTGTGAGGAGAGACTCTCTCTGGGTGAGTTCCCCTGACACGGGAAGCGACAGTCGTCCAGGTCGGACTCTAGGAAAACAGGACAAAAGGAGCCGTGAACTCACTGAATGTCACTTTTCTGAGAATGTGTTTTATTTGTCTTAGACCGGCTCCAGATCAGGCTCCAGATCAGGCTCCAGATCAGGCTCCAGATCAGGCTCCAGATCAGGCTCCAGATCCAGCTCCAGATCAGGCTCCAGATCAGGCTCCAGATCAGGCTCCAGATCCGGCTCCTGCTGACCTGGCAGTGAGGTCTGGGCTTGGCTCAGTAGTGGTGGCAGTGTCGCTGTGGACAGACAGCTGGAGAAAGGCTGAGAGGAGGTCAGGCTGTAGGAGGAGGAGCCTGGCTGCACCTGGAGGAGCAGGAGGAGGAGGTGGAGGAGAAGGAGGAGGAAGAGGAGGAGCAGGAGGAGGAGGAGGAAGAGGAGCAGGAGCAGGATGAGCAGGAGGAGGAGGAAGAGGAGGAGCAGGAGCAGGAGGAGCAGGAGGAGGAAGAGGAGCAGGAAGAGAAGGAAGAGGAGCAGGAGGAGGAGCAGGAGGAGCAGGAGGAGCAGGAGGAGGAGGAGGAAGAGGAGGAGCAGGAGGAAGACGAGGAAGAGGAGGAGGAAGAGGAGGAGGAAGAGGAGGAGGAGGGGCAGGAGGGGAAGGAGGAAGAGGAGCAGGAGGAGGAGGAGGAAGAGGAGGAGGAGGAAGAAGAGGAGGAAGAGGAGGAGGAGGAAGAGGAGTAGGAGGAAGAGGAGGAGGAGGAGGAGGAAGAGGAGGAGGAGCAGGAGGAAGAGGAGGAGAAGGAGGAGGAGCAGGAAGAGGAGCAGGAAGAGGAGGAGGAGGAGGAAGAGGAGGAGGAGCAGGAGGAGGAGGAAGAGGAGCAGGAGGAGGAGGAGGAGGAAGAGGAAGAAGAGCAGGAAGAGGAGGAGGAGGAGGAGGAAGAAGAGCAGGAAGAGGAGGAGGAGGGGGGGAGCAGGAGGAGGAGGAGAAGGAGGAGGAAGAGGAGCAGGAGGAGGAAGAGGAGCAGGAGGAGGAGGAGCAGGAGGAGGAGACATAAAGACATAAATTATCACTCTGAGCAGCTGTAACAGGCTGATTTTTCTGCTTTAAAATTGACTAAAACAATGATTTAAATTAAATCTTCAGCTTCGAGAACCAGTGACAAACAACTAATCCATCAATACATTAATGAAATTATGAATTATTTATTTAACCGTAATGTCTTTTATCTTCAATTATTTGACTTTTTTCTTATAAGTTTGAGCTTAAAAATATGAGATAAAAAGCCCAAAAAACATATAAAGTCAAATATATGTCAAATGTCAAATGTCAAATAAAAAAAAGACATTTTCCAGTGATTCCACCATTACAATATTAGACAAATCTACTTGATATTGGACTAATTGTACCAAGAAAACAAGCTGTTTTCATCTGTTTTTGTTTGGTACCTGTGTGTTTGAGACAGCGTTGACTGAGGGGAGCGACAGCGAGGAGACGTGGGATGAGAGGAGTCCTGAGGAGAGAGGGGTGCTACACATGCCCCCTCCCAGGGATAAGGAGGTGCTGCACACCCCTCCACCCAGGGACAGAGGAGTGCTGCAGACACCCCCACCCAGAGGGTCCTTGAGACTGGAATAGATACCTGAAAGGGGCAGTTAAACCAGAAAGGTACTCAGCAAAGAGGTTTGTTATGGTCCAATAGTCCAATCCAATGAGCATCACTTGTATTTCTGCTGCCATCGGTGCTGTTGGCACTAAATGCGGCGACGTGGAGAGTGCTTCTCTCTCAGTAGTCATTTCATGTGTTAACCTATGTTTTCCTGCCTAAAACACACTGAATAATAGAAGATAAAAACATATTATTCCTCATTTAAGATGTTATAGCTGCATCTGGGTTGATATGAATATTTACCAGCTGTCAAAGACTAAAGAAAAACTAATGACTAGATGGAAATACTTAAGATTTTATTCGACTAAAGACTCAGATAGTTTGGATTTTAGTCGACTAAAGACTTAAATACTTTGGATTTTAGTCGACTAAAGACTTAAATACTTTGGATTTTAGTCGACTAAAGACTTAAATACTTTGGATTTTAGTCGACTAAAGACTTAAATACTTTGGATTTTAGTCGACTAAAGACTCAAATACTTTAGATTTTAGTCGACTAAAGACTCAAATACTTTAGATTTTAGTCGACTAAAGACTTAAATACTTTGGATTTTAGTCGACTAAAGACACAAATACTTTGGATTTTAGTCGACTAAAGACTTAAATACTTTGGATTTTAGTCGACTAAAGACACAAATACTTTGGATTTTAGTCGACTAAAGACTCAAATACTTTGGATTTTAGTCGACTAAAGACTTAAATACTTTGGATTTTAGTCGACTAAAGACTCAAATACTTTGGATTTTAGTCGACTAAAGACTTAAATACTTTGGATTTTAGTCGACTAAAGACTTAAATACTTTGGATTTTAGTCGACTAAAGACTTAAATACTTGGATTTTAGTCGACTAAAGACTTAAATACTTTGGATTTTAGTCGACTAAAGACTTAAATACTTTGGATTTTAGTCGACTAAAGACTTAAATACTTTGGATTTTACTCGACTAAAGACTTAAATACTTTGGATTTTAGTCGACTAAAGACTTAAATACTTTGGATTTTAGTCGACTAAAGACTTAAATACTTTGGATTTTAGTCGACTAAATACTTAAATACTTTGGATTTTAGTCGACTAAAGACTCAAATACTTTGGATTTTAGTCGACTAAAGACTCAAATACTTTGGATTTTATTTGACGAAAACTAATGAAAAGTTAGTCGACAAAAACTAGACTTAGATACTTTGGTTTTTCTTTGACTAAAACTAGTTAGACAAGTGATAAATAGCAATCACTTGTTCACACAGGGTCATGTAGGTTTGGATTTTTGTGACAAACATGCAAAACAATAAGAAATCAGGAAGGAAGAAAACACTTCTTCACACCACTCTAGTGGTTTTCTTTTCTTCTTTGCTTCTAAAACTAAACTAAAATGCCAAATTCATTGAGTAAAATGTGACTAAAACAATACAAGTTGACTAAATACGACTAAAACTAATACGGGTGAGAGTTATACTAATATATAAATAGCCGATGTGTTTGTGAAGACCCCAGAACGACAGCGTCACAACTGGAGCATCCGTGCACTCGAGAGAATCAACCTGCAAGTAGGGCAGGAAATCTACAAGCAGCACACACACAAACCGCTATCTAGGACAATATGTCTCCCCGTGCAGATTAAATAAACTGAGACACACGTTTACTAAATATTCTGACTTTTAAAACCACACGACGCTGCGTGTGTTGTTGCTGCTGATGCTGGATATTGATAAGATGCTGCCGTGCTGCTGACTTGGCACAAGCCTGGTGGAAATATTTCAACGCTTCATAGAGACAGAGTCAGGCTGCAGAGTGTGGGTAGAGTGATTTTGTTTTTCCTCTCCACACACAGGAAGCTAGAGGGCTACACACACACACACACACATACTACACACCCATGTCAATATATATATATAGTCATCTTGTCATCATCATCTTGTTGAAAAGTGCATTTCCTCTTCAGCATAAGGCAACATGACCTCTTCAAGTATTCTGATATAGGCAAACTGATCCTTGATGCCTTGTATTGATGCTAAAGAGGAAACAATTTGCCTAAAGAGACATTTTGAGGACTGATGAAAGTCAGATAGCATCATGATACGGAGATGTTTCTCTTACTATGGTGTCAGGCCTTTTATTATCACCTACAAGGCATCATGGATCAGTTTGCCTATATCTAAATACTTGAAGAGGTCATGTTGCCTTATGATGAAGAGGAAATGCCCTTGAAATGTGAGTTTTAATAAGACAAAGACCCCAAATACACCAGTAAACCAGCAGCAAGTTCTGGAGTGGCCAGACCAATCCCTACACCTTAATCCCATTGACAACTTGTAGGAATCAATCAAAAATGCTGTTTCTGAGACAAAACCAGGCTGAAATCATTGTTCATAGGAGCCAGAATTTGGTCGAGTCCATGCAACGGTCTCGGAAACCATGGTTCTAACAAATAAATATGACTTTAATGATTCGAAGGAATGATAAATCCTAAATATTTGAGTAAGGAAAAGTGCAAACACTGCTAATATTCATTTTTCATTATCTGTAAAATAAAAAAACTGACAACATTTTGATTTAGGATATAAAATGCATTGTCCCCAATGCATGGAAATAAATATTATTATAAGGATTTTGGATTTTACTCACGTTTTTAAAAACACTGCTATTAGTTTGAACATAACTCTATAAAGTCAATTGAGTTTGACTTTATTTATTTAAAACAGGGACAATGCATATAATGCATATTTGTCAATATGCAGGATTATAGATAACAGCTAATTTCCATCCTTAGTCCTCGTTGGCAGCTTGATGTCACCAACATGAGCATCAGAAAATAAAAAGATAATAGATAAGTATAAAAAATAAGAGGGTGATTAAAATGCAAAGTGCTGGAATGTTAAAACGGTAAATATATAAGTGGAAATTATTTCAACATTTTTAGAGAGTCAGGCTGCAGAGTGCAGGCGGATAGTGATGTTCCCCTCCACACACAGGAAGCCACACACACACACACACACACACACACACACACACACACACACACACACACACACACAGACGTGTTATAAAACTCACCGGAGCCGAGCAGCGAGTTGCCGCGGCCTGTGGAAAAACTGCCTGCGGAGGAGGTGGAGGAGGAGAAAGATGAGGAGGAAGAGGAAGAAGAGGAGGTGGCGGCTGGAGGTGGAGGAGGCGGCAGCGTGGAGGGGAACACCGGGTGGGGGATGTACGACGGGCTGGTGTACAGCGACGGGGTGAAGGCGGGGGGGCGGCGGGGGCGGAGCCACAGCGGCGTTGCCGTGGTGATGGTGATGATGATGATGCTCCTCGTCCCTCCTCTCACGGTTCTTGCTCCCCCGAGGCCGACCCGGGCCGTGGCGGCTCTTCTTGTTGCCGCGGTGACGCCGCTCGCGGGGGCAGCGGTGGCGGAGGAGGCGGCGGCGGCGGCGGCGAGGCCTTGTCCTCCAGGTCCGCCTCCTCCAGGATGGGCGGCGTGCTCAGCTGGGACGGCTTACAGATGGACTTGGAGGGCTTGTAGTCCCCGCCCCCTGCCGCCGAGGAGGAGGAGGAGCACGAGGAGGAGGAGATCTTGCGGATCTTGCCGCCGCTGCTCAGGCCCGACGTGGAGGTGATGCGCATGATGGAGCCGAAGGTGGAGATGGTGACCTTGTTCTCGAACGGGCTGGAGTTGCCGTCCGGTCGGTCGTGACCCTGCGACGCCGCGAGCGGCCCGTCGGCGGGGGTCAACGCCGGCGGCTTGTGGTATTTGCTGTCCTCTTCCTCCTCCTCCTCTTCCTCCTCCTCCTCTTCCTCCTCGTCTTTGTCCGCCTCCTTCCCGCGGTCCTCCTCCTCCTGGACCGCCGTCCTCCTGTGGCGCTCTTTACGGTCCTCGCCGCTGTGCTCCTCGCCGCCTCCTCCTCCTGCTCCTCCTCCGCGGTCGTGGTCGCGCTCCAGACGAGAGGAAGACGAGAACTGGTGGAAATCTGGAGCCGAGGACAGGGAGCCGCCTTCAAGGAAAACAAACAATTTAAAATTAAAACCAGCGTTAATTTTGTCAGACGAGGCGAAATATATTCGCTGATGAGACGAAAACGAGACAAAATCAACACTGACTGAGGACATGAATAAGCACTTTTTGTTGTCTAAGCTACTTTATTAAACAAAAACTTAATACAAGTTTCTTCCAATCCAAAAGATGCCTTCACTGGATGTACATCACTTGTATTTCTCCTCCAGTGCTGCCACCAGTGCTGTCGGCACTAAATGCGGCGACGTGGCGAGTGCTTCTTCTCTGGTAAAACATGCTGCCGATCTATAGACATTTTACATGTTTCAATAAATGTTAAATTTATTTCTGCTGCTGCCGTGTGTGTGTGTGTGTGCTGTCGGCATTAATGCAGCAACATCTGTTACTTCATCACAAGAAGCTACTCTCTCAATAGCCTCAATAATTACTGTATTGTTCGATAAAGACTGGGGGAAAAACAGTGAAAAGTTCTTCTTCTACTGCAGTTATTGACTTCCTGTTGACTTCTGGGATATGTAGTGTAAAATATGATGGAGAAAACTGTTTGTGTGTAAGTTCAAAGCCGACTATACGGACGTTCTAAATAGCGGATTCCTCGTTTTTGCCAGGAAGTGAAGCATTAATCTCTGAGTTTCGGTGAACGTCGGCTAACACGCTGGCCTCGTTGAACGTGCCTCGTGGCTCGTTTCTCGACTTTCTTCCTTTGATGGTACCTGTGTTGAAGGGGCTGGAGGAGCAGGAGGAGGAGGAGCAGCTCTTGCCTGTGCTTCCTGTCTTCTTGCTGCGGTGGCCGTGGCTGTGGGAGCTCAGCTTCTTGGACTTCCCCTCGCCGTCCTTGCTGCTGCTGTGGTGGCTGGACGAGATCTGTCCCCACGCAAAGAAAAGTCAAAGGTTATTTATATTGCACTGGATTCTTTTCTTCCTGGTAACGCAGACTCTAAATGTTCTCTGATCTTCGTACCTTGTCGATGCTGCTGGTCGTCACCGAGGAGCTCAGGCTGTCGGACGACTTCTTGTGTCGCTCCTTCGGTCGAATCTTGTCCTTATGACTCTGAACAGATGGAAATACAAAGAGATCTGGTGTCTAAAGAGTCAAATGATGCCCTAATGCAAAACTACTACAGCTGGGACTGATACCAGAGTTCTGCTATTACCTCAGTTTGATGTTTAGCAAACATTAACCTGACAAAAGTCTTAATAAATCCCAGTATTAAACCTCAGCTCCAACATTAATAAAGTATTTTACATCAATGTTACTGTTACAGCATCAATATATATCATCAATATCCACATCATCAATACAATAATTAATAGTTTAATATAATATCAGTAGTAGAGACTATTTACATATTTAATTTAGATTTGAGCTGTTTGTGTGATTATTTAATTGTCTCCTTTATAATAAACATCTTACAGAATATATTCTTCATGTTTCTTCATGATTTCTATTAATTTATGGACAAATAATTGATCTTAGACCTCTTATCCTATTAATCATTGAACAGATAATTTAGATTATTTCATTTCTTTTCCTGATTTGGGTCAGTTTGGTCTTGTTTTAAGTTTTTATCTGTAGACCTGTACAGGTAAAATCTTAAAGTTTATTAAGTTTATTTGAAGTTGTTTTTCTTGATTTTAGTCAATTAATCCTTTTTTTTTAAGAAACGTTATAAAACAATACAATTATTTGCCAGGACCAAAAGACTAATTGGACTAATTGTACCAAAGCTGAATTCACCTGCAGTATTCTCAGTGGGATTTATATCATTTTATGGACAAATAATTGACCTTTGAACTATTATCTTATTAATTATTGAACTTTGCATTGCAGATAATTTGGATTATTTAATTTTTTTACCCGATTTGGGTCAGTTTGGTCTTGTTTTAACTTTTAAATGAAGTATTTTACCTGTAAAACACAAGGTTAGATTGTTTTTTTCAATATTCTAACTATATTTGCTCTTTAACAGCAACATAAATAGATTCTGACTCTTCTGTAGTCACCTCACATGTTGTAGATTTATTTTAATTCCAGGTTTAAGTCCAATAACCTTTGTGTTTGTAGAGATATTCAACATTTATTATCATTTATAGCAGGAAAACTGATAAATAAACCTGGGGCTTAAGTTTTTTAAGTGTTGTTAAATTGATGTAAATCAATTCACGGCCTCGTTTACCTTCCTCTGTCGGTGGTGGTGATGTTTCTCCTGTGACGGGGAGGTGGAGCGGCCTCTGGAGTGACTGAAGGAGCTGCCTGAGTTCTCACTGGAGCGCAGCTTCTTCTGCTGGAAAACACAAAAGACAACGTTAAAACACCAAGAATCTACAAGCGACTGACAGGACTTATATAGTCGGCCGCTGGTTGGTTTATAGACTAGACACAGATGATCTGAAGCCATGTTTATTATTACTGTGATGATGGTCTGAACAGAAATGTTTAAGAAAATGTTTAAAAAATTGAAACAAGCTAAATTATCTGCCAGTGGAATAAGATAATTCTACTCAATATTAGACTAATTCTACTAAAAACAAGATATTTTCACCTGTTTTTGTAACTCTGGGCTGTATATTTTATATTGTGGTGACGTCACAGTTTTACAAACATAAAAATCAAACATCCATAATAGGAAAGACTCATAATTGACCTTGTTTGCAGTTTTACATAGATTCTTTATGCATTTTAACTGCAGTACTGTGAGTAGCCAATGAAAAAAAGAATTTTAAAACCCAAACTTTTCAACCATGACTTTTTATTTATGTTATTTAATCAAAATAATAGACCTAGACATTAAAATTAAAGATTTTTTCCAAGTCTTTTGAAGGTTTTACTCCCCAAATTCATAAATTCAATGCTTTTTATATGGATTATAATGGAGAATAATGGATTGTTTGTTTTTTTTTTCCTTTATATTAACACAAAGATGAAGATTTGAGACTATTTCCCTCTTTTTTCGGTAGCTTCTATCATGTCATGTGGTCTTGTAAACATCAGTGAGTTTTCTGTTAACCCGTTAAACTCCAGGGTCCCTGAGATTGCTCCACTAATCATGTACAAATATAGTGAAGCTATACATCAAATTAAACAGGAGAAACTCCACTACAAGCACATATAAGTCATATTTACACACACCAAACACAACTCCAACACCAAGCTAATTAATTAACAAATATGAAAATCGGTATACGATCATAAAGCCGACCCACTCGCCACATTTTGATGGCTAGCGCTCTGATACTTCATGTTACACAAACAAATGACATCTCATATGAAAGCTGAGACTGTGACGAGTCCAACGGTACCATCAGTGTAGCTTTATGACAAAAACTCAGTAAACTAGCAGCCAAAAAACACTATAGTAAAAAGTCGCTTGTTTGAAGCAACAAACAAAAAATGTGTTTTTTTGTTGCTGTTTTGGGATGAAAATGTTTATTTGAGATCAATAAATGGTCGTTTAGTGTCGACCAACATCTCTGTGTTTATTCCAGAGACATACCCTACTGACTATGGGGATGTCCTAAACATAAAAAAGGGCTGGAGGTCAAGGGGTTAATAACGTTGCTTTCTCACCATCTTGTTGTAGTGATGCTTGCAGTAGCCGCAGTATTTAACGTTGTCGGCCTCAGGGCCTTCCTCCTCACACAGCAGGCCGGCCATCTGAGCACTGAGAGTACAGGGTTAGACAGGAGAGGAAACAGGAGACACACACACACACACACACACACACACACACACACACACACACACACACACACACACACACACACACACACACACACACACACACACACACACACACACACACACACCCTGACAACAACACCTGTGTGTCACCAGAGCCTTTGTTATTGATCGTATCCGGATGGATTCAATTCCAGCTCTCACACACACAAAAAAATCTTTGTTGTCGTTCATCTTCCAGGCTTAAATAAAGTTTTCAACTTTTGATACTGTGATGGGAATCAGTTACAGTTTAATAATAACTTGTGGAAAAGGAGAGAGTTGGTATTAAATAGTAAATATTTCTCCTTTTCATTTCAAAGGTGAATGGATTCAGGTTGATGACAAAACATTTTTATGAACTAAGACCAGTTAATCTGATATAAACTGTAAAATCACTGCTTCTTTAACTCATTTAAACCCAGATTTGTAAAGTTTTCATGCATATAATTATATCATTTGAGTCACTAACAATCATCTTATGTGTTTTTTTTCCATTTTGAACTCAGCATTTGTCATTACCCCAAATCAGGAAGATGTATTCATGTGTATCTGTAGTAAAACTCCTTTATAATCTCCTTTTTAAACATCTTACAGAATATATTCTTCATGTTCTGGAATCGTCCTCAGTGGGATTTATATCATTTTATGGACAAATAATTGACCTTTGAACTCTGATCTTATTAATTATTGAACTTTGCATTGCAGATAATTTGGATTATTTAATTTTTTTCCTGATTTGGGTCAGTTTGGTCTTGTTTTAAGTTTTAAATGAAGTATTTTTACCTGTTTTTTCAATATTCTAACTATATTTACTCCATAACATCAACATAAATAGATTCTGACTCTTCTGTAGTCACCTCACATGTTGTAGATTTATTTTAATTCCAGGTTTAAGTCCATAATCTTTGTGGTTGTAGAGATATTCAACATTTATTATCATTTATAGCAGGAAAACTGAAAATAAAATAAACGTGGGGCTTAAGTGGTAAAGAAATATAACTACAGAAGATAAAATATGGTCATTCTGAGGCCGAAGGACAGATAAAATATTTCAATCATCCAAAAAAACGTGACTTCATGGTTCCAGAAATCTCCTGCTGGGCACAAATAATGAATTTCTTGGAGTATTCTCGTCAGATCAGGATAATCTTCACAGATCTTAAGGGGAGACTTTGTGACACTGAATCGCTCGCTGTGCATAATCCTTTGAAATATATCACTATGGCTGTAGAAGTCCACACACACACACACACACACACACTAAGACTTACCAGGTGACATGGAAGGCCTGTCTGCAGCCCTGTCTGTTGCAGGTCATACAGGCTCCACACGCTGCTTTACTCTCTCTGCCGTGGTCCTCACAGATGTAGCACGTCTGGAGATGGAGAAGCAGAAAAGTTAGAATCATTAAAGAACGACTCACAGATTCATGAGCTACAGCAAAGACCTGAACCATCGATTGGTTTAGATCCAAAAATCGTCAAAGCTGCCGTTTAGTTTAGTTTGCTGCCTCCCTGACCTTCACTACTTCAGATTAAAATACCCTTTCCTGCTCTACTTTAAGTTAAGACATGCAGTTTGTTCAAAAATAATAGCAATGTGTTTAAAAAGTAAAGACAAAATCCTTATAATCATTTTTGGGATAAAGTTAAACATGTGATGTGGTGTTACCAGATACTTTAACTTTCTTAAAAGGTTTTAAAAAATGAAAAACACATGCTATCAATTAGTTTTATATTCTAGGTGGATTATATATTTAAAATTTACTTTAAAAAAATCACACAAAATCACGATTTTTATCCATTTAGAGATGGCACCTGATGAATGCTTCTACATTTAAAACACACGTTTTATATTGTAGGTGGATTAAATATTTATATTTTATCATTTATTCACATTTACTGTCAAAACAATTGCACATTCTGTGTAATTTTTGCAATAAAAATGGTTCAAATGGACGTTTAAATGACATGAAACCAACATGAAAACCAGATGTACATCAGGAGAAACCTGATGAATGATTTTAAAACTTTATTTAAAAAGGTTAAAAACGACTGAAAGTGCCATGATTAGGAATAAAAGAAATAAATGACTCTATACATAAATAAATGTACCTGTAACTGTCTATATATATATTTAATTTTCCATTTAATTAATTCAAAAAATATTATTTTCATATTATTTGATTTTCCATTTCAGTTATTAATTTATAAATGTTTTTATTTATTTATTCACTCACCCCAGTTATTTTCACTTTGATATATAAAATGGAAAATAATATTTTAAATTAAATAAATTCTTGTACAAAGGGAAAATAATACACAAAAATATTAAATAAATACTACTGAATTAAATAAATGTATTTATATTTTTAATTATGTCAGTCATCTATACAAATGGTATATATTTATTTATTTATTTTATATAATTATATTATATTATTATTTTATTTGATATCCTATATTTTGTCATTGTGGAATTATAGTGAAAATTAATTATTCTCCTTTTTTCTGGCACCTCTTTAAGGACCCTCAGTATTGATTTCAGCTGAAAATAATCCAAATAATACGAACTTTACTCCTGTTTAATAATGATTGTTTTTTTTGTATTAAAGTGAACTACACATTTTGACCTGTTTCCATTTTTGTGAATGAAATTCACAATTCAATCCCTTCTTTTTTGAGTTATTCCCTTCGGTTGCAGCGTTGCTCCTCAGAAAAACTCCCACATTCCGCCGTTATTTAAAGCCATAAAAGTGAAGCAGAGCGACAGAATCGCAGGAAGGATGAAAATCCTCTTAACACGAGCCCGGCCGCAGCCGTAAATGATTGGAAAGTGCTGCCTGTCAAGGAAACAGCTGAGAACAGCTGGGTTGTTTTAGACAGAACTCAGCAGGCTGTGTTTGCAGCAGCAGCAGCAGCAGCAGCAGCAGCAGCAGCAGCAGCAGCAGCAGCAGCAGCAGCAGCAGCAGTGCTGTCGACCAGATGTTTGGGATGTTGTAGAGAAAAGAAAAAAAGACAAATCTGGCTTTGAAGGAGCTGGAACGAGTCCTGAGTTAGTTTCAGGAGATTTTTTTTGGTTTCACTTTTCTGCTCTGATGCAACAACGATGTAGAACATCCTCATCTCTTCCTGTCACCTACACTCGTCATTTCCTTCATGTTTTCACCATGAAAAGGTTTAATGCAGCAAAAAAAACTCTGCAAGTGCAGCCAAGACTTTAACCTGTTAGAAAAAAACCCTGATCCAGCAGCAGCTTTGAGTTTTACTCATAAATCCCAGTATTAAACCTCAGCTCCAACACTAAATAAAGTATTTTACATCAATGTTACTGTTCCAGCATCAATATATATCATCAATATCCACATCATCAATACAATAATTAATAGTTTAATATAATATCAGTAGTAGAGACTATTTAGATATTTAATTTGTGTGATTATTTAATTGTCTCCTTTATAATAAACATCTTACAGAATATTTTCTTCATGTTCTGGAATGATCCTCAGTGGGATTTATATCATTTTATGGGCAAATAATTGACCTTTGAACTCTTATCTTATTAATTAATGAACTATGCATTGCAGATAATTTATCTCACTTAAGTTTTTTCCTGATTTGGGTCAGTTTGGTTGTTTTTTTCTTCAATATTCTAACTATATTGTCTCTATAACATCAACATAAATAGATTCTGACTCTTCTGTAGTCACCTCACATGTTGTAGATTTATTTTAATTCCAGGTTTAAGTCCAATAACCTTTGTGGTTGTAGAGATATTCAACATTTATTATCATTTATAGCAGGAAAACTGATAAATAAACCTGGGGTTTAAGTGCTTCACTGGGTGAAATATGCAAAAAAAAAAGAATTGTTTCCATTAGTTATTGTTCTGTGATTATCAGGATAGAATATATCCTTCATGTTCTATAATTCATCATCCTCAGTGTGATTTCTAGGATTTCAGGACAAATAATTAACCTTTGAACTTTGCGGTGGAGCAGGGGTTAGTTTCCTCACAGCAAGAAGGTCACAGGTTCAACATTATTTCCATTTTTTCCTGATTTGGGTCAATTTTGCTTTGTTTAAAGTTTTAAATAAAGTATTTTAATCTGTAGTAAAACACAATTTTAGATTTTTTCTTAATATTCTAACTATATTTTCTCTATAACAGCAACATAAATAGATTCTGACTCTTCTGTAGTCACCTCACATGTTGTAGATTTATTTTAATTCCAGGTTTAAGTCCAATAACCTTTGTGTTTGTAGAGATAAAACTGAGGAAAAGTGAACAACAGGCCTGATTCTTCTCACGCTGTAGTCCTTCTCCTACATGTAACTGTGCAGAATAAACAAAAGCATACACAAGCAGACAAATGCATGTGAGCTGTGCTGCTTTTCTTCTTCTTCCTGTTGCTTTTCCCCAGTGATCCTGGCCGACTGGCGGGGGGCAGGAGAGGCCTAGCAACAGGTGCTGGACAAAGGAACAGCGGGCTTTTTACCTTTCTGCTGCAGCCCTCTCCGATTCACCCTTTTTTTTCCCCCCTAACACACACACACACACACACACACACACACACTACACGGCGCTCTCCGTTACCCTCAGAGGATGCCGGCTATGTAATGAAAGGCCGGAGAGAGACGTTAAACTACGCGGGAGGAAGAGAAGAAGAAGCGGCTTCTCGAGTTTTCATTGTCCTTTGTAGCTGTGTAGGAATGCAGGCGGCTGAGTATCTGGATGAATGGCTCTGACTGGGGGAAAAGCTGCATGCAATTTACTGTAGCTGACACAGTAATATGAGACCGGCCGCTCACACACACACACACACACACACACACACATGTGGACATTTATATGCAGGCATGCACACACACACACACACACACACGTATGCAGCGTGTCTGGCTGCATGAGGCCATGCGTCAGATATTGATTTCTCCTTTAAAAGCTGCTGCTCTCTGCTTTTAAACACTATGGAGGCATGAATAAAGAATAAAGGACAACGCCACTTTCTTTCTTTGCAGGTGTGGTGATAAAGCCGGAACTCGGTCACTGCGATTGTATCTAAGCCTCCTCCACCGTGTTGGACCTTTAAATCTGTTCATATACAGATGTTGTGGGAATTTAAAGGAAATCAAAGTGAGCTAAATAAAGCGGAGCGGATAAAAATACTTCATTTAAAACAAGATCAAACTGACCCAAATCTAAAAAAGGAACTTGAAATAAGATGAATTATCTGCAATGTAAACCTCACACGGCTTATTTATCAGTTTTCCTGAAAGGATAAAAACCTGGAATTAAAATAAATCTACAACATGTGAGGTGACTACAGAAGAGTCAGAATCTATTTATGTTGATGTTATAGAGAAAATATAGTTAGAATATTAAAAAATACTATCTAACATTGTGTTTTACTGCAGATAAAATACTTTATTTAAAACTTAAAACAAGACAAAACTGATCCAAATCATGAAAAAATTAAATAAGCTAAATTATCTGCAATGCAAAGTTCAATGATTAATAAAATAAGAGTTCAAAGGTCAATTATTTGTCCATAAAATGATATAAATTCCACTGAGGATCATTCCAGAACATGAAGAATATATTCTGTAAGATGTTTATTATAAAGGAGACAATTAAATAATCACACAAATTAAATATCTAAATAGTCTCTACTACTGATATTATATTAAACTATTTTCTTATTGTATTGATGATGTGGATATTGATGATATATATTGATGCTGTAACAGTAACATTGATGTAAAATACTTTATTTAGTGTTGGAGCTGAGGTTTAATACTGGGATTTATGCATCAAACTCAAAGCTGCTGCTGTATAAGAAGGTTTAGAAACAGTTTAATGCAAATGACTCACAGGAACTTTGCTGAAAATGTGAGAATCCATTGTTTGAATATGACACCTGAGCTCTATTCATGTTTTAACGCCTTATTTTTTACTTTTATCTCGAAGTATGATACTTACATCAGTACCTCACGTTTGTCTCTGGTTAAATTGATCAGATTCCAGATTTTAAGACAAAGAGGATTTCAGCACACACACACTAAACTGTGTTAATATACAGACAATTCTGTGTGTTTTATTCAACTTTTGGTGTGACTGATCATTAGAAACGAATGGGAGAGACTAGAATTATCTCATCTCATCTTCTATACCTGCTTATTCCTCATTAGGGTCACATGGTCTGCTGGAGCCAATCCCAGCGCGTTACAGCGAGAGGCAGGGATACACCCCAGAAGGTCTCCAGCCAATCGTGGGGCACACACACCATTCACTCACACACTCACACCTACGGGCAATTTAGAGTCTCCAATTAACCTCAGCATGTTTTTGGACTGTGGGAGGAAGCTGGAGTACCTGGTGAAAACCCACACAGACACGGGGAGAACATGCAAACTCCACACAGAAAGGTCCCAGACCCAGGACCAAGGAGGTCTTGAACCTGCGACCTTCTTGCTGTGAGGCAACAGCTCTAACCCCTGCACCACCGTGTCGCCGGAGACTAGAATTAATGTAAGAAAATAAACTCAGGTACACGCATACCGCATTTTAAATGATTTAAACGTTAATTACGTTAATTAACATGAAACCAACACCACATGAGGGTTAAGTCTCTTCCTGTACCTTGATGTATCTCTCGTGGGGAACATACTGCAGGATGATGGGTTCCATGGTGAGGACGTTGGCGAACTGCACCTCAGGGATGTAGAGAGCACACACCACATGGGCCCAGCCTGGAGGACACAGCACAACCGGGTCAGCATTTAGTGCCGGGATGTCAGACTCAGTCTAGTTCATGGGTAAAATTTAATGTGAAGTGGGCGGCACCAGTTATAATTTGTGTACAGGAAGACATTAGAAATATAATTAATAGGATTAATTAACCTTAAATTTACAAAAAAAAAAAAAACAGGAGTCTTCAGAAAAAAAGTGCAATTTCAACCCAAGAAAACTTTATTAACATGCAAACCATTTACAAATCAAATTACCAATCCATATATTGTATCCCTTCTCACTGACTTCACATTTCTGTGCAGAAAAAGTAAGTGGAACATGTTTTGTCACACGCTGTACAGTCAGCATCCAGTGGGCCGGGTTGGACCTTTAAGTGGGCCGGTTATGTCCCCTGGGCCGCATGTTTGACACCCCTGGTTTAGTGGAACTAGAGAGATTTTTTTATTTCTGTTTAAAGCGATTATTCAAAATGTGAGAGGGACTTAGAATGGAGTCCCAATTCTCACCAATATGAGGTAAATAGATGACAAAGGAATCAGGAAGATTTTTATATGAGGAATATATTGATTTAACGTCTTAAGACGCTCAGAGTGGGTCATTTACAGCATTTACGTTAGGTTCTATGTGCAAATAACACAACAAATATGGTCCTGAAGTTGTTTTGCATCGATTGACACTAATGCAGAGTGTTAACTATACTGTGGTTTACAGGGGGAATAAGGATTTACATACATATAAAATAAGTACTATATACTATATAGGACTATATAGGATAAAGACTTCTACATATAGGATAAGGACTATAAATATAGGATAAAAATTTATATATATAGGATAAAGGCTTATACATATAGATAATGACATATATACATGGATAAGGACTTATACATATACAATAAGGACTTGCATGTCTATTTATGTATAAGTCCTTATCCTATATGTATAAGTCATTATCTATATATAGAAGTCATTCTCTATATGTAGAAGTCATTATCTATATGTAGAAGTCCTTATCTACATGTATAAGTCCTTATCTACATGTATAAGTCCTTATCTACATGTATAAGTCCTTATCTATATGTATAAGTCCTTATCTATATGTAGAAGTCTGTATCTATATGTATACGTCCTTATCTACATGTATAAGTCCTTATCTATATGTAGAAGTCCTTATCTATATGTATAAGTCCTTATCTATATGTAGAAGTCTGTATCTATATGTAGAAGTCTGTATCTATATGTAGAAGTCTGTATCTATATGTATAAGTCCTTATCTATATGTATAAGTCCTTATCTATATGTAGAAGTCTGTATCTATATGTATAAGTCCTTATCTATATGTATAAGTCCTTATCTATATGTAGAAGTCTGTATCTATATGTATAAGTCCTTATCTATATGTATAAGTCCTTATCTATATGTATAAGTCCTTATCTATATGTAGAAGTCTGTATCTATATGTATAAGTCCTTATCTATATGTATAAGTCCTTATCTATATGTATAAGTCTGTATCTATATGTAGAAGTCATTATCTATATGTATAAGTCCTTATCTATATGTAGAAGTCTGTATCTATATGTATAAGTCCTTATCTATATGTAGAAGTCCTTATCTATATGTAGAAGTCTGTATCTATATGTATAAGTCCTTATCAATATGTAGAAGTGATTATCCTATATGTATAAGTCATTATCTAGTAGATAATGACTTATACATATATAAATAAGGACTTCTACATGTAGATCTATATGTAGAAGTCCTTATCTATACGTATAAGCCTTTATCTATATGTAAAAGTCATTATCTATATCTAGAAGTCATTATGTATATGTAAAAGTCATTATCTATATCTAGAAGTCATTATCTATATGTAAAAGTCATTATCTAGTAGATAATGACTTTTACATATAGATAATGACTTATACATATATAAATAAGGACTTCTACATATAGAATAATGACTTCTACATGTAGATATTATCTACATGTAGAAGTCATTATCTATATGTAGAAGTCCTTATCTATATGTAGAAGTCCTTATCTATATGTAGAAGTCCTTATCTACATGTAGAAGTCATTATCTATATGTAGAAGTCCTTATCTATATGTAAGAGTCCTTATCTATATGTAGAAGTCCTTATCTATATGTAAGAGTCTTTATCCTATAAGTATAAATCCTTATTCCCCCTGAAAGCCACAGTACAGTTAAGACACTGCTCTGCATTAGTGTCAATCGATGCCAAACAACTTGGAGACCATCTTTGTTGTGTTATATTCTTGGGGGATTAAATAAAGTGTTTTGGGTCGTCATGATTTAGAAAAACCCAACAAAAATATTTGTCAAACAACAACTAAATAAAAAAAAAGCTTCTTAGAAAGTAGAAGGGAAAGATGGCGGTAATGTCGCGGCAGCCGCGCTTTTACCTCCACTGTCCGTCCTCTTGAGGGCGCCATCTTTGTGAGGGCACAGCTCACACCTCTGTGGAGGAGACAGTGTTGATGTGGAGCAGGAATCAATAATCAATAAATAACAAATAATCAATAGATGCTGTTTTACTCACCACGCGAGCCGCCCGCTCCTGTGACTCACACTTCCTACAGAACCACGGGCCGGTGGGCACCTGGACAATACCGTAGCATGCTGACACACACACACACACACACACACACACACACACACACACACACGATTATAAGATAAAGGCTGATACGGCCCAGTTTAATGTGTTTTACACATCTTTTCCATTGTTGTTTCCTTATAAAACCCCAGAAAACCGAATGAAGACTGAAATCAGAATGAAGACTTTTCTGTTTATTCTGCTTTTTATCAGATGAAATAATTGTGATATTTTTGCTGTTTTTCTATCCCAGGTTGTGTTTTCAATAACTACTTTCCACATGTTGCCTCCCTGACCTTCGCTGCTTTAAGTTAAAAGATGTTTTTGCTCTATAGAGCTGTAACTATTAGTCAATAATCAATTAATCAGCAACTATTCTGATAATCGATTAATCAATTTGAGTCATTTTTAAGAAGAAATAAGCCCAAATTGTCTGGTTCCAGCTTCTCAAACCTGATTATTTTCCACTTTGACAAATAAAAAACATATATTATGTAATTGATATAGAAAAAATAGACAATAGAGCAGATAATGAATTTATGAATAGATTAATTGATTAGCTGTCACATTAATCACGAGCTAATCTGATTAATTGAATGATTGATTTGAGTCATTTTTAAGAAGAAAATGTCTAAATTCTCTGGTTCCAGCTGCTCAAATGTGATTATTTTTCTAATTTGACCAAGAAAAGACATAAATTATCACATCTGAGGAGCTGATTTTTCTCATTTTTGCTTAAAAATGGACTAAAACGATGATTGAAATATCTAAATAGCTGCTGATTGATTCTTTGTCAATCGACTAATTGATGAACTAACTAAACTCGCAGCTCTAGAGATTTAATTTGTTTCACCTGAATAAATTTTAGAGGAGGAAAAAATACAGAAATCCACAATAAAGCTGCAATTATTATTATTATTAGCTATTTTGATAATCAATTTCAGTCAGTCAAGCAGAGGTGTTTTATTTTGAAATTTTTCTTAACTAGTAAATGATGCCAATATGTGTTTTGACTCATTATAATGAAAAAAGTGTGAATGCTCCTTTATATTTTGAGTCGTCACCTGTTTTCCTTTATATAAATAAGTAGAGCTGCAATGATTAGTCGATTAATCACCAACTATAACATTAATCACCAGTGATTTTTATAATCGGTTAATCAGTTTGAGTCATTTTTCAGAAGAAAACGTCCAAATTCTCTGGTTCCAGCTTCTCTTCTCTGATTATTTCCTGGTTTCTTTATTCTTCTATAATAATAAACTGATGATCTTTGGGTTGTGGACAAAAAAAGACATTTTTGGTTGAATCTTCAGCTTCGGGAAACAGTGAAAAACAAATTGTTTGCTTATATTTAGTATATTTACCTTATTATTAGGCTGTATTAAGTTCTATTTCAAGTAATTTTATCAAAAAATAACCATATTTTAGACTTTTTTAACCCTTATATGGATTTATTTCCAGATTTGAAAAATCTTATTTCAAGATTTCTTACCATGTGTAATTTTCTTGCTGCATGAACAGATAATCTCATTAGTTTTAAGTATATTTATCCTCAATTTTAGAGTTTATGTCTTATTTCCAGCCATGTTTTGACATGTTGGAGACAATTTTAAAGAAGAAAATGTCCAAATTCTCTGGTTCCAGCTTCTCTTCTCTGATTATTTCCTGGTTTCTTTATTCTTCTATAATAATAAACTGATGATCTTTGGGTTGTGGACATAAAAAGACATTTTAGGTTAAATCTTCAGCTTTGGGATTTTACATTACACCTTAAAATGATCAGGTAAAGACACAAATTAATGCATAAAATCAGCGTCTGATGCTCAGTGTTTCCTGAGGAAAGAACCTGACGAGGTTTTTGGAGGAATTTTCACTAAGACTAATGAATTAAATTTAAATATAACAGAATGATTTTACTTCAGTTGGTGTGAAGTCATTCTCTGCTGTTGTTCTCACATTTAAGTGACAGAGCTGTGAAAGCAGTGACGAGTCTGTGTTTAATCAGAACAACACCCCCCGTCTATATTTATCTGCACCAGCCCTGCTGCACATTACAGCTGAATGGAGTTAAGAGAAAATGGAATTTCTCTGGCAGATATTGTGCTTTTTCATTCATGATTTTCTTCAAATCAGGATTTGCGGCGGCGGACAGCGTCACAGAAACTTACATCATACCATTAAAACAATAAAAGCCATAACTATTAATGAAGGAATGTAAATTAAAGTCAAGGATTTCAAATGTTCTTATTCATCAACTAGAAACATGTTGTACATACAACAGCTGAAGAACTTAAACAGCAGCGATGTCTGCAACTAACCACTTTTTTATAGTTGATTAATTAATAGATTAGTTGTTTGGTGTATTCATGTTCAATTATTTGTCCATCAATCATAAAAAAACAGTTGTTTGGTTCAAGAATAAAGAAACCAGGAAATAATCAGAGAAGAGAAGCTGGAACCAGAGAATTTAGACATTTTATTCTTTATAAATGACTCTAATTGATTCTGAATAGCTGGTGATAAATGAGATAGTTGGCGACTAATCAATTAATTGACTAATTGATGCAGCTCTACTCATTTATATAAAGGTGACAATTCAAAATAAAAAGGGACATTCCCACGTTTCTCATCATAATATTATCCTGCTGAGTCAAAACACATGTAGGCATGAGTTTTAAAAGGATTTCAAAATAAAAGACCTCTGCTTCTTCTGTGTTTTTATTGGGGGGAACAAATGCAAATATAAAAATTACATATAAAAACATTCCCACTTTACTCATCATGAGCACACAGACATGAGCTTTAACAAAATTTTCAAAATAAAAGACCTCTGCTTCTTCTGTGTTTTTATTGGGGGGAAACAAATGCACATGTTCCATATTTATAATTTATTTATGCACGTGAAACACGTTTTTGAATGTGATTTATTGATCAAATCTAAAATATGATCCTATAAATTCACATATTTCTTATTATGTCATATGTCACTTGATTTATTGATCAAATTTCATTGATTAATCTGGAATATGATCCTATAAAGTCACCTTTTTTTTGATTATGTTATAAAAACCAACTAAGCGACATCGAAGTAACTTGTCAATATTAATTAACAAGATTAATTGATTATCAAAGTAGTTGGTGAGGATGTAATAGTTGGTGAATAATCAATTAATCGTCACATATTATAAACTTATTCATAAACAGGTGACAATTATCCTGTTTGAGTCAAAACACACAGACATGATTTACTATTTTTTCTTAATTTCAAAATAAAAGACCTATGCTTCCATGTTTTTATTGGGAGGGAAACAAATGCACATGTTCCAAATATAGAGGAGCATCCCTCCAGAAAGAGCATTTGTATTTATTATTAAGCATGAGGTATACACATTTTCAAAATAAAAGACCTCTGCTTCTTCCGTGTTTTTATTGGGGGGAAACAAATGCACATGTTCCATATTTATCATTTATTGATGCACGTGAAGCACATTTTTAAATGTGATTTATTGATCAAATCTAAAATATGATCCTATAAATTAATATATGTATTATTATGTTATAAAAACCAACAAAGCCAGTGGACACCGAGGTAACCGGGGCCTCACCGGCCAGTTTTGTCGCAAAAACACGCCTCTTGCAGTAATGTCGTGAACCGGGCCACACGCACACACACACACATACACACGCTCACGCACGCACGTACACGCGCACAGCGGCGGCGGAGTGCCATCAAGGCGCCATCAGGCTTCGGTGTCACCGTGCGTGGCCCTGCGTGTTTAATCGTGAGAGGAAACAACTAACACACGCCTACCTTCCCCTCCCACACACACACACACACACACAAACACACACACACGCACGTAGCCACCTACGTTACTGACCCTCTATTTAAAAAAAAACCCGCACCTCTGGCCGCAGCTGTCCGGTATTTAACGGTTATTTTTTTAACGGTTGTTACCTTGGTGGACGGCGACGCTGCAGCCGTGTCCATCACAGTAGACCAGCGGGTTCTCCGCCCAGCCCCGCTCGTCCGAACACACGCAGCAGCCTCCGACCATTTCCCGCATGCTGCTCCCATACGAAGAAATGCGTTTTTTTTTCCCTTCTTCTTCTTCTTTTTTTTTTTTTTCCTTGCGGGGGCCGGCTCAGACCTCGCCCCGGTCTGTCAAGTGGTCGTCCCGCCGCCGCACTTTAGTAGTAACGCAGCCGCCGCCGCCGCCGCACCGGGCAGCATAGTAGTAGTAGTAGTCGTCGTCCGGGGCTACCTCCCCCCCCCTCCTCCTCCCGCACGCACCGCACGTTCGTTCGTCGTCTTTTTTTTTTTTTTTTTTTTTGGCGCAGCGCAATCTCGGCGTGTTTTTTTTTTTTTTGCGGTGCTGCTCCGCCGCTGCTGCTGCTGCTGCTGCTGCTACGTTTTTTCCGTGATGTCCTCCCCGTCCCCATAGAGGCGATGCAGCGCGCATGCGCAGAACCTTCCTTTCTCCTCCGGGTCCCGGAATAAAAAGAAGAAGAAGAAGTCAAAAAAAAAAGGTAGCAAGTTATTGTTGTTGCGTTTTTATGTTAACGCGAGACACGCCGCGATTAACGTTTATCAGAGTCTCGGGCACCTTATTATTTTTTTTTAACGTGATACTTTTTTTTAACGCCGCTTTTCTGATAAACTATAATCCGCGTTTAGATTAGTAAAACATGTGGATCAACCAGTCAAAAAAAAAAAAAAACCGCTGGCTGCGCTGCGGAGTTTTACAACAGCGCCATCTTCAGGCCGGAGAGGGAACTGCAGCACAGCAATTACAAGCTGTTTCACCATCCAGCCTGAAATTATAATAAAATAAATAATAAAAATAAATAAAAAACACAGCCTCACTAGTGGAGGCTGATACACCTGTTCTGTGTTGTTATTACTGCCAGAATATTTCATTTAAATGCATTTATTTATTTGATTAGATTTTAAATAAAGATGCTTTATTGGTGTGAATGTCAGGTTAACAGTGTTGTGAAAGCAGCAAGAAATAGTAATAACATGATTCAATAATGAGATTAAAAATATAATTCATTAAATAGAATCATTTATAAAAGTAAAAAAAATTACAATTATATAGCTTTATTATACATAACATACAGTACTTATACTGTTTGTTAATATAACAAATAAATAAGATATGAAATAAATATGATTATTAAATAAAGTAATTAATTTTAAAAAATTAATATTAAATTTACAATTATATGGCTTTCTTTAAAAAATAGTGATAATGACATTGTAATATGATTGATTAAATAAAATAATGATTTAAAAAGTAAAGTATACTAATAATACAAATAAATAATATGATTAAAAAAATAGTGATGCTACAATTCAATAATGAGATTTTTAAAAAATGACTCAAAAGTTATTTTTTATATAAATTATTTATTTATATGGCTTTCTTTAAAATAATACTGATAATAGAATTTAATAATGAAAAAAAATATTGTCCATTAATAAAATAATTAATTAATAAAAAAGTAAAAAAAAATGTAAATGTTTAAAATCTTTAAAAATAGTGATAATGAAAATAGAAATATGATTTATTAAGTAAAATAATACATTTTAAAAATTAGAAAAATGTACATTTATATGTCTTTCTTCCAAAATAGTGATAATATAAAAATAAACTAAAAATATAAAATATGACTCATTAAATAAAATAATGAATAAAAAAATTAAAAATGTACATTTATATGACTTTCTTTAAAAATAGTGATAAGATTAAAAATATGAATCATTAAATAATGAATAAAAAGATTTTTAAAAAGTGTACATTTATAAAACTTTCTTTGAAAATAGTGATAATAAGATTAAAATATGACTCATTAAATAAAATAATGAATAAAAAGATTTAAAAATTGTACATTTATATGGCTTTCTTTAAAAATAGTGATAATAAGATTAAAAATATGACTCATTAAATAAAATAATGAATAAAATAAATGAAATATGTACATTTATATGGCTTTCTTTAAAAATAGTGATAATAAGATTAAAAATATGACCCATTAACCAAAATAATGAATACAAAAATTCACATTTATATGGCTTTCTTTAAAAATAGTGTTAAGATTAAAAATATGACCCATTAAATAAAATAATGAATACAAAGATTTTTAAAAATTTTACATTTATACAACTTTCTTTAAAAATAGTGTTAAGATTAAAAATATGACTCATTAAATAAAATAATGAATACAAAGATTTTTAAAAATTTTACATTTATACAACTTTCTTTAAAAATAGTGATAATAAGATTAAAATATGACTCAATAAATAAAATAATGAATAAAAACATTTAAAAATGTGTACATTTATATGGCTTTCTTTAAAAATAGTGATAATAAGATTAAAAATATGATTCATTAAATAAAATAAGGAATAAAAAATAAAAAATGTAAATTTGGTTTCTTTTAAAATAGAAAAACGTGGCAAAAATGTGAATGTGATGTGATTATTTAAAAAAAAACAAGATTAACAATTATTTATTAAATAATATATATTAATTATATAATCATATATTATAAAATATATTCATTATATATTAATTGATTTTTTTTTTTTAATGACAAAAAATAATTTTAAAAAAATTAGAAAAACTTCTAAAACTTTCTCTCTCTTTTTTTATCCACGAGTCTAAAAATAAAACATTAAATCCCAGCTTGTTGCTCCAGTTTCCAGTAGAAACCACCTCTCGTCCTTCCGGTCAGAACACAACGGGCCGGTCTGGTTTAGATGTGGGCTCAGGTCAGGTGGACTCCTGTAATTCAGTCAGCAGATGTCAGCAGAAGCCTCTCATTAGGCTCGGCCTGCGTCATCGTCACTTCATGACTCCTGTCTCCACCGGTTGAGTAAACTCAGTCTGGCCGAGTGTTTGATGGTGGAAATAGAAGAAGAGCAGGCTTTTCTAAACTCTCATTTCCTGCGTGGTTATTGTTTTGTTGTCTGTGTTGTTTTCTTGGTTTTATCCCTGATACTTGACCCCCAAGTCCTCAACGTTACCAGGCCTGAATACCCCCGAAGTCAGCCGCTTCTAAAAGCAAAAAGAGAAGCTTTGCGGTTGTGCTTTTGAAATGGATGACTGGTCTTTTTAATGTGACACATGGAGGACGCGAAGCTGCGATGACGGTTTCCTTCACAAAGACTCACTTCTCTGCAAAAGAGAGAGAGAGAAAAGGGAACTGGCACTGATGGAGGGGACAGATAGCGCGGCGGCAGCTGGATGAAGCTAACACCCATTTCTGGTCTGAAAAGTAAAAATAAAAAAAAAGGCAGCAAGGCGTGCGATGACAAGTTCACACTGACATTTCACTCTCGGTGACTAATGCCAGTCACAATCGATGTGTCTGCTTAAAGAAAGAAAAGCTGTCCCCCCCCTGAAAGGACACAGATGACAGTGGAGCTTCCCAAATTGTGTCACAAATCCCCATCAACACCCAAGTTTACGCCCAGATTCTTCTTTTTGCATGTAAGCGAGTCCCCGTTTGCCGGGTATTACACACACATTTAATGTCATTTAATGTCCACGGCGTGGGTGAGGTGACATACGAGTGGGACGAGTGAAACTACTGATTGAAGCCATTTTTACTCATTGATAAAGATCATTTCCACAAAGTATAATTACCTCATTCAAATGGAATTATCCCCCCCCGCCCCCGCCTCCCTTTTCCTTTAATTCCCTTCATTATTCCCTTAATGAAACATCAGAATCAATTAATATTCCAATATACTTTATTTCAGAAGTCAAAGTTCCTGCTTCCACATCCCATCATGAATCGTGCTCATTGAAACTGGATTTTCCACGCAAGTTTTTCCACTTTTCAGCAGATTTAAGGTGGAAACGGCTTTCCCACACACACAAAACCATGAGGATTAACCCTAATTTCCTCCTTAAATTCATTTATAGTAAAAATAAATGTGCACATGCACAAAAAACTGCTGTAAAATCATCATACATCAATATATTTTCAGCCTTTTTTTTTCTTAAATCTCTTTAACAACTTCTTTCTTTATGAATTTAACACTAACAGTTAATTTCTTGTGTTTTTTCAATTAAATAAATAATACTTTGATTAGATAAACTGGCATTTAAAGGGTTAAAATCCTGAAAATGTATTTATTTATTTAAAAAATGCTCTAAAATCATCATACATTCATATTTTTTTCTGCTTTTTCTCATAAAAATCTAAACTACCAATCATTTTCAGGATTTTAACCCGTACTACTATTAGATAAACTGGGATTTAAAGGGTTAAAATCCTGAAAATGATTGAATGTTTGGTTGTATTAAGCAGGAAATAGATTGTTTAGGAGATTTCTATTCAAATTATTATTTTTTTATTAAAAAAAGAGGGAGAATCTGGAACTGCATAAGAAATACTAATGAAATCAAATGGCATAGGCTCTAATCATCATCAAAGTCTCACCCTCCTACGTGTTTTGTTTTGAAAAAAATAATTAAATAACTTAAATATATAAACTGGAATTTAAAGTGTGAAAATCCTGAAAATGATTGAAGTTGTTTAAGAGAAAAAAAAGCTAAAAAAATATGATGATTTTACAGTTTTTTGTCCATTTTTTGGCTACAAAGGTCATCGAAAGGCTGCAAAATTGTATAAAGAGTATAAAACACATGTAAGAGTCAATGGATTTTTAAAAAATAATAATAAAGAGAAGAGTTTCTGCAACAATTCATAGTCAAAATACTCAACAAGTAAAAAAAAATTGGACAAAAAGGCCTGATGAGGAGGACGTGAGGGTTAATCCGGTGCTGTGCTGCAGTGGCGATGTTCCACCAGCAGGTGGCCACGGTTTAAAAACACTTCATCTCCTCTGCAGCATCCGGGGAAGACACCCATGATGAAACTAGGAAACATCCTCCTGCCGTTTGAGATGTTTCCCTCCTGTTCTTTCATCACTTTCCAGATCCCGCAGGGCGACAGCATCGTTTAACATGAAAAACCACTTGATATCAGAGGATTCTCACGATGTTTAATTCTGACCTGCACCGACATTCCTTTATAGCTCAATGACCTCTGTGTGCGAGAGAGAGAACAAAAAAATAAATGTCTGTGTTTTTGCGTGACAAAGACGCCGAAATAAAAACGTGAGCTGTTTCCGAGCGGCTGTGTGAGTAGAATATTTAAGGAGTGAGAAACCGACACATGGTGCAGAGCGAAGTGGTGATGTCCTTTGAAGCCTGAACTGCACTTCTTCTGTCAAAAACCACAGCCTACAAGGAGACATGTGACCTTCTACACTATAGGATCCTTTTTTTTATCTGTAGTCTTGAATTGACAAGTCAAAAAAAAAAAAAAACGCTGTTATTTTTTTACAACTTTACATAGATAACAAGAAAAAAAAAACCACTGGCAGCAGATAGAAATTCACACAATATTTGAACATGTGAATGTACAGTCGTGTTCAAAGTAATGAGAGTTTGTTTAAAAAGCCAAAATCCTTATGATCATTTTTTGGGATCACTGCATTTTACATCCTAAATCAAAATGTGAAGAAAAAATGATATTAAGCTGTTGAATTAAATAGCAGTGTCTGTATATACTGCATTCCTGTGAATCACTACACTGATATTTAGTTATATAACAGGGTTTCTAAGAATTTTGACTAATTTATGGCACATTTGAATGTTTCAGCCTCACAGTTCATCTGAATTTCTTGGTTTTGCCACAGAATGGATCAGTTTGCCTATAATAAAACACTTGAAGAGGTCATGAGGTCATTTAATCCCATTAAAAACGCTGTTTCTGAGACAAATACAACACCTGTTCATAGGAGAAAGACGTTTGTCGACTCCAAACTTGACACATTTTCTTCACATTTTTATTTAGGATACAAAATGCAGTGATCACGACTGTATTTATTATATTTCCTGTTTTTTTTGCCTCAGAAGCACCATTTTTGACGTGTTTTCAATGGGATTAAGGTCCAGGGATTGGGTCGGCCGCTCCAGAACTTTAATTTTATTGGTCTGGAACCAACATGCTGCTGGTTTACTGGTGTGTTTGGGGTCATTTTCTTGTTGAAACACAAATTTAAGGGCATACAGCAATTTTAACTGTATTTCAGCCTCACAATCCTTCTGAATATCTGGTTTTGCCTCAGAAACAAAGTTTTCAATGTGATTAAGGTCCAGGGATTGGGTCGGCCACTGCAGAACTTTAATTTTATTGGTCTGGAACCAACATGCTGCTGGTTTACTGGTGTTTTTGGGGTCATTTTCTTGTTGAAACACACATTTCCTCTTTAGAATACAGCAACAGGACCTCTTTAAGTATCTTGATATAGGCAAACTATTCCTTTGAACAGCAGAATATTCATTTTTCTTCATCTTTCTGAAAAATGTATGTGATTTTCTTCACAAATTTACTATATTATATACTTCACTCATGGTTTTTAAACACACTGCTATTATTTTAACTGTATTTCAGCCTCACAATCCTTCTGAATATCTTGGTTTTACCCCAGAAACAACGTTTTCAATGGGATTAAGGTCCAGGGATTGGGTCGAGCTCCAGAACTTTAATTTTATTGGTCTGGAACCAACATGCTGCTGGTTTACTGGTGTTTTTGGGGTCGTTTCAGGAGCATTTCCTCTTTGCCATAAAGCAATATGACCTCTTCAAGTGTTTTGATATAGGCAAATTGATCCATTTTGTTGTAAATATCAGTTTAGAAATTTGTGTGAATGCTAAATTCTGAAGTTTTTTTTTAGTTTATACAGTAAATATATCAGAAACTGCTATTAACCTAATAAAAATGGACACACACAGTGTTCCCAATGCATTGAAATAAACATGATTAAAGGGATTTTTGGCTTTTTTAAACACACTTTAACGACTTTAAACAGCAGCAACAGCGAAGGAACGTTAAGAACAAAATATACGTCTGGAAAGTCTCCCAGAATAAAACACTTTACAGGTCATCTCTACAGATGAGTATAGTATGACTAAGAACACTCTGAAACCCGCCACACTCCGTTAACGTCTCTCTGTCACACACACACACACACACACACACACACACACACACACACACACACACACACAGACAGACAGAGAGAGTGACAGCTGCTACTTCATGCTTTTATTTCTGGTATTATCAGATAAACTACTGTTGAAAAGTTTGGGGTCACACTTTTATTCACCATTATGATAAAATGTGTTATACAATATATAGAAAATATAGTCAAGACATTGACAATGAAGAGAAAAGAAATAATGACAACTGTGAAGTTCCAGAAGGTCAGTTTTCTGACCTGGTCAATGGTTTTCTATTCATCCATTAACCTTCTGATCAATGATCAAACACATTGATCCATTAGAACACTGGAGTGATAGTTGCTGGAAATGAGCCTCTATACACCTATGTAGATATTGATGCAGCAAAAACCAGATATTTGCAGCTGGAATAGTCATTTACCACATTAGTGATGTATAGAGTGGATTTATCATTAGTTTAAAGTTGTCTTCATTGGAAAAAAACAGTGCTTTTCTTTCAAAAATGAGGAAATTTCTAAGTGATCCCAAACTTTTGAACAGTAGTGGACTTATATGAGTAAATCTGTGTGTATGTGTTCATATGTTATCTTGCCTGAGCGTGTGTGTGTGTGTGTGTGTTTCATGGATGTATTATAAAACCTAGATAGGGCACCGCCAATTTTCCCCCAGTGGCCACTCGTGGTACTGCAACAAAAATCATTCATCCTATAGAACACAATAGTAAAACAGAAGCTGTGAGAAGCTATAACCCTGTTAATTATAAATCTTTGTATTCCATATTTTTAAATCATGGACTTTTTATCCATCAAAACCTTTCTAACGGATTCTATTCCCAGTGTGACGTCACAGCTGTGTCTCAGGAGCAAAGACGGGTTTGTTTCATGTTTTTTATTTACTTATTTTTCTTCGAAGTGAATTAAACGACTCAAATGTGAGTTTTGTTCGCAGTTTACACTTTCTCATCGCCCCAGGGCATGATGGGAGGCCCCAGAGCATCATATTTTTCAGTCTGGTATCCAAGTCTGTAATACATCCATGCCATGGATGTATTATAGAACTGGATATGGTGCAGATTTTCCCCCAGTGGCCACTCGTGGTACTGCAACAAAAATCATTCATCCTATAGACCACAATAGTAAAAGAGAAGCTGATAAAACTGTAGACAGTTATAACCCTCCAGCTATAACCCTGTTAATTATAAATCTTTGTATTCTAGATTTTTAAGTCATGGACTTTTTATCCGTCAAAAACCAGAGCATCATGGGAGGTGACGCTACTGACGTAACACGGAAATAAACCCGGAACTCAGCAACTTTTGTGGTGTATTAAACTTTCCCATTGAAATAAATGGCGGCCATTTTTCAGTGTGGTATCCAGTTCTATTATACATCCATGGTGTGTGTGTGTGTGTGTGTGTGTGTGTGTGTGTGGGCGTTAATGGCGGCTACTTCTGCTCCAGGCGGTGTTCTCCTCGTGCTATGTGCGAGGAGAACTCGTAGCGGTCCCGGCTGCGGTGGCCGCACACGTTGCACTCCAGCGGGTCCCGGAAGCCGTGGCAGCCCATGTGGATGGTGAACATCACGTAGTCCAGGAAGATGACGCGGCAGTGGCCGCACGGGTACACGGCGCCGGGCAGCGCCGGGCCGGCCTCGCCGTCGCCCCGCGCCGCCCGCAGCGCCTCCAGAGGCGACAGGTGCGGGTGGTGCAGGTTTTGGTGGGGGACGCCGTTCTGCAGCAGGCTCCCCAGGCCGAACATCACGTGCTGGGGGATCTGGGCGCCGCCTTCGCCGTGGAAGGCGTCGACGGCGCCGTGGTGGAGGCCCAGCAGGGGCGCGGCCATCTTGTGGCCGTTGGTGAGGCCGGAGGCGATGTCGATGCGGTTCAACGGGATGGGGTACGGCCTGTGGGAGGCGGCGGGGTCGCCGTCGGCGAGCAGAGGCTGCTGCTGGAGGTGGAGGTGGGAGTCCGGCGCCGGCGAACCTGCCAGAGGAGGATCCTTGGCTTCACTTCGCTGCAGCATCTCCCTGTTAAAGCTCAAGTCCAGACACACGCCGTTGTCGCCTAGAACAGGCGACACCAGATAGAAAAAAACTACTCAAGGCTCCGCGGGAACGAGGAGGAGAGGTCACGGCAGAGAAAAAACAACGACGACGAGACAACGAGCAGCAGTTGAAGCAGATAAAGATTTAACGTTAGGTAGAATTATTTGATTCCACTTTGAGCTCATTTCAAGTTTTTTTGTCTTTATTTTAGACAATTTACACCTTCCACACAACAAAAACTGAAAAAAATATCTTGTTTTCGGTACAATTAGTCCAATATTGAGTAGAATTATCTCATTCCACTGCTTTTATGTCTTTATTTTAGTCAATTTAATCTTGTTTTGAAGAAAATGTTTGTCTTGTTTCCTTAAAACCAGACCAAAGTAGTGAATGCTTTATGTGCAGTTCATGAAAGCTGCTATGATTCAAGTGTTAAGTGACTTTTGATGCCATAAACATGAGATAACAGACATGACTGTTAAACTTTAACAAACTATTAATCTTATATCTTACGTTGATTTGTTTTCAGCTGTTAAAAGCAGTAACGTCTATTATGTCATGTTACTGATGATTCTACTCAATATTGGTCTAATTGTACTAAAAACAAGATTTAATCACCTGTTAAGATTTCAGTTGTTGCAGTGACAGATACAAATATCTTGTTTTTGGTACAATTAGTTTAATATTGAGTAGAATTATCTTATTTCTCAGGCAGATTAGTATTATTATGAACCTTCAAGTAAAGTAGCTGATAATTTATCTAATTTCAAGTTTTTTTTCCTGATTTGGGTCAATTTGGTTTTGTTTTAAGAAAAAAAGATTAAATTGACTAAAATGAAGAAACAACTTGAAATAATTTGTTAAATTTTGCATCAAAAATCACATAATTTACCGAATGCTGCTTAACTACAACTGATATAATCATTCATTAATGTTCATGATTATAATTTGGCTGATAATTTATCTTATTTCCCAGATTTGGGTCAGTTTGGTGTTATTCTAAGAAAACAAGACAAGCATTTTATCAAGTTGACTAAAATCAAACCAGTGGAATAAGATAAATGGACTCGGTAATGGACTAAATGTACCAAAAACCAGCCATTTTTCCAGCTCTTTGCACGTCTAACGCTGTAAAACGCGGCCTTAAAGCAGCGTCCGGACGCTGCAGCGGCGCTTGGCGGCGAGGACAGAGGAAGCAGACGAGGAAGACGAGGAAGACGAAGGCTGCAGCTGCAGCGACGCCAGCTCAGACGGAGAAGCACCTGCTCACGTTTCTCGCCTCCCGCCTGTTCTCTCTCTCTCTGCGGTTTGCAGACATTACTTCTCTTTTCCCCCCTGTGGTTGTCATATTGAAAGATGTCACTTCATTTGTCGACCTGATAGAGACGTAGGAGGTTTTTTTTCTTTTTTTTCTTTCTTGCCAATACACGCTTGTTTTGCGAGCAGCTCGATTGCGAAACTACAACTCAATGTTAGTTGGATTTAACCAGAAAGGTTAAAGAACCAACTATTGAAAATCACTAATGCATATGTGTGTGTGTGTGTGTGTGTGTGTGTGTGTGTGTGTGTGTGTGTGTGCGTGTGTGTGTGTGTGTGTGTGTGCGCACCCATAAAGTTTTTGGGAAATCACTGTAGCAAAACAGCCGTTTACTGAAAATCTTTTGATCAGTCAGGCAAATCAAGAGAAAAAAGTGAATGATTAAAAGGAGCAGTTTCCCTTTTTCTGTTTTCTTTTATTTTTAACATGCACCTACTCTCCCGTGCTTTCTCTGGTCGTTCATACCCACCTATGACACGGTTCTGGCTGAGAATTTAGGGCAGCAGAGACCACTCTGTGAGGCAGCTGCTCTGCCCTCAGTTCCTGTTTTGGCAAAGAGAGAGAGATGGAGGCCAGCAGAACACTCACAGACAGACAGGTAGCACCGAAACAGCTGCAAATACACAATGATATCATCTAAATAACAAGCAGGAAGCACAAATGATGCAAACATTTAGGAAAAACAGAGCAGAATACAGCTGTAGTGGCTTGGGAGTACATTCAGGAAGTGGGTGAATTAAGATATATTGTATAATTAGGCAGATAAACAGAAAACATGTGCATATTTCAATGATTCCTATGAGCTGCATGGATATTAACCCTCTGTTAACCCTAATAATTAATAAAACTACAATAACAACGTTGGTGTCAGGGTGAAAATCACATTTCATTTCATCAGTTGTGAGACTGTGATGCTCACATGTCAAAAGTCCAGGAGCAAACAGGATATCCTGGTCATGTGACATCATAAATCGCATGTCCTTCAAAATAAAAGCCCCCTTTTCACGCCTAACAGTAAAAACATAGATTTTATATCACAGCTTTTTAGAAAAAAGGTGCAATAGAGGGTTAGGCACTGTCATTTTATGCTTAAAATAGAATAGAAACAGTTTTAAGCAAAAATAAATTAAGATCCCAGATTATTATATTTTATGATTTAATCATTTAAATCTCTAGAATAATCCCCCAAAAAGGATTTAGAACATGGGATTAGAACATTGTTATTGACTCAACTGATATAATTACACGCATGAAATCTTTCAAAATAAAATCGGGTTAAACCAGAGACTTACCGGTGAACTTCTGGGGCATGGAGCTCTTGCGTTTGGCGACGTTGCTGGCGAGCCGGTCGAGCAGCAGCGCCCGCTCCGTGCCCATCTGAGTCCTCGACACGTGGCTGTCGTCTGCTGCTCGATTAAAGAAAAAAAAAAAAAAGAGTTTCACAAAACCGGGCCGAGAGGTCAATGCCTCTGGAGGTTATGAAGTGAAGCAGATAAAAGAGAGAGAGAAAGTCTTGCAAGAACACAAGAACACACCCCACGCCAGGGGGAGGAATGAGATATTAATTTCAGATCAGAAGCTCCTATTTGACCTCACTTCCTTCTACTTTTTTCTCTCTTTTTTCTTTTTTTTTTTCACCTCACCAGCGCAAGGAGAGGAGACCACAGGATGAGGATGTGCTTCCTCACCGCCGTACGCCACTATCGGGGCATAAACTTACGACATTCGGTGACCACAGACGCGCATCATTGTCTCGGTGTCGCAATCGTGCAACTGTCCTGTCAGTAGAGGCTTTTTGCAGGGTATATATAATATATATGTGTGTGTGTGTGTGTGTGTGCTGGGCGACTGGAATGAAACATCTGCCCTATATACTGGCTTCCCCTTTTTTCCGTTATAGACATGAAAAGCGGCGTGCCGCCACACCACAGCAGCCATAACCTATTTACCGTCTAATAGCGTGAGGGGGGAACTGGGCTCATTAAATTAATGAGGCTGTAAAAGCAGATGAGTGACACAAGAGTGTCGGTCGTACACCTGCTGCTTTAGCACAAAAACCTGTTTATGTAGAGCGAGCAGTGGTCTTAACGGGTAAAAATACACCTGTCTGCAGTAAATATATATAAATATATGCAGCTGTGGCTCACAAGGCTGTTCATGCTCATTTTAATGGTAAATATATAGGTAAAATACAGATAAATAAGTCAATAAATGGTTAAAATATTGTAATTTACTTAATAGTAGAGGAGTTGAGGGACGTTTTACTGAAAGTTCTGACACAAATTTCTGTTTTGGTGTCAAAGTATCTTAAGACAAATGGAATAAATTCATCCAAAAAGACAAGTCAGATCTTTGTTTGACCTTTTTTTGCCAACAAAACACTAAAGCCCATAACTTAGCTTCTATAACTCTAATTATTGATAATAATGATTATAGCTATAATAACAAAGTTGGTGTGTAACTGAACATTATTAAAGTCACACACATAACACATAAAAGCACATTACATTCAGGTTTTTTACCTTCTACAGTCAAGAAAAGAAGTGATCAATCAGAATTAGACCTGGGGGCGGCGGCCATATTGGATCGCTCCATTTTAAGGTATTACAGGACATTTATATCTCTGTATATCTCTGAAATAAAGACTGATTTGACTTGTCTCTTTGGATGGATTTATCCCTCTGGTCCTAAGGTACTTTTACACCAAAGCAGACTTTTGTGTCAGAACTTAACTACTCTATGTTAACTATATTACTACTACTAGTAGTTTTTCAAGTAAATTCTTCAGAATGCCAATCAACCTGTTTTGAAATTCATTATACATGACAAACATTTTAACCATGTAGAGTAATTTGAACCATTTCCTTTAGTCTTGATCTTAATTGAATTCCCTGTGTGTGAAAACACATAAAAGCACTTTCTATCAATTAGATTTTGACCTGGTGGCTGTGGCGGCCATGTTGGATTTCTCAGTTTTGAGGCATTACAGGACATGTATAGTAATTTGAAGCATTTCCTTTAGTTTTGAATCCAATGAAAAATGCACATACCATTCATGATTTTACGTCCTACAGTCAAGAAGATAACTGATTAATTTGATTTTGACATGGCGGCAGTGGTGGCCATATTGGATTTTTCCATTTTTGAGGCCTTATGGGATGTTTGTTTGAGCCTGGCATACAGCACCCTTCAAAACCCCCCAAACCACTTAGTCCTGATCTTAAATCAGATATGAAAGCACATTACATTCAGGTTTTCACACTTACAGTCAAGAAGATAACTGATGAATTAGATTCTGACGTGGTGGCAGCAGCGGCCATATTGGATTTTTCCATTTTGAGGCCTTTTTTGAGCCTGGCATACATAACATTTGACTTTAGCACCCTTCAAAACCCCCAAAACCCTTAGTCCTGATCTTACATCAGATATAAAAGCACATTACATCCAGGTTTTTACATTTACAGTAAAGAACATAACTGATGAATTAGATTCTGACGTGGTGGCAGCAGTGGCCATATTGGATTTTTTCCATTTTGAGGCCTTATGGGACATTTTTTTTAGCCTGGCATACATAACATATGACTTTAGCACCCTTCAAAACCCCCAAAACCCCTCAGTTCTGATCTTAAATCAGATATAAAAGCACATTACATTTAGGTTTTTACATTTACAGTAAAGAAGATAAGTGATGAATTAGATTCTGACATGGTGGCAGCGGCGGCCATATTGGATTTTTCCATTTTTGAGGCCTTATGCAGTATTTTTTTTAGCCTGGCATACATAACATTTGACTTTAGCACCCTTCAAAACCCCCCAAACCACTTAGTCCTGATCTTAAATCAGATATAAAAGCACATTACATCCAGGTTTTTACACTTACAGTAAAGAAGATAACTGATTAATTTGATTTTGACATGGCGGCAGTGGCAACCATATTGGATTTTTCCACTTTGAGGCCTTATGGGACATTTTTTTGAGCCTGGCATACATAACATTTGACTTTATCATCCAAAAACACCAAAAAACCTACCATGAAACGCCCTCAGGACTTTAAATAAGCATATTTTACCAAAATCCTGCTTAGTCTGGACGCCATGTTTGTTTGTGAGTTCTCGGTATTTGTTGGTTTCCATGGCTACTCACCTCGTTCCGCAGGACCTTTGCTCTGAATGTACACATGGCAGCGCTCTCTGTGCTCCTCGAGGGAGCTGCGCTGCTTGTAGCTGCGACTGCAGTGGTTGCACTTGAAGGGCTTCTCCACTGCAAAAGAGGAGTTTCAGTTAAGACGCGAGCACATGAGAAAACAGCCATTCAACAACAAGCAATATAGTGATAAGTATGTGGTTTCATACATTAAAAACTGATGATGTACAGAAAAAAAAAGAGGCCGCGCAACGTGCAGGTGAAACGACACGTGAACTGAAAGTGAATGAGTAAGTTTCCAGAGGTGAATGAGTAAGATGTCATAATGTGTGTGTGTGTCTTTTTGTGTGTGTGTGTGTGTGTGTGTAAATGTGTGCTGCAGGGTGGGGTGTTACTGGAAAAGCCTGGCAGCAGCACACCTCAATGTCTGCACGCTTGACAAAAAAAAAGGAGTGAGAAACCGACTTGAAAGAAACCAAACCAACACGGTTACTGTATACAGGTGCATACAGTATCAGTGCATGTCGGGTTCATGTGTGTGTGTGTGTGTGTGTGTGTGATTTAACGTCTCGGCTGGTACCAGAATGGGTGCGCAGGTGCCCGCTCAGGGCGTCTCGGCGTCGGCAGGCGTAGCTGCACATGGGGCATTTGAAAGGCTTCTCCCCGGAGTGAAGCTTGATGTGGCGAAGCAGGTTTCCCTTCTGGGTGAAGGAGGCGCCGCACTGATTACAGTGAAAGGGCCTCTCACCTGGCACACAGAGGAAAAACAGCGTAAAAAGGCCCAGATTAACAGCAAAAACTGCACTCATTGATCATAATATAGTAGTACATACGTAGTACATAGTACATAAATATGATAAGTTGAAGCAGATAAGGTATTGCAGTAAAGTACATAAGTATCACAAGTTGATGTAATTAAGTATTGCAGAAAAATACATAACTATGATAAGTTGATGTAGTTAAGGTATTGCAGTAAAAGTACATATGTACTATGAGTTCATGTAGTAAAATATTGCAGTAAAGTACATACGTATGTTGTGTTGATGTAGTTAAAGTATTGCAGTATAGCACGTGAGTCAATGTTATTAAGTATTGCAGTAGAAGTACATAGTATAAGTACATAGTATAAGTATCATGAGTCAATGTAGTAAAGTATTACAGTAAAGTACATAAGTAGTATTTGTTCATGTAGTTAAAGTATTGCAATAAAGTACGAGTCAATGTTATTAAGTATTGCAGTAAATAGTATCATGAGTTGATGTAGTAAAGTATTACAGTAGTATTAGTTCATGTAGTTAAAGTATTGCAATAAAGTACAGAAGTAGCTAGTTTAACTACTTTATATGCAGTTAGCTAGTTTAACTACTTTACATCCAGTTAGCTAGTTTAACTACTTCATATACAGTTAGCTTGTTTAATAGTTAGCTTGTTTAACTAGTTTACCAGTTAGCTAGTTTAATTACTGTATTAGCTACAGTTAGCTACTTTAACTACTGTATATCCAGTTAGCTAGTTTAACTACTTTATATCCGGTTAACTAGTTTAACTACTGTATATCCAGTTAACTAGTTTAACTACTTTATATCCAGTTAGCTAGTTTAACTGCTTTATATCCAGTTAGCTAGTTTAACTACTTTTAGCTTGTTTAGTCCAATGGTTCCCATCCTTTCATGATTATCTCACTCAACAGTTGACGTGCTGCTCGGAAAGCACAACAACACATAATCATTCACCATCTTTAAAAAGAGAACAAGCTGCTTCCAGTTTGTTTGCCAGAAACCTAGAACCAATGTTTTCACGACACAAACCACATAAGCAGAATATTGTGTCTCGTGAGTTCCGTCTAAAAACAGCAGTATTCTTTAAGATTAATTAGTAGATTAATTAGTAGTAGTAGATTAATTCTGCTCATCAGTAATAGTGGAAGTATCCACTTCCATTACTTCAGTAAATGTACCAATATAATGTTGTAAAAATATTCTATTACAGGTAAAAGTCCATTTAAAATAATAGAATAATAGTCATATTAATATATTTATTAGGAAATTAGGAAAAGGAAAAACAAATTGACCCAAGTAAGGAACAAAAAACTAGAAATAAGCAAAATTTTCTGCCAGTGGAATGAGATAATTCTACTCAATACTAGACTTACTGTACCAAAAACAAGATTTTAAAATCTAAAACCTTCTGATACAGATGCAGAATTGAGTTTTATTGATAAATCCCAGTAGAAAACCTCAGCTCCAACACTAAATAAAGTATTTTACATCAATGTTACTGTTACAGCATCAATATATATCAACAATATCCACATCATCAATACAATAAGAAAATAGTTACAGTTAGCTAGCTTAACTACTTTATATCCAGTTAGCTAGTTTAACTACTTCATATACAGTTAGCTTGTTTAACTATATACAGTTAGCTCGTTTAGCTAGTTTACCAGTTAGCTAGCTTAATTACTGTATACAGTTAGCTAGTTTAACTACTTTATATTCAGTTAGCTTGTTTAACTATATACAGTTTAGCTAGTTTACCAGTTAGCTAGTTTAATTAGTGTATTAGCTACAGTTAGCTACTTTAACTACTGTCTATACAGTTAGCTAGTTTAAATATTTATATCCAGTTAACTAGATTAACTATATACAGTTAGCTCGTTTAATTACTGTATACAGTTAGCTACTTTAACTAATGTATACACAGTTAGCTAGTTTAACTATTTATATCCAGTTAACTAGTTTAACTACTTCATATACAGTTAGCTTGTTTAATAGTTAGCTAGTTTCATTACTGTATTAGCTACAGTTAGCTACTTTAACTACTTTATATACAGTTAACTTGTTTAACTATATACAGTTAGCTCGTTTAACTAGTTTACCAGTTAGCTAGTTTAATTACTGTATACAGTTAGCTACTTAACTGTATAACTAACTAGCTACTGTATATGCAGTTAACTAGTTTAACTATTTATATCCAGTTAACTAGTTTAATTACTTTATATCCTCCAACATTAAATAAAGTATTTTATCTGTATTAAACCCAATGTTACTGTTACAGCATCAATATATATCATCAATATCCACATCATCAATACAATAAGGAAATAGTTTAATATAATATCAGTAGTAGAGACTATTTAGATATTTAATGTAGATTTGAGCTGTTTGTCTGACCATTTTATGGACAAATAATTGATCTGTAAACTCTTATTTTATTAATAACTGAATTTTACATTGGAAAATAATTTAGCTTTTTTCATGTTTTTTCCTGATTTGGGTCAGTTTGGTCTTGTTTTAAGTATTTTTTTTAATATTCTCTCATTCTCTCTTTATTTGTTGTGTAACAGCAACATAAATTGATTCTGTCTCTGTTTAAGAACAATAACCTTTAATTTACTGTCATTTCAAACAGGAAAATGACAAATAAGCCTGGGATTTAAGCGGTTAACTCTTCCACTTCATCTAAGACGACGAATATCAAACCTGCATGTGGATAAGGATCGAGTTGACCACAGCAGAAAAAAACGACCTATGTGTACTACAGATGTTTCAGGTTGAGTAGTATTTTCCATAACTGATGAACCACATAGATAAATGCATGAATTGCACAATTCAGGGCATAATAATGAAAAAAAGAAAAAAACTGCAGATGTAACCTGTGGTGACTTATGTGTCACCGTAATCGAAATCATTGTGAGTTGTTTTTTTTTGTTGTTTTTACATATGAATGATGATAGGAGTTTCAGAACCTGCGTCACGTCTCTGGGAGACGTCTCTATCTCCTAATGCTATCGAGCAGCAGCAGCAGCAGCGGCAGCACAAATGTGAGGATTGTGCAACGGTGGATGTTTGAGGTCAGGTGTTGCTGCTCTTACCCGTGTGGCTGCGTTTGTGCACCAGCAGCACGTTGATGCTGACGCAGGACAGGCCGCAGACGTCGCAGCTCAGTTTGCCTCCTCCTCCTCCTCCTCCTCCTCCGGAGGTCGCCTGGATGCGGGGGGCCGCGGGGACGTAGGGATCCTCTGCGGCCGCCGGTCCGTCCACCAGGGCGGCGCCGTCGTAGCGGGAGTAGTCGGCCAGCGACAGGTCCTGCGGCTCGTTCAGGGACTCCTCCTCCTCCTCGTCCTCCTCCTCTTCCTCCTCGTCGAAGCCCTCCTCCATCCCGTCCTCGCTGGCCCCTTCCGCCTCCTCCTTCGGGACCAGGTCGGCGTCTTTTTGTGGTTCCGGGTGCTGCTGGTTGTCGTCCGTCTCTTCGGACTCCGTCTTTATCAGGCCTAGGGGAAAGAAGAGATCTGGGCTGACTTTTGATGCATATGAGCATGTACCAAATTTATATATACACCACTGGTCAAAAGTGGAGTTTTTCTCTAAATGTTCCTAGTTGAATGTGTCATGTGACAGATGATGATGGTCTGATGTGGATGATGTTGCTGTAGGATGAACTCCTGACTAACTAGGTCTAGATCATGGGGTTCTGCTTAGCTCTAGAGCTCTAGTCCTAGAAAAGACCCAGACATCAGGCTTCATCCATGCTGATATACAGACGGGGGTTAATTAACCAGAGAAACTTGGTTTATTTAAGTCCATTACTGCAGAACAGCTGATGTCTAAGTTGTTAACTAGTACTGGATTCATGATAATTAAATTAAATGTCCCATATTCTCCACTTTCCTGTGTTTTATAGTGAATTTTAACATCAACAACCAGATTTGAAGCAGCAAAGATCATCTCAGTCTAGTTCTCCACTTCTTTTCTCCAGCTTCTTTCTAAGCCTCTCCTCCTCCTCTTTAAATGGCTGTGGGGGGTGTTGGTGGTGACTGTATAGTAGTGACATCACAACTTCCAGGAAGTCATGACTGCTTGTTTTAAGGCTCAGTTTCTGAATACAGGCTGTGTATGTTTCTCTGTGGATTGAGTGTTTTTTAAACAACAACTCTCTCCTGTCATATATACAGTAATATATATATGTATATATAGGGCTCTAATAAATCTATATTCATTGGAATTAAACTGATTAAATTTCAATAAAAATCTAAAAATGTCTGTTCTAACACTGTTAAACTGTAGTGTATATATCCCAAAGGATCAATAAAGTCATCTATCTAATCTAATTTTATTATCATTTATTACCTTTGACTGTCATTTCAAAGTAATTTATTACATTACAATATTACTGTATTTAAAGGCATTACCAAAATGACAGGAAATATGGATTTGTGATCTAAATACACAACAGTTTAATAGTTTGGGGTCACTTTTCAAAGTCAAACTTCCTTATTTTTGAAAGAAAAGCAATGTTTTAACTTTAAACTAATGATAAATCCACTCTATACATCACTAATGTGCTAAATGACTATTGTAGCTGCAAATGTCTGGTTTTTGCTGCATCAATATCTACATAGGTGCATTTCCTGCAACTATCACTCCAGTGTTCTAATGGATCAATGTGTTTGATCATTGATCAGAAGGTTAATGGATGATTAGAAAACCATTGATGCTAACACGTTAGCACGGCACAGCTAAATCATTATTTTCTAACCTTGCATTTTATATCCTAAATCAAAATGTGAAGAAAAATGTGTCAATTTATGAATTATTTTACAGAAAATGAAGAAAAATTCATATTGAGCTGTTCAAAGAAATAGTGCAAACTCAAATATTTACTGTCTAATCTTCAGGGTTTATCATTCCTGTGAATCACTAAAGTTATGAATATAATTCGCCTCATAATTCATCTGCATTTCTTGTTTTTTGCCTCAGAAACAGCATTTTTGATGTTTTCAATGGGATTAAGGTCCAGGGATTGGTTCGGTCACTCCAGAACTTTAATTTTATTGGTCTGGAACCAGGAAGCTGCTGGTTTACTGGTGTGTTTGAGGGTTTTTGTGGCTTAAATACAGTGTTTGGTGGTTTGGTGATAAACCGAAAACATCAATCTGACTTTCATCAGTCTGCAAAATGTTTCTTTAGCACAAAGACAAAGGATCATTTTGCCTATATCAGAATACCTGAAGAGGTGGCGCTGCCTTATTCTTCTACTATAACTAAAAATACACAGCACTAGGTTAATATACATATGGACGCATGCACATACTAATGGATGTATAAAGATATTGCACTGGAGCTGCATACATCGATAGATTAATTGATTAATTGATTAATTGCCAACTATCACATTAATTGGTAACTATTTCGGGCTGAATCTTCAGCTTTGGGAACCAGTGACCAAACATCTAATCAATTAATCTTTTCAATAATCGATAGATTAATCAACTATTGAAATAGTCATTTGTTGCAGCCCTACATTAATGACCAGGGGGGTTACAGACATATTCAAGGATAAGAACTTCTGATTGAGAAATAAAAAAGAGAAGCACATAAATAGATGATAACATCGTATAGAAGGAGATTTTATGCATTTCAGGAAGGTATCAAGAGTTATTTAAGTTGCTGTTTCTAGAGCAAATCTTGAAGAGAAAACACTGATGAGGCTACGTATCCAGAAGGATTTCATGCATAAGACAAATCGAGGTAAACCCAGCAAACGCTATTTTATCCTAAATTTGCTTTAGAGTGGTAACATCAGATAAAAACAGAGTTTACATGACAGAAAATGTGCATAAATGTTCCAGGTTTGACAGTTTTCGGTAGCTTGTATTTTCATCTGGAATCTTTTAGGCTTTGTGTGTAGTTTAAGTGAATTAGCTGCACATTTCTTTAGAAGTCACAGTTAAATTCGGCCCCCTTCTCTCCCAGACTTCCCAGTTCTCTTACACATATTATTATTTCTTTCTCACTTCCAAATAAGGCGCCAAATAAGCTCGACGAGACTCCATCTAGAACGTTTTCACTTCTGCATTTTGTATTTCTAACAGGTTAATATTAGCATTAGCTCATCTCCATAGTGTGGGTAGCCTAATTTGGGCTTTCGATGGTGTAGTGACACAAAAAAGATAGAGAAGATGTGTGCTCGAGATAAGGAGGAAGGCATTTCCTCTGACTGCTCAGAAACTAGAACCAGGACAGGAGAGAGAGGCAGCAACAGCAACAACCAAGTCCCTGTCTGCTTTAAAAAAATAATCCATAAAATGGATTATTAGAGCATTATATACAAGTTTACAAAACTTATTGATTTATGCTGTGACACGGTAATGTAAGGCATTACAGGAAAGAAATATAATACTAATATTTTACTCATAATGTGCATTACATCGCGTTTTTAACTCCCCCCCCCTATTCCTCAAAGTGGTTTGATCCAGATGCTACCGTGGCTAACGGCTAATTTTAACAGTCAGGTAGTAGCTAGCTACATGGAAGAAACCAATAAAACATGTTGAATCCAGTTAGTCATTTATCACACCATTTCTTCAAAATTAGTTCAAAATCAGCCTTTTTTTTTTTTTTTTACCTTTTCTGCTGGTTAAGATCAGACCGAATCGTCGTAACGATGGAAGTTACCATAGCAACAGTGACTAAGGGGAGGGAGGAGGGACGCAATTAATTATCAACGGTGGCGAGCCGGAAGTGTCTGGAACTACATTCCGTTAAAAGATTCACTTTTCTTTAAAAAAGGAAGAAGCTCCCTGTTAACATCCATGTTAAATAAATAAAACGATGAACTAAAGTCACATTAGTTACATTATCCGAGTGCTGCGACAATTCCAGTGGCTCGTTTCAGTGTAATTACGCTGTTTCGGTGTCTGTCTGTGCCGTTTGGCGCGGAGCGACAAGTCTGGGCGCGTCTCTGGTTGCTATGCAACGCGAGGCGTTTCTGATTGGCCGATGGACACGTGGTCAGCGTCGCTAATTCTGATTGGTTCAAACCACATGTGTTTGCTCTCACCGACAAAATGATGTTGGTACAATGCAGCAAAATATACGACTTCTATTATTCATTTATTTAATTGCTATATTGAGCTTAAGTGACTATTTGAGACAGACTTATTTTATTACTTAGTTTTATTTATTTAATTGTATTACTGTATTTGTTTTACATTTCTGAATAATGCACCTGGTCTAACTGGTTTAATGTGCTGGATCTTTACTTTTGGATTTAATTCATGAAGCGCAGTTCACCAATAAAACATTGGATTTCAGATCTTCTCTTCTTACTGTATTCACTTGATTAGTTATGCACTACAATTTATTAATATCCTAGAATTCTAATTCTTTATCAGGAGACCTTTAGCAGATATGACATTAAAATGCGATTAATTAATTAAAAAATCCTGTAATTAATTTGATTCATATTTTTAATCGACTGACAGCACTACTTTAAACTAATGATAAATCCACTCTATACATTGCTAATGTGGTAAATGACTATTCAAACTGCAAATGTCTGGTTTTTGGTCTTATTTCAAGATTTTTGGTGTAACTGCTGCATGAACAGATAATTTCACTAGTTTTAAGTACATTTATCCTCAATCTTTAGTGTTTATCTTATTTTCAGTCATGTTTTGACATGTTTTAAAGAAGAAAATGTCCAAATTCTCTGGTTCCAGCTTCTCTTCTCTGATTATTTCCTGGTTTCTTTATTCTTCTATAATAGTAAACTGATGATCTTTGGGTTGTGGACTGTTTGACATGGATAACTTTGAGCATGCTTTTATTTTGAAGGGGCCCTATTTTGACCATTTACCCAGTTAAATATTTTATTTTTAATGGTTTATTCATAAAAAATAGCTCTGTCTATGATCCTAAAGCACCTTAGTAACAATATAGTCTGTCTCAATCAATTAATTGATTAGTTGCCAATTATTACATGAATTGATTAATGGATTTGAGTCATTTTTTAAGAAGAAAATGTCTAAATTCTCTGGTTCCAGCTTCTCTTCTCTGGCTATTTCCTGGTTTCTTTAGTGTCTATAATAATAAACTGATGATCTTTGGGTTGTGGACAAAAAAAGACATTTTAGGTTGAATCTTCACATGAAATTGAACACAAAAACATACATAAATACATACATATCCTTGCCCCTGTGTGCCGTATACAGTATATAGTAATTCACAAAGCTCTTTTCGCTGCAACAGTTTTCCCTGAATTTACTTCCTTTAAACGATAACCCTCAGAACAAACGATTCACACCAGATCCTGCATCTGCTCACACGCGAGAATACTCAGCGTCACCGCAAACATGCACGAGTCCCGGGGCCCTGCAGGACCTCTCACCTAGCCTCGACTAAAGTGTCAAACCAACCCCCCCCCGCCTGGTGTGTTCAGTTCCATCCAGAAACCACACTGTGGTCATGGCGGTGACTAGCGCTGCTGCTGCTGCTGCTGCTGATGATGATGATGATGATGAGCAGCGCCTCAGGTTGTGAAGCGCCTCAGAGGTGCTATGGAAAGTTTGAGCATGCAAAAAAAAAAAAAAGAGGCCCCGATATAGAGTCCAGGGTCTGAGAGCAGCCGACCGCAGGCGCTGCATCAGACGAGCAGCGAGGGCCTTTAGGAAATAGAACCAGCGGTGGATGGGTGGCAGCCGCAGAATAACAAGGAGACGTCTCGTTTAAAAAAAACGGAGCTAGATGAAAGTAGAAGGAAGTTGGCTTCTGGTAAAGCGTCGTTGACTCAGTGATATTAGCATAAGTTAATAAGGGATGTTGGTATTTACATGAGTGATTATCCTGTTTGGGCTGAAATGAGTTCCCTTTGATATTACTGATAATGAAGGAGAAGACTGGAGGACTGTACTACATCAATAGTCATAGATTTACTGCAATACTTTAACTACATCAACTCATTAACTTATTTACTTTATTGCAAAAGTATAACTGCACCATCTCATAATACTTATGTACTTTTACTGTGATACTTCAACAACTCATAATACACTACTTACAATAAGTTAGGTACTCATGTGGTTTATTGCAATACTTTAACCATTTCATCTCATCATACTCATGGATTTACTGCAATACTTTAACTACATCAACTCATAGTATTTATGTACTTTACTGCAATACTTTAACTACATCAACTCATAGTATTTATGTACTTTACTGCAATACTTTACTACATCAACTCATAGTATTTATGTACTTTACTACAATACTTTAACTACATCAACTCATAGTATTTATGTACTTTACTGCAATACTTTAACTACATCAACTCATAGTATTTATGTACTTTACTGCATTACTTTAACTACATCAACTCATAGTACTTATGTACTTTACTGTAATACTTTAACTACATCAACTCATAGTATTTATGTACTTTACTGTAATACTTTAACTACATCAACTCATAGTATTTATGTACTTTACTGCAGTACTTTACTACATCAACTCATAGTATTTATGTACTTTACTACAATACTTTAACTACATCAACTCATAACACGCTACTCACAATAAGTTATGGATATTATTTACATCAAAGTTTAATGAAATAAGTAAAAATTCCCTTTGATTTTAATAAAAATGGAGGAAAAGAAAGATCATTTTCATACACACACACACACACACACACACACACACATATATATATATATATGTATGTAAAAGCATAAATTATTTTTACCAGTTTGCTGGTTAAGATCGGACCTAATGATCGTTAACGAGCTAACAATGTCAGTTACCATAGCAACAGGGATGTCGATTTTCATATTTTTTCCCTGATTGATTCATGATCTTATTATGCACATGTATAAATACACTGCTATAACTACTATGATAACTTTTAATAGCAGTATTAAACCATTGGAACATGCTGAGATTATTATTATCAGAGCCAGATTATTATAACAGTATTGCAGCATTATTCATTATTAATAAAATGGGGTTTTCATCCCTGGATACAAGTCATACGTGCATGACTACAGCAGACACATCACTCATCCTCTAACGCCACCCAAATTATTATTCACATTACTCTGGTCTAAATAGGAAGTAACATTGAGTGGAGAACACACACACACACACACACACACACACACACACACACACACACACACACACACAAAACAGGCGCCAGAACCTTTAAATAGTTTTTTTTCCTCATCACTTCTCCTCCGACTTATCACTTGTCATCTCTCTAGTAGATAATATTCCCCTGCTGCTGCTGTTCAGGGCGTCTTAACACTTTTATTCCACTTTTAAGAAAGAAAAACGATGATAATGAGCAATGATTTAAAAAGCAATATAGAACATAAGAGCGTTTTATGGCTTAATGGCTAAAATGCAAAGCGTGATGGAAAGATGTAAAAGCTCTTCCATCAGCCTGCTGCATGCATGTGTGTGTGTGTGTGTGTGTGTGTGTGTGTGTGGGCACACCTTCGACACACTGCATTCCATTCTCGCTGAATGAATTATCCTCCCTCTCTTCTTCCTCCTCCTGCGGCCTCGCATCTGCAACATCACGACAAACGTCTGAAAAAAAAAAAAAAAAGCGACAACAGGACAGGACGTGCACGTGTGAAATACTCGGGTGTTTCTGCTCGTTTCATTGAGATAAGATGTGAAGTTAAAAAAAAGGATAAATGCAAAAACTTGTGTGGGAGAGGAGGGTTTTTTTTTTTCACTTATCAGCTGCAGCCTTTCACAAATCATGTGCTGTCAGGCAGATCACGTACGCTTCTTTCACACTATAGAAAAGGAATCAGATACTCACTGTCTGAAGGGGAGAATCCTGCAGCTTCTTTATCCGTGTCCATGCTGACAAAACGACTTCTGCAGGAGGAGGAATTATGAGAATATTTCGTTAAAAAAAAAAAAAAAAGGGGGGGAATCTGCACGAGTCCAAGCAAAAAGTCACAAGTCAAACTCCTCCTTCTGGCGCCTTTTCAAACCTCTGAAACTCAGTGTTTTTCAGGGAGAAGTGCAGAGACCACATTCTAACACTTAGAGAGGAGGTGGGTTCGCTGCATGCGTCTATGCTGTTAACATTAGTTTGACACTTTTTCACACTCGTCTCATGTCTGCTTCTTTGAATCTAAGAAAAGACGCGACGAAACAAGAGGCAACGGCTGTTCCTGTTGGTTAGTTGGTTAGACGGCGCAAAAAAAAGGAGTTTTTTGGGTATTTTTTTTTAAATGAGAGTGGGTAAAGTGAGTCTACGGTTGATCGCTCGACCCTGTCTCTGCTTTTAGCCTGATGAGAAAGACACACATGTATTTCCTGCCGAGTCCATACATAGGAGCAAGTGTAAAAGCGAGTTTCCAACACTTTAAGACGTTGAATATCAGCACTTAGATTCACTTAGATGCCCCCGAATCATCCTGTGATCTAATAAAACACCCTTAAAGCTTTAAAGTTGATATTATAATTAAAAAAAATGAATCATTTATAAAGCTGTTATTACTGGTAAATTAGTTCTAAATAAATAAAACAGTAATACCAAACTTTTGAAAGCGAGAATCGAGAATCGCACATCGTCTCCACATTATATTACAGTTAATTCCAAGGTGCTTTTTCTTTGGTTTTATTCTGAGTGAGAGGTTAAAGTGGAAGTCATCCTTTAAATGATCTTACCTGCTTGTAGCTCAGCAGCCGGAGGAGAAGATTCCACGCTCCACCACTGGACTTTCTCTGAATATGGAATATAAGCAACGTCACTTTTGGAGACATCCCACAAAGGAACAGGAACTTATTACGAACAAGGTGGAGCAACTGAGACACAATGCACGTTCACACCAGACGACCAGCATCTAGCATTCAGATTGTTATCTCTCTGTTTTTTTATGGCTGTTTTTAAAGTCATAATAAAAGTCGTCCTTAACTAAACTTTAACACAAAGCATCTGTGATGTTTTGTGACTGAAACAACGAAGTGACTCGGTTTGACATCAGTTCATGTTGTCCACATGGTCCCTGTCTGGTTTCTATGAGGAGCTGCTGCTCCACCTTGTGGCCAAATAATGAAGCTGCTTTTACAATTTACTTTAGAATTATTCTTATAAGACTGTAATAAAACTGTGTGTAGTACAAGTGACTTTACAAAAAATATTGAAAACATCAAGATACAATTTAAAAGGGGGAAAAAAATAAAAAACAGAAATTAAAACTTAGATAAAATTAAATTAAAGAATAATTTAAATAAGAAAAATCTAATAATTAAATAAAATAATTTAAAAACAGTTGATTAATAGGATAAAAAAATCACAAATTAAAAAAAATAAGAGCAATCGAAAATAATTAAAAGAATTTAAATAAATAAGATTAAAAATACCCAAAATTTAATTTAAAAAAACAAGCAAAATCTAATTTAAAATTGGTTAAAAGGAGAAAAATCACAAATTTAAAATAAAAAATAGGAACAATAGGAAATTAAAACTTAGATAAAATTATTTAAAATTAAAAAAAATCAAATAATAAAATAAAATAATTTTAAAAAAGTTAATTAAGAGGAGAAAAAAATCACAACAAAAGAATAATCAAAAATAATAAATAAAATAAAAATAAATAAGATTAATAAATAAAACAAGCAAAATATAATTTAAAAATAGTTGGTTAAAAGGAGAAAAATCACAAATTTAAAATTAAAAAAATATTTGTATTTGAAATTTTACTTTGAAAATTAAATAACAAAATAATAAAATAATATAATAAAATAATAATATAATAATAATAAAAATCCCCAAAATTAAAAATCAAAAAATTAAAATAAATAAGATTAAAATTTAATTAAAAACAAAACAAGTAAGATATAATTTAAAAACAGTTGGTTAAAAGGAGAAAAACACTAATTTAAAATTAAAATTAGGAACAATAGGAAATTAAAACTCAATTAAAACTGAAATAAATTATTAAAAATAATTGAAATTAAATAACAAAAACAAGTTATAATTTAAAAACAGTTGATTAAAAGGAAAAAATTAAATTATTAGTAGTTATTACTAGTTTATTAGTAGTTTCTCTGAAAATATATCAATGAAATCATTTTTAAAAAGAGCTAAGCTAACACCACACAGGATGAACTAATGCAGTGGTTCTCAAAGTGAGGTCTGGGGACCCCACAGGGGACCTCGATGTCAGGGTCCCCAGAAAAAAAAGGAGAATAATTTATATTTTAACTATTAATTCATCCATAAATAATAAAATGACAGAACGTAATTAATGTAGTAGTAGTATTATTTATTTCCTATTATTTCTGTATCATTTTACATGCACATAATTTAATTTAATTTAAAAAAATTCTCCATATTGATTATATTCTGTATTTATTATATAAATAAATACATTTAAAAAATAAATTAATTAATAAATAAAATGGAATAAATGGAAAAATAATACACAAATACATTTATATTATTAATTAATTAATTAAAAAATTAAAATAAATTAAAATTAAATAAATATAGATAGTTATTGGCATTTATTTATATACTGAGTCATTTCTTTTTTATTTTGGATTATGGCAGCTTCAGTCCTCCATATTTTGGCCTTGGGTTTTCTCACATTCCCAAACAATGAAATGAAATGGGGTTTGTGATCTAGTTTTTGTGACTTGACCTGAAAAAGTTTGACAACCACTGAACTATTAAATAGTTTGAACACATTCAAACTTGTCTCCTAGTTCTTATAAAATATGAAACTACAGAGAGATAGAACTCATCAGCACAGTAAACATCTTCAGAAACAGCTGTTAACCTCGTGCACACATACACACGCACACACACCTCATAAAGGCCACATAATGAGAACTGATTTAGTACGCTGTTACTGCAGCCAGTCATTTCATTAAATACATTTGCTTGAAACTGACCAGATGTACTTTAGAAATATACTAAATATTGGACTTAGCGGCTGATTAAATGCAGTTTAAAGGCCTCCTGTGGTGTTTGTTCTGCAGGTCAGGTTTGAATGGATGCACGGCCGCTGATATCTGGATGCATTTCTATGTGTGTGTGTGTGTGAATAATCGATGGCGTGTAGCTAACAACACGCAGCGTGGCACCCACCTGAGCGGTACACGGCCCTGTGAGGCTTGGCTGCCGCCCATGGCCCGCCTATGGCAAACAGCCACCCGCCTGGAGGAGAAAAAAACACACACACACACACTCACACACTCACAAAGCCATTACAATACATGCTGGGTTTCCATGGCAAAATGGAGGCAAAAGGAACACAAGAAGAAGGGAGAAACATGGACCGATAAAAGCTGTGATTCTGACAAATCTGAAAAAAAAAAAAAATCTGGAATAAGAACAAAGCAGCACACTTATTTTTTAAAGAAAAACACACACGCTGTGTGTGTTGTGTCATAAATTGTCCTGGTTTACAGTGTTTGTTAAAACATATCCACACCGGTGGGAGGCTTTTTTAGGACCGGTGGGGGCAGGGCAGTGTTGGGTGGATGGGTGGTGGTGGTGGTGGTGGTGGTGGTGGTGGGGGGGTTCAGACTGTCCATTTGCCTTTTATAGCTGCCCACTCCTGTTAGCAGCAAGTAGCAAGAGAGCGAGAAACAGCGATCTGGATCTGGGGGCTGACATAATGAGAAAAAACACACACACACACAAACACACGTAAACACACACCGGGACCCTGACGAGGCAGCAGGCGTGAGGTTGTTTCCTCAGACATGCATGTGTGTGTTAAAGCGGAAGATATTTTGGGAGGTTTTATAGAGAGATAATGAAGGATCTTGCAGCGAGAGGAAAAGCAAAGTGTGTTGGAGAAGTGGGCGATTCGGCTATTTTTCCTCCGTGCACTCAGGGGCTGAGAGAGGACAAGTGAGGGGAGAGTGTGTGTGTGTGCGTTATGAGTTAAAAGAGAGAGAGCTTTAGCCTGGCTTTTCCTCCGCTGTGCCTTTCATTTCAGCTCCTCTCTCCCTCTCTCTCTCTCACTGTAGAAAAGAGGCGTGTCCACGGAGCAGTATAAAGTCCAAGGAGAGCCGCTGGTGTTGAGCCATTCTCAGGAGCGAGTCCTTTGCACTGCACAGCAGCAGCGAGAGGAGGAAAAACCTTTAAAAAAAAGAAATAAAAAGGGAAAAAAAGAGAGAAAAACGCCGCCTTTTTTGATGCATTCGGACACTTTTATTTTTTTTCCGGCAGAGCGAGTAAAGGAAAAGGGGAATCGGGAGGGGGGGGAGATCAACCTCTAACCTCTGGACTTGAAGAGACTCACCTGAGAGAGCACACACTTTAACAGAAAAAACAAAAAAAACTGGCGGATATTCTTTTCTGCAAGTCCAAGACAAAAAGAGAAAAAAAACCTACCACATAACTTTTTATAAAGATCAAGATCAGGTTTTTTTTTCCTGCGCTGTGGAGCTGAAGAAGAAGGAGAAAGCAGCAGAAAAACGGGGAATGCATTGTTGTTTTTTGATGTTGTAACATATCAAAGCAGCATCCTGGACCAGGAACCATCCCCTCACCCCTGGTTTGTCTGTTGAATCAGTGAAAACTCAAGAGAGTAAAAAGAGGGGGGGGGGAAACACACACTCACACACATTTAAGTGGCTCCAGGACTGTGTGCAGGTGCCCGGGGGGCTGCCATGGTGCGAGGAGGAGGAGGAGGTGGCGGAGGAGGAGGTGGCGTGACGGCCCCGTCCTGGTGGGTCCTGTGGGCGCTGGGCACGCTGTCTCTGGCGGCGCTGAGCCTGTCGGACCAGGCCATCCGCTGCCCGGTGTGCTCCGAGGAGCGTCTGGCCGGCTGCCGGCTGCCGGACGGCTGCGAGGAGACGGTGCGGGAGCCCGGCTGCGGCTGCTGCCCGACCTGCGCGCTGCCGCGGGGGGCGCACTGCGGCGTGTACTCGCCGCGATGCGGCACCGGGCTGAGGTGCTACCCGCCGCGGGGCGTGGAGCGGCCGCTGCACTCGCTGATGCACGGCCAGGGGGTGTGCACCGACGAGAGGGAGGTCGACGAAAACTCAGGTGAGAAGCACAGCGGGGGGTGAACGGTCTGCTCTTCACGTCAGGCTGCAACTTCCTGTTTTAAAACAGACAAAAAAGTTTGTTTGCTGCACATCTGTCAATGAATGATGGTCGTATATGATGGTGCTCTGGACCAGAGACACTTTTTCACTTTCAATTTCTGTTTTTCCAGTGAAAATAAAACAAAAACTCCACTTCTGCAGAAACTGAACTCTTAACAGATGAAGATATCTTGTCTTAGTACAATTTAATCCAGTATTGGGTAGAATTATCTTATTCCACTACCAGATAATTTATCTTATTTCAAGATTTCTTGTTTTTAGTCCGCTCATTATTGGACCAAAAACAAATTGTAGGGTTAGAAAAACCCTCCATACTACAACAACCCTACATTTTAACAGTTTAAAATAGCTTAGAATAGAATTCTACTCAATATTGGACTAACTGTACCAAAAAACAAGATGTTTTCACAAAAACTGAAATCGTAACAGGTGAAAATATCTTGTCTTAGTACAATTTAGTCCAATATTGGGTGGAATTACTGGTAACACTTTACTTAAATGGGGGGTTTGCAACACGGTCATAATCTGCCAGTGCAATAAGATATAATTATAGTCAGTATTGGACTAATTGTACCAAAAACAAGATGTTTTCACTTGTTAAGATTCCAGTAAAAGCCTCCATGCTGCAACAACTGGAATCTTAACAAGTGAAGATATCTGGTTTTAACCTGAATAGAATTCTACTCAATATTGGACTAATTGTACCAAAAAACAAGATGTTTTCACTTAAGTGAAAAGAAAAACCCCCACACTGCAAAAACTGGGCTCTTAACAGGTGAAAATATATATTTTTTCTACAATTAGTCCAATATTGAGTTGAATTATCTTATTCCACTGCCAGATAATTTAGTTCATTTCAAGATATCTTGTTTTTAGTATAATTAGACCAACATTGAGCAGAGTTTTGACTCTTAGACTGTTATTATAGTCAGTATTCAAAAACAATATGTTTTCACCTGTTAAGTTAAACAACTGAAATCTTAACAGGTGAATATATATATATGGATTTTTGTAAAATTAGTCCAATATTGAGTAGAATTATCATGAACACTTTACTTGAATGGAGGTTCAACACTGTTGTAATCATGACACCTGTCATCAACATTAATAAATGATTACTTGTCGTTAAGTGTCATTTAGTAAATTACTTTTGATGCAAAGTTGACATCGTTTGACACGTTTTTGTTATGACAACTTAATAATAATAACCTGTCATTAAAAAACTATTGAGCTTATGAAGTGATAATGAAAAACAACAACATTTAGGGCAGAATCATAATGATCAAACTGTCACAACTGATGTCAAAATGTTTTTTTGGCAGTTGGTAATTAATGCGACATTTGGGATTGTTGATAGTGGCAGATATTACAGTGTTATTTATGAACCCCTATGTTCACGTAGTGTTATCCAATATTTCCTGACTCCGCCCCCTGGGCCTTACCTGAGTCAGGTAGGGTTAGTTTGGCAGGTGGTGTTTTGGAGGTGGATTTTGAATGGTGTGTTGGGGGTGTATTAGAGGGGTGTATTGGGGGGTGTATTGGTGGTTTGAGGGGTGTATTGGGGGTGTCCATAGTACAGGGGGAATTACGCCTTTGGGGCTGGATTGGGGAGTGTATTGGGGGGTGTAATAGGGTGGTGAATTGGGGGTGTATTGGATGTTGTAGTAAATGGTGTATCGGGGGGTCGATTGAAAGGTAGATTGGGGTTGGATTGGGGGTGTCTGTCGTATGAGGGGAATTGCGCCTCTGTTTTTTAAAAAATAATTACTAATTTGGGGGCTGGATTTGGGGCTGAATTGGGTGGTGGATTGGGATGTATTAGGGGGGTATTGGGGGTGAATTAGAGGGTGTATTAGGGGGTGTATTTGGGGCTGGATTGGGTGGTGGGTTGGGGGGTGTATTGAGGTGGTGTGTTGGATGGTGGATTGGAGGGTGTATTGGATGGTGAATTGGATGGTGGATTGGATGGTGGATTGGGGGGTGTATTGGATGGTGTATTGGATGGTGGATTGGGGGGTGTATTGGATGGTGAATTGGGGGGTGTATTGAGGATTTATATTGGATGGTGTATTGGATGGTGAATTGGGGGGTGTATTGAGGATTTATATTGGATGGTGTATTGGATGGTGTATTGGGGGGTGTATTGGATGGTGTATTGGGGGGTGTATTGGATGGTGTATTGGATGGTGTATTGGGGGGTGTATTGGATGGTGGATTGGGGGGTGTATTGGATGGTGGATTGGATGGTGGATTGGGGGGTGGATTGGATGGTGTATTGGGAGGGTGTATTGGATGGTGTATTGGGAGGGTGTATTGGGAGGGTGTATTGGATGGTGTATTGGATGGTGTATTGGGAGGGTGTATTGGATGGTGTATTGGGAGGGTGTATTGGATGGTGGATTGGGGGGTGTATTGGAGGGTGTATTGGATGGTGTATTGGGGGGTGTATTGGATGGTGTATTGGATGGTGTATTGGGAGGGTGTATTGGATGGTGTATTGGGAGGGTGTATTGGATGGTGTATTGGGAGGGTGTATTGGGAGGGTGTATTGGATGGTGGATTGGATGGTGGATTGGATGGTGTATTGGGGGGTGTATTGGGCGTATATTGAGGTGGTGTATTGAGGTAGTGTATTGCAGGGTGTATTGAGGAGCAGATTGAGAGTGTCCATCATATCCATGTTGTTGGACCAAGGGGAATTATACCTCTGGTTTTTACTAATAATTAATTTCCCAGCAAAAACCCCCCCCAAAAACAACAACCAGGTTTGGTGATTACCTCATCGTGGTGATGTTATGCAGAAATCCTGCAGGTAGCCATGCAAGTGCAGGCTGTCAAATGCATTGTGGTGGTACTGGGAGAGTCTGTGTGTGTGTGTGTGTGTGTGTGTGTGTGTGTGTAATAGGAGGAGGTAATAAAAGCTGCTGTATGAAATGTCTGTAATGGAGTGTGGCCAGTCCAGGGCTATTAGAGCTCTCTGCAATCAGTAATTCACTCGGTGCCCCCATTCCTCCTCCTGCTGCTCCTGATAGTTCATATTTGGTACAATTAGTCCAATATTGAGTCAAATTATCTTACGGCACTGGCAAAAAACATCTTGTTTTTGGTACAATTAGCCCAATATTGAGTAGAATCATATCTTTTTGCACTGGAAGATTATGACAGTCTTATAAACCCCAATTTAAGTAAGGTGTTACCAAATATTCTGGGCTTAAAACAAGACCAAATAGATGAAAATCAGGAAAAATCAGTACAATTAATACAATATTGAGTAGAATTATGATAGAATGAGGGTTCATGACACCTGTCATGAAAATTAATGGATGCTTATGACAGTTATTCTTAAGTGTCATTTGGTAAATTGTCACTTTTAATGCAAAATATCTTGTTTTTGTACCATTAGTCCAATGTTGAATATAATTATCTAATTCTTCTGACTGATAATTTAGCTTATTTCAAGTTTTTTTTTTGATTATAGTCAATTTAATCTTGTTTTTTTAAGACAACGGTTGTCTTGTTTCGGGTACAGTTGGTCTATGCTGATCTAATATTGAGTTAAATTATCTTATTCCACTGGCAGATAATTCAGCTCATTTCAAGTTTTTTCTTGATTTCAGTCAATTTAATCTGTTTTTCCAAGAAAACGTTTGTTTTTTTCCTAAAACAAGACCAAATTGACCGAAATCAGGAAAACCAGCTGCTGCTGCTGCCTAGTACAGATGTCGAACTCTTCTTCCTCCTCTGCTGATGTCTCTATCACACTCCTCTGGATGGACTTTTGCATTCTTCCCCCTCTTTCTCTCTTCTTTTTTCTCGCATTCCTCCCACGAAAAAGAAGAAAGTCTGTTTCCACTTTCGCACGGTGGGACGTCTAAACCCTGGACGTCTTATCTGCATATCCAGTTCCACCTCGCCGCTTTCTGACTCCTTTTTCAACTCCTTCCGACTGATGTAACCCTCTTTCTTCTCGGGCGGAGGGAGTGGTGTTTGATTTCCATTATGCCATATGAGACAATACTTTATAATGTCTCGCATTTGTTCCAGATTATCTACTTGCTTGGCCTTTCCCAAAAAAAACAGTTACTGGTAACGGCAGCGGACCAGAACACCAAAAGATTCGGAATCGACTTTAGCCAATAGAGAAAAAAAACTCCCTGAACGCTCATCTCCATTTGCAGCATCTGTTCCCCCCCCTCCCCTACACACACACACACACACACACACACACACACACACACACACACACACACACACACCGGCCCTAACAAGCCTCGCAGCGCATCGCCCACCGCGTCCAGCTCCTTCACGAGGATGAGCTCATCGCCACTCTTTCTGCCAGAGCTGAAATGAGAGCCTCCTGCTCCCTCTCTCTCTGTCGTAGGTTCGGCCGGCACATAGCGTGACTAAATGGAATCAGAAAGAAGGGGAAAGCTGTTTAGAGCACGATAAAAAAAAAAAGAGAGAACGGGAGGGTTGCCTCAGCTCTTTTTTGTGTTTTTTTTTGCAAATTCACCTCACAGGAGGAGGAGGAGGGTTATTTAATCTCTTTATGATGCAGCTACAGCATAATTGCATTTTGTTTTACACCTAAACCTGATTGAAGGAAGACGGATGGTCAAAACTCATCAAACAAAGCTGAGTTACTTCACTTCTTGCACCAGGATGAAATAAAGTCCCCCCAGATGCATAGAAGCTGGGATTAAAACCAGAGTTATTGCACCAAATATTGATTTCTGAACTCTTCTTAAGTTTAAACATTAGTATTATTATTTGATCTTGTTTCTTTGCATTGTTTGAGGTCTGAAAACAGTGGATCTTCTTTGTTATTTTGACCATTTTCTGCGAATAAATGCTCTAATTGATAATATTTCTATTTGGAATTTGGGGGAAATGTTGTCAGTAGTTTATAGATTCAAACTAAAATGTTCCTTCTGCCCAAACACATAAATATAAGTAGTAAAATCAGAAAAACTGATAACTTTTCAGTGGTCTCTTATTTTTTTCTGTATTTATATATTGCACCAAAAAACAGATATTTGCAGCTATAATAGTCATTAACCACATTAGCCATGTATAGAGTGTATTTCTGATTAGTTTGAAGTTATCTGCATTAAAAAAACATGCTTTTCTTACAAAAGGAAGTACATAAGTACTAAGTTGATGTAGTTTAAGTATTGCAGTAAAGTACAATGATTTCATGTGATAAACTATTGCAGTAAAGCCAAGTAAATTGTAGATATGATAATATTTTTATTTGGAATTTGGGGGAAATGTCAGTAGTTTATAGACTCAAACTAAAATGTTCCTTTTGCCCAAACACAGACCTATAAGTAGTACAATCATAAAAGAAATGATAATTTTGCAGTGGTAAAATAAGGATTATTGCACCAAATATTGATTCTTAACTTCAGAAATGTGTTCTTATGGGAATCAAAGACATGAGGCCTTTATCTTGGACTCTACTGATATATTTTTGCATGATTCACAGTTAAAATAAGCTTCAGATTTATCATATATTAGCATTTTATGCTGCCCCTCAGTTCAGCTTCTGTCTGAAACAGGCTGTTTTAGAACCTTTAAGGTCTTTAAGCCTTTAAGTCTTCATTTTCTCTTTCTTTCCTTTAAATATAAACTTCTTAAAGGCAATCAAATCATGTTTGAGTCTAAAACAATAGATTTTTAATTTAGAATTTGGGGGAAATGTTGTCAGTAGTTTATAGACTCAAACTAAAATGTTCCTTTTGCCCAAACACACACCTATAAGTAGTAAAATCATAAAAGAAATGATAATTTTGCAGTGGTAAAATAAGGGTTATTGCACCAAATATTGATTTCTTAACCTCAGAAATGTGTTCTGATATATTTTTGCATGATTTACAGTTAAAATAAGCTTCAGATTTATCATATATTAGCATTTTATGCTGCCCCTCAGTTCAGCTTCTGTCTGAAACAGGCTGTTTTAGAACCTTTAAGGTCTTTAAGGCTCTTTGCTGCCTCTGGAGGAAGATTTCACTTCGTTTTCTCTTTCTTTCATTTAAATATAAACTTCTTAAAGACATTCAACTCATGTTTGAGTCTAAAACAATAGATTTTAATTTGGAATTTGGGGGAAATGTTGTCGGTAGTTTATAGACTCAAACTAAAATGTTCCTTTTGCCCAAACACACACCTAGAAGTAGTAAAATGATAATTTTGCAGGTCTTTTATTTTTTTATATGAGATATACTGGCATTTAAAGGGTTAACATCCTGAAAATGATTAAATGTGTGGTAGGTTTGAGCAGGAAAGAAGAAAAAAATAATGATATATGATGATTTTACAGCAGTTTCTTTGTGTGTGGGTGCAAAATATAAGACGGTATGTTATGTAGGTGCAGCTTTGTGGATATTTCTGTAGTTCATGTACCTATCTTCAGTCTTCCTGAGCCAAAAATAGGCTCATATGTAGAAATATCTATCATATGTTAGTGGTAGCTGGGTTTATACCATAGAAAGAGCTTATGATTTAACCTGATACGGGTTCAGCATTGAGTTTTATTCATAAATCACATGAGAAAACCTCAGATACAACACATACCTAGTAGTAAAATCAGAAAAAGTGATAATTTTGCAGTGGTCTCTGATGTTTTCCGTCCGATCAGCTGGCCCCATGGTAACTAGGTTATAGTGCAGCAAAGGGTGGGGTAGTGTGGGGGGAAGTTTGGGTCGATGGAACATTTTTGGGAAAAGTTCATAAGTTTTTTTTTTGTTCTCGTGTGTTCTGTAATCCGAGCGGCCGAGTCCTGTGTTTGCCTCCGCACTCCTTCTCACCCCTGGAGTCTGTCATAACAAAAAGTGGGGGGAAGCTCTGCCCAAATACATCCCCTCGCTGTAAATCAATTCTTCTGGGCAGCGGCTCAGATCCGCCGTATAAGAATGTTCAGTGTAAACCGTGGCGAAGGAGAGACAATCAGAAAGAGAGAGAGGCAGGCAAAAATACGAAAATAAAAAAAAAAAAACTCCAGATGAAGCAGGAGAATTCCTTTGTGGCGCATTTTCGCCGTACTTTATGCATTATTAAACAAAAAGGGGGTGCATCTCCTGGATGCATGAGACTGGCACTGCCCCACTCCTAGCAACAGGGAACATGGCAGATAAAAATAGATGGAGGGTTTTTAAAAAACCAGGAGATTTTAAAATGAAAAAAGGCCCGAGATGGAGGCAGCCTGTCCAAGGAAATTAAGGGTTTTCCAGGCAGCTCTAAATCTAGGTTTGTTCATCACTTTGTTCGCTACAAATGCAAAAAAAATAAAATAAGTAAAGTGAATTATGGAGGAAAGTTTGCTTGTTTTTCGGTACAGAAAACTGCGTATTCCTCTCGGAAAGCCTTTTATTGAGCTGAACTTCCATAGCAACAACAAGAAGAACAACAACAACAACGTTATGTCAAGGTCTGAGACAGGTTTCTCATTCTTAGAAGCTCTCTCTCTCTATCTTAATACTTAGAATAAATCATCATGTGTATGTTGGCGTCCGGTGCAGCATTCCAGCCGAGTCTCCCCCGGTGTCGTGTTCGAACTCTTCCTCTCTGACAGTGAGCTTGGATGTTATTTACAAAGCGATGCGGATGTCAGATATGAGCAGCCTTTACACCTACAGCACCGGCCTCGCACCACGGGAGGTTTGTGTGGATGAAGAGCCGACTCTGGCCAATTTGCCGTGATGCAACGTCTTTACGGGAGCTGAATGCTAACCTAGATTTTCCTCCTGATTTCCCTCAGAGGATTTTGGAAGCTGAGTAAAGATGTTGGGAGCATAAAAAACATTTGTAAGCACAAATAAATAATCGTGTATATCAAAGAAATGAAGCTTTGCAACAATGCATTTCTCCATATTCCTCAAAGTGCTTTGGTCCAGTGGGTAGAGCTAGAGGCTAATGGCTAATTTTGACAATCAGCTAGTAGCTAGCTACATGAAGGAAAACAATCAAGCATGTTTTTTTGTTGTTGTTGCAGTACCATGAGTGGCCACTGGGAAAAATCTGTGCTATATCTAGGTCTATAATACATCTATGATTCTAATAGTTAAACACTTACGCGCGCTAACAATGTAGGTTACCGTAGCGACAGCAATTAGGGGGAGGGAGGAGGGAATGGGAAGAAGAGTAGAGAGACTAGTTTAATTTTAGTTTTACTCATGGATGTATTATAAGAACTGGGTACTGAAAAATGGCCGCCGTTCATTTCGATTGAAGTTGCTCGCCTGGCGCAACTTCAATTGACTGAAAAATCTGGTCATAAATGATGTAAAAACATGTCCAAGCTCTTTTTCCAGAGCTTTTCTGGCCATTAGAAAGGTTTTTGATGGATGAAAAGTCCATGACTTAAAAATCTAGAATATAAGGATTAGTAATTAACAGGGTTTATAGTTGGGGGGTATTTTTGTTGCAGTACCACGAGTGGCCACTGGGAAAAATTGGCACCTTATCCATTTCTATAATACATCCATGATTCTACCAGCTAAACAGTTAGCTGCTAGTAGCTAGCTACATGGAAGAAACCAATCAAACTAACATGTAGAAGCCAGGAAGTCACTTGTCACATCAAAACTCGTCCAAAATCAGGTTAAGATCAGACCTAATGATCGTTAACGAGCTCTTAACGATGGAAGTTATCAGTTAAGTGAGGAAAAAGAGTAGATAGAGGGGGTTAGGGGGTCCTCTATGGACGATTTTCATAGTTTTCCCATCATTGATTCATGATCTTATCCATATAAATATAAATAAATATGGACGATTGCTATAACTACTGTTATACCTTTAATAGCATTGTATAAAACATTTGAACATGCAAATTGCAAAGGGAGAGAGAGACAGATGAAGATAGGACCAGATGTTTTTAATGTCTCCTCCAGAAATGATTCTCTCATCAATGAAACGGGATTTCGGCCCCTGGTCGCGAGGCATTTTCTCTCTCGACGCTACAACGAGGGTTTTCTCCGACTTCTCCCAGCAGATGTGCCCTAACGTTGTGTATTTGCTTACTTTGGATTGCGTGCTGGATTTTTACAGCTGGCTCCTCTCTTTTTGCAGGAGTAAATGTGATTAGCTAATTGCCGTCTTTTGTAGGACAGGGACCTCCTCCTGGTGTCGAGAGCTGAGAGAAACACAAACAATCCGACGCTTTCCTGGTCATGAAACAAGACTCGGAGTCAGAGGAGACTCCTCAGGGTCCGGTTTTATAGCTCAGCTTATTTATTTGCCAAAATAAATCAAATAAACGCTGCAGCAACCTAAGCTTCAATTTCCTCACGATAAATGGACATTTTATTGGTACAGTTATTTAATAATTTATAAATGGGTTCTAGGACTAACTAACGACTATTCTGATTAATTATTCTATTGATTCATTAGTTTAATGAGAAAAAAATGAGAAAATCATCTGGTTTCAGCTCCTCATGTAATAATTTATATCTTTTCTTTGTCAAACTGGAAAAATAATCAGAGAATTTAGGCTTATTTCTTCCTAAAAAATGACTCAAAACGATTAATCAATTATCAAAATAGTTGGTAATTAATATAATAGTTCATTAACCTATCAATTATTGAAATGATTAATAGATGTTTGGTTCATAAAATCATGTCAATCACTGTTTATATATATATATATATATATATAATTTGCTATTATAGAAGACTAAAGAAACCATAAAATAAGAGAATTTGGACAATTTTTCTTAAAAATGACTCAAATCGATTTTCAAAATAGTTAGTGATTAATTTAATAGTTGGAAACTAATCAATTAATGGAATAATTGTTGTCCAGGAAAAAAGGAGAATAATTTATTTCCACTCTAATTCCACTAAAGGACTGCCATAATTAAAAATAAATACATTTATTTAATTTATCAGTATTTATTTCCTATTATTTATGTGTTATTTCCCTTTAAAAATGTTTATATTCTATTTTATATTTTATATATTGAGGTAAATATGAATGGGTTGAGTAAACAAATAAATAAATATATTTATTTAATTTATCAGTATTTATTTCCTTATTATTTTCCTTTATTTATTATTATTTTATTATAACAAAATTTCTATATTCTATTTTATATATTGAGGTAAATATGAATGGGTTGAGTAAACAAATAGATAAATATATTTATTTAATTTAGCAGTATTTCCTATTATTTGTGTGTTATTTTCCTTTATTTATTATTATTTTATTATAACTAATTTTCTATATTCTATTTTATATATTGAGGTAAATATGAACAGGTTGAGTAAACAAATAAATAAATACATTTATTTAATTTATCAGTATTTATTTCCTATTATTTTCCTTTATTATTATTATTATTATTATTATTATTATTATTATTATTATATAATTATTATTATTTTATTATAACAAATTTTCTATTTTATATATTGAGGTAAATATGAATGGGTTTAATAAACAAATAAATACATTTAAAATTAATGAATGAAATGGAAATCAAATAATTGTGAAAATAATGCACAAATAAATTAATTAAATGGAAAATTCTAATAGATCATATTATGAGTCATTATTTATTATTGATTGTGGCAGCTTCCTTTCCTTTCTCCTTTTATAAAACATCTTAAAGCACAAATCTTATGCGACGGGGTCTAGTTTTCACGAGTTTGAAGGATCCTTGAAGTAAAAAAGGTTTGAGAAGCTCTGATTTATGGTAAATGTACATTCTGTGACCATGTAAATGTCAGTCTTTCATAAAAATGACTGAATAGATGTCACTCTTCACTAGCTTTCACATCCACTCAACGTCCCTGATTCTCTACATATGTTAAAACAACCGACTCCAAATGAAAAAATGCTGTAACCCAAATTCACAACAGCTGCAGGCTTCCCTCCATTCATTCTATTCATAGATCTATTAATCACATGCAGCAGCAGCAGCAGCAGCAGCAGCAGCAGCGAGGGGTGATGGATGGTTAGCATCACCCAGGCTGACTCTGACACAAGTTTCTCGCAGATCTATGAGCGAATAAATCTACGAAAAACAAGCAGCATTTATGTCCCTGAGATTAGAGGCGACTATATTATCTAGGGGTTTTGAAAAGACACGAATCAAGATGAACAAAAGAAGAAAACACACAGGAGAAAGTATGAGTCTCGGAGGAGGCAGCGGAAAAAAGCTCACACGGCTGTAAAGTTCCCCAAAACATGTTTTATTTTCATCACACGGATGTTTTGATCCAACAGGGTTTTTGTCAGGATGAGGGATCATGTTTATGGAAGAGTTTCTGCTCCGTACTTTACTGTGTGTGTGTGTGTGTGTGTGTGTGTGTGTGTGTTATATAAACTAAAGCAACCAAATTGTTCTTTCAATGAAGATAATTTTACATTTAGCTTCAGTTTCTGTGATTTTACTGCAGTTATAAATGGGTTTTTTGGTGTAAAAGTACCTTAGAACCAACCTTATATAATTATTTATAATAATGATTAAAACTAAAATAACAACATTATGAATCCAAATAAACAAATATCAAGTCTAAACATCCAATTACTTTATCCATAACAAGATTTTAACGGCAAATTATTTTAACAATAACATTTTAAAGGTGCAATGATCACTATTTTAAGTATTTTGGATGCAAAGGTATCGAGGGACAAGTTTTATTACTAAGACAAATGTTTCTGATCAACAGTATTTTATATTTATGTTCATCTACATTTGAAAAGTTTAGTGTATTTAGTGCATTGTTGGTGAATTTGTTCCTCTGATCCTACTTTTACACCAAAGTAGACATTTCTGTCTGTTTAACTCCTCCATTTTAACAAAAATTATGAGAATTTTCAGACATTATCTTCTTAAATTCTTATTTCTGTCCCTTAAATCCTCTTATATTTAGTATATTTACCTTATTATTAGGCTGTTTTAAGTTCTATTTCAAGGAATTCAAGCTAAAAATTAGCCTTTTTTAAACCTTAATTTCTATTTGAAAAATCTTATTTCAAGATTTTTGGTGTAATTGCTGCATGAACAGATAATTTCACTAGTTTTAAGTACATTTATCCTCAATCTTTAGTGTTTATATCTTATTTTCAGTCATGTTTTGACATGTTTTAAAGAAGAAAATGTCCAAATTCTCTGGTTCCAGCTTCTCTTCTCTGATTATTTCCTGTTTTCTTTATTCTTCTATAATAATAAACTGATGATCTTTGACTGTTGGTCTGACATGGATAACTTTGAGCATGCTTTTATTTTGAAGGAGCCCTATTTTGACCATTTTCCCAGCTAAATATTTTATTTTTAATGGTTTATTCATAAAAATAGCTCTGTATAGCTAACCTTAGTAACAATATAGTCTGTCTCAATCAATTAATTGATTAGTTGCCAATTATTACACTAATTGATTAATGGATTTGAGACATTTTTTAAGAAGAAAATGTCCAAATTCTCTGGTTCCAGCTTCTCTTCTCTGATTATTTCCTGGTTTCTTTATTCTTCTATAATAATAAACTGATGATCTTTGGGTTGTGGACAAAAAAAGACATTTTAGGTTGAATCTTCATCTTTAGGAAACAACATTTTATTCCATTTTATGAATGAATTAACTAATCGATGAATCATTTCAATAAATGATAGATAAGTTCAACTATTTCCATTATCAATTAATGGATTAGAGTCTGGAATTGTCTCTTTAGATGAATTTATTCCTCTGGTCCTAAGAAAACCCATTTTTGTCCCTTTTACAAGATACAACTCGTGTTATTGAGTGTTCAGTTTACTGGAAAAGAGCCAATTACACAAAGTTAAGATCCGATTTGCCTCTTTGGATGAATTTATTCCCACTAAAACATACATTTGTGTCAAATCCTGCAGTAAAAACCCATTTTTTTGTCCCTTGCCTCCTCTATTATTATAGTATCCCGCCACCATGTGCCTCCTATAAAACCTACAATAGCTGTTTAATGACAGAGCTGCTCCTAATTATTCCACTTTCCTTAAATAGCAAATCAACACGCAACCAGCTTAAAACATGTCGTGTGTTTTGACATCAGCTGAATGAGAAGCAGCCAGAGCAGCGTGATTCTGTGTTGATTTAACTTTCTGCCTTTTTCCCTCTTTGACAAACGATACTATAAAGAGGTTCCCAAAAGCACAACGGTGTGCACCACATGTTGGTGGTGGTGAGCAGAGCTCGCTTACAACTGCACAGGACATAAACTCTGATGATTAACTGATTCACAGAAATCTTCTGCCTGGAAAGCAGCAGGCCGAAACTCTGGCTGCAGCAGTTTTTTGGCTGGAAACAGCAGGTTTTTGTTTTTTCTTTGTTGGTAGAAAGCCGAGTTGTCTTTATTGCTCTCTGCCAGAACATGTAGAAAAATCATTTATCTAAGTTCCCTCCCCAGAGAGTGTCCATTTTTCAACAGATTAGTCGCTGTCAGTATAGCGTAATCTATTTTATAGAGTGTCACGACAGTCCAAGTGCTGCAAATAACGTCTTTCAGCCTCTTTCTAGGCTTCGGTGGATTTATGGGCTGATGTTTTTGACTCTGAAATGAGGAAAATGGCAGAGCAGGAATGAACCTGGCTGAATGTGAAGCGATGAACTTGATGAAGTGTCTCACCGCTGTGGACGGAGGGGAAAACTGTGTGTATGAGATTAAATAGAGGATCGATAATCGTTAATTTAGACCATCAGCAATACTGATCGCACTATTTCTCATCTGTACTTTTAAAATTCTGATCATTTGATTGTTTAAATCAATGCTGACCTCAATATTAACCCATAATAATCCACTGTGACTCTGGTGTCACTGCCCATTTAAATGTTAAATGTGAATAATTCCTCATTTCCAGCTTTATCCTCATCTTAAACTGACGAAGGCCCTAAATAACGTGTCCTATATTACATTTAACCTGTTCCCACCACAATTCTTAATTAAATTGATGTAAAACAAGTGTCACATCAGGATTATTAACCTTAAAATAGTCATGAAAACCAAGAAAACCAAGAAAAATGCATAACTAGCAAAGTTATAACTGTGATATATGTAAATAAAAAGACTAAATATGTGATATTAAGCACAAAAACAGCAAAAACTGCCAAGCTGATTTATTCAAATGAGGAATAAATTTGCCATAAATATATATAACATCACAAATCTATGATACTGGGAGTTAGTATTACAAGAAATGTTTCAGAAATGTGATATTTGATCTGTTTAATATCACTGAGAATTTTCCTTAAAGGAGAAATGGGTCCAGGTTCTTATGGGTTAATGGATTCTATTAACCCCTTGACCTCCAGCCTTCTTTATGTTTAGGACATCCCCATAGTCAGTAGGTATGTCTCTGGAATAAACACAGAGATGTTGGTCGACACTAAACGACCATTTATTGATCTCAAATAAACATTTTCATCCCAAAACAGCAACAAAAAAACACATTTTTTGTTCGTCGCTTCAAACAAGCGACTTTTTACTGTAGTGTTTTTTGGCTGCTAGTTTACTGAGTTTTTGTCATAAAGCTACACTGATGGTACCGTTGGACTCGTCACAGTCTCAGCTTTCATATGAGATGTCATTTGTTTGTGTAACATGAAGTATCAGAGCGCTAGCCATCAAAATGTGGCGAGTGGGTCGGCTTTATGATCGTATACCGATTTTCATATTTGTTAATTAATTAGCTTGGTGTTGGAGTTGTGTTTGGTGTGTGTAAATATGACTTATATGTGCTTGTAGTGGAGTTTCTCCTGTTTAATTTGATGTATAGCTTCACTATATTTGTACATGATTAGTGGAGCAACCTCAGGGTCTAGGGTTTAACGGGTTAATCTACTGATTGTTGAAACAATTAATTGATTAGTTGATTCCTTCATAAAATGGTCAATAAATGTTTCTAAAGCTGAAATATGGACATTTTCTCCTAGTATTGTAATAGTTGGCAACTACTTGATTAAACGACCAATCCAATACTTTTCACTACAATGTGAACTTCAAATAGACTAATTACTCTATTGACTGTTGAAATGATTAATCAATTTATTTTTTGGTCCATAAAATGGTGTAAAATGTGGATCAAAATGTGGATTTTTTTTGTCCACAACCCAAAAATCATCAGTTTACTATTATAGATGACTAAAGAAACCAGGAAATAATCACATTTGGACATTTTCTTCCTAAAAATTATCAAAATAGTTGGCAACAAATCGATTAATCATTAGTAATCTTCGCCTAAATGTGATTTTCTAAGCATCGGGACGTGGTTATATATTGAGGAGGACATATGAAATTTGGAAAAGTAAATCTGTAAAGTTCCGACATGTCTTTTTTTGTAATTTCCTGCTCCGCTGCCAACAGCGAGGCCACTCATCCATGATGAACTCATGTCAGCCGACACATCGGTTTGGTTCAATTCCGTGTGAGGAAATTGCTCAGCAGCTCATTTTGTTTGAAGGAAACTCACATTTAAAGGCTAATCTATCACATTTTCCCTCAGCGCTCCACAGCTGGCCTTAATATATCTGTACTGAATAAAGGAAATCGGGGTCAATATATATATTTTTTATTTTTTTTTAAAAAAAAGAGGCAAATCAAACAAATATCTCACATCTGGATTAGATCCAAGGTGTGAGTGAGTGGACGTATAAACCACAGGAATGTGCGCTGCCAATCTCACTGAGCATAACTAAATATTTATCTGAAAAGGACATTTGTCTTTGAGGTTTACAAGTCCTGCCTTATAACCACTAACAGTGGAGTTTGAAACCTGACGACTCCCCTTTAAATCCCTTGTGTCTCTGTCACAAAGGCGACTCGCTGGTTCTCCTTCTTCTTCTTATTTTTCCCCTCCGGCCAATCAGATCGCGCCTTCTCATTCCAATGGGAACGATCCTCACACGTCTGGTGGCCAGCGCGGCGACGGATATGTGACAGCAAATATTTGGCCAAGGGCTCGACTGAACAACCAGTGCAGAATATTGCGTAACAGAACAAAACAGAGAGCTTTGTGTTCCCGCTCCTGGATTCTGCTCATGGTAATTGTATTTTCTAGTTATGTGACCACGGGCTTCTACCACATCTGCAAAATAAAAAAACCCCAAACAAACTTGTGGACAGATCCATGTGATCAGGGTTCAGGTGCAGGATGTTGTCCCGTCCTTATCTGTATATGTACAGTATATGACCGGCCTTCTGTTCACATGGATGTCACAATGCCTGACGACGGATGTTTGCAGAAGACCTTGTGGGTCAAAATGTTGCATTAATACCAAAACATGCTTTGCTAGGATTGATTATTACAAATAAATCAAACCTGCTCACTAACAGACAGGTAGCTGTCTGTTTTTTAGGTCTTAAATGGGTCTTGTCGGATTAGTTTTGGCACATTTATAAATGATCCCGACTATGATGTGATGTTTACTCAAGAGTCTTCTTTATCTTTGCACTTGTGACTGGCAACGTGCTGCAAAACCTCGGCTCCAGGGCATGACAGTGAGCTGCAGGAATTAGATTTTAAAAGTCAAATGCACACAGAAGTGGTGACTTCCTCCGTGGAAAAGCAGAAAGCGGTGGCAAACAGGACATGCCACCCCTGACCCACTTCCAAATCACTTTGGCTCGCCCTGTGAACGAGCACGGAATCGGAAAAAAAAAAAAGTGTGAACTGGCAAAAGGGGAGAAAGAACAACTCGGGACAAAGGAAACAGCTGAAAACCCTGCTTGTGGAAGAAAGTGCTGATGAGCAAGGCTTAACAGCAACAAGACTAAAAATACAAACAGCCAAGAGACACTTCCACCGCCTCCTCCTCCTCTTCAGTCACGCCAGTCAAGCAAGACGACTTGTGTATGAAGTTTAGAGGAACCCAGTTACCTTCCAAGTGCTGCCACAGAGCGTTAGAAATTCTTGTCATCACCAGAAAATCACCCAGGATCAATATCCTGAACACAGCAGGGCCAAGACTAGCATGAGAACTAGTATCCGTGAGCCTCCGGGCGTTGTGGATCTGAGAAAGTGCTGCGACCACATTGAACAAGATTAAGGAGGCTACAAACCCACCTTCATTGTTTGCCAGCAGCGTTTTAGCTGGACGCCTGGCAGTGACCTTCGATATTAACCAGAGCTCAGGTCTGGTTCAGTGATCACAGCGAGCACAGCTTCAAAACCGCAGTTTATAGAGCTTTGATTCCGCGGCCAATCTCCAAAATGCCACAAGTTATGAGATGAAAACACCAAAAGGCCAAGACTCTGAAGCCACAGGTGAAAGATGTACACAACGAGCAAACCAATAATTAGCTGATTAATCAATTAGTTGCCAAATATTACATTAATTGCCAACTGTTTTGATAATTGATTAATCGATTTGAGTCATTAGAAGAAAGAAGAAGAAGAAAATGTCCAAATTCTCTGGTTTCAGCTTCTCGAATCTGATTGAGAAGCTGGAACCAGCTGCAATAATTAGTTGATTAATCGATTAGTTGCCACCTGTTATAATAATTGCCAACTGTTTCAATAATAGATCGATTTGAGTCATTATTTCATAAGAAAATGTCCAAATTCTCTGGTTTCAGCTTCTCAAATCTGCTTATTTTCTGGTTTCATGCAGAAAATAATGAACAAAACAACTAATCAATTAGTTGCTTCTATAATCGATAGGTTAATCAGCTATCAGAATAATTGTATAATTATTGTTACTTCTATTGTAAATAACGAAGTAGGACAACATGTTGTGTTGTAATAATCAACTAATCGATTGATTAATCGATTAGTTGACTGTTTTGATAATTGATTAATCGATTTGAGTCATTTTTTTAGAATTAAATGTCCAAATTCTCTGGTTTCAGCTTCTCAATCAGATTTGAGAAGCTGCAATAATTAGTTGATTAATCGATTAGTTGCCACCTGTTATAATAATTGCAAATTGTTTCGATAATTGATTAATCGATTTGAGTCATTTTTTTATAAGAAAATGTCCAAATTCTCTGGTTTCAACTTCTCGAATCTGATTGAGAAGCTGAAACCAGCTGCAATAATTAGTTGATTAATCGATTAGTTGCCACCTGTTATAATAATTGCCGACTGTTTCGATAATTGATTAATCGAGTTGAGTCATTTTTTTAGAAGAAAATGTCCAAATTCTCTGGTTTCAGCTTCTCAAATCTGATTATTTTCTGGTTTCATGCGGAAAATAATGAACAAAACAACTAATCAATTAGTCGCTTCTATAGTCAGAATAATTGTTAGTTGCAGCTCTGATAAATAATATGAGAACTTCTATTGTAAATAACGAAGTAAGACAACATGTTGTGTTGTAATAATCAACTAGTCGATTGATTAATTGACTGTTTTGATAATTGATTATTCGATTTGAGTCATTTCTAAGAAGAAAATGTCCAAATTCTCTGGTTTCAGCTTCTCAATCAGATTTGAGAAGCTGCAATAATTAGTTGATTAATCGATTAGTTGCCACCTGTTATAATAATTGCCGACTGTTTCAATAATAGATCGATTTGAGTCATTATTTCATAAGAAAATGTCCAAATTCTCTGGTTTCAGCTTCTCGAATCTGATTATTTTCTGGTTTCATGCAGAAAATAATGAACAAAACAACTAATCAATTAGTCGCTTCTATAATCAGAATAATTGTTAGTTGCAGCTCTGATAAATAATATGAGAACTTCTATTGTAAATAACGAAGTAAGACAACATGTTGTGTTGTAATAATCAACTAATCGATTGATTAATTGACTGTTTTGATAATTGATTAATCGATTTGAGTCATTTCTAAGAAGAAAATGTCCAAATTCTCTGGTTTCAGCTTCTCAATCAGATTTGAGAAGCTGCAATAATTAGTTGATTAATCGATTAGTTGCCACCTGTTATAATAATTGCTGACTGTTTCGATAATAGATCGATCGATTTGAGTCATTATTTCATAAGAAAATGTCCAAATTTTCTGGTTTCAGCTTCTCAAATCTAATTATTTTCTGGTTTCATGCAGAAAATAATGAACAAAACAACTAATCAATTAGTCGCTTCTATAATCAGAATAATTGTTAGTTGCAGCTCTGATAAATAATATGAGAACTTCTATTGTAAATAACGAAGTAAGACAACATGTTGTGTTGTAATAATCAACTAATCGATTGATTAATTGACTGTTTTGATAATTGATTAATCGGTTTGAGTCATTTTTAAGAAGGAAATGTCCAAATTTTCTGGTTCCAGCTTCTCAAATCTGATTATTTTCTGGTTTCATGCAAAAACAAACTGTGCCCACTGGTGATAGCGCACATACCCTCTAACAACCTCCATCTGGCACAGGCCGAGGTTGTTGTGGAGGGGTGGAGAGTGAAGAGGGAGGGGGCATTTCCTCAGGAAGCAGCTGGCTGCCTGCAGGGCCACAGAACTGCAGGATTATAGGGATGCAAAGGTGAAATGTGGCACAGACCGCAATGTACAGCGGATGGCAGAACGAGGGGGGGGGGGGGCGGTATCGTTTTAAAGGCCCCGGGGCTCGTGGCTGCGGTGCAGCAGTTAAAAAGCAACGGGGCGAGAGCTGGAGTACAGATTACCCCCCTACACGACTCTGTGTCCTTGAGGTTAACCCAGCCTCATTTTTTTGCCTACATTTCACCATGTATGGGATGTTATTCTCATATAATTAAAATGTACTGTTATTGTGTTGCACTGACAATCATGATGCCAGAAGACCTACGAATGTTTTTTTGCACAAACTGTTGAAATGTAAATGTTCGGAACTGTTTATTGTTTAACCAAACTTACTTAAAAGGCCCTTCTACTTGTCCTTTAGCCATGGACAGGCAGGATGAGATCATCCCCGAGCACCCAAACAACAGCAATATCCGGTGCAGTCCACAGGACAAACGCTGCATACAGAAGACGCTGGCTCGACACCCTCAGAAATCCACAAACCAGAGAAGCAACACTGCCAGGGAGGAGCCCAAGGCATCGCTGGTGAGAGAAACAAACTCCTTATCGGTTTCACTGAAAAAAGAAAAAGAAAAAAAACCCAGGCGATCTCCTCTACAGCACAGGCCTCAGCTCCAGCAGGTGTTTGACATTAAACCTTTATAGTTCCAAAGCCGCAAGTGTAACCGTCAGGTTATAAATTGTACAAATTAGTTATTTACAAAGCGTAACATTTAATTGTGGTCTTGTGAAATAAAGTACAGGTGTACGTTGACATCAACACATGCAATTTTCTGTTTTAACAGTGGTAAAAGCCAGGGTCATAAAATCACCATTAATCAGGAACAGGCCAGTTCTTCCACATTGTGCTGCATGTGGTAAATGACTTTACAGCAATGCCAGAAACTGACACATAGAGAATGTATTTAGGCAGCCCACCCAAGTAGGTTCACTTAAAGCCCAAATCATATGGGAGCATTTTTGTTTTTCAATTTTTCTATCTTATTAAGTTGTTTGTGGATATTCAGCTGAAAGTTCTGATTGATTGAATGAATAATACTTTCTTAACAATGTATTTCAATACAACCATTAGTTAGCTAGTGAAATATAAGCAGCTGGCTCTCGATGCAGTATTCTAGTTCTCTTTCAAGCCTCACTTGGTATATCACTCACCATGGGAAGAGCCTTCTGAAGCTCCAATAACACCACGTCCGTCTGTCGTGAGACAGACTAATCATCCTTAGAGGCACGGGCCAGTCCATCCACCCTTTATAAATACCACTGGTATCGTTATTCTCGCTATTTTCCATTGTGAAGATCATACACGTTCTCAGCTGTCCAGAATGTCCGGATTATTAATTTAACTGCTTTTCTATGCAGCCGCCAAAGTAGTTGGCGAGTGTGGATATCTGGTGTTGAAATTCCACTATTTACTACTCTTTTCTTTGCAAAGTCTTCATATTGTTCTTGGAACACGCTAACATGTAAAGGTCAGGGGTGTATCCGTCTTCATTGTTAGTTGTTAAAGTCTTTGAAGTTACCACTGCTCTAGCCATCAACTTATTCGTCGACTATCATTTTTCAGCAGCTAACTGCCAAGGTTTTAGTTAGCCATGGTGACCACATCCTTTAAGGGGACCATGGTGGGCAGCAAGAGTAAGTAAACGGAGTCCACTTGCCTGCAATTTCAGCATATCTGGGAGAGATCCCCATAATCCCTGCAATTCATATATGAGTATTTAGCATGTCCAAGCATCGCTTGCCAACTTGGGGTACCGCCAATATTGTTGCCTCATGCCAACAAGGATCCTGCACTTTCCTGCTTCGAGTTTATTTAGTTTCCCTCGGTTTTTAACCAGCTCCTTGCTAGTCAGAGTTTGGAAATGGAGATGATGGTCACCTGGATCTGATTAGCAATCCAGCAGAAAGGCACAGCCTCTCTCTGTGAGGACGACCTAGCCACCAGTCCAACCTTGCCACAGCAGTGTACAAATCAATGATCCAGTCAGTGAAAAAATTGTTATCACACTACTTAGAGTGTGCCAGGCTGAGCTCCTCCAGGGAATGGGTCACCTTTTAGATAAGGGTTCTGACACTATGGGAATGGATCTGTATCATCACTGGCCTCATCCTCTAATCCAGAGGCACAGGGGGTATTGCCAGGTCATGGTCCTGGCTGTTGCTGGGGAGGGATCCCTGTGGCTGAACTTTTCCAGCCTGCCAGACCAGGATAAACAGCTCATAATAGAGCCCCTTTTAAGGGTTTATTTGAAGCAGCTGTCATGACAATGTAACAGACCAGTGCCTGAGGAGGTAGCAGGAGGAGGTCTTTGACCTCTGCCTTCCTCTCAAGACAACCCCTTGTCCGCTACTGCCACCTCATTCAGGTTTTGCAACTATAGTGGTGAGAGGACACAGCAGGAGCTTTGAAGGATCTAGACCCAAAGCACCTAAGCAGCCAGTGTCTCACAAATGCAGAGCCCAAGGTCAAAAACTCTGGGGTTAGAAATCCTTTGCTGTTGCTACTCTATGAATCAAGACGAACAGTCCACCCTGAGGCATTCAACTTTATTGTTGAGGTCTGTGGAAACAGAGCAGAGATCCCTCTGGGTGCTGATTGTTGAGCCTCTCCAGGACAGGCTGGCTATTTCCTGCCTGTCCTGAGGAGGATTTGAACCAGTGTTCCAGTTGTTCATCCCAATGCTACCCAGTTCACATACCCCACCCAGCACGATGCAAGATCAGTTCAGAGGGAACTGGTAAAGTGTTGTGTCATGGTATGTGACCCAGCCATAAAGTTGATGTTGCAGCAAAAACAAAACAAAAAGAATTAAAGTGCAGAACGGCCTGTTACCCCAAGTGGGCACAGCTGCTCCACCTCTGAGCTTCAGGCCATCAGCCTCTCTCGCTGTCAAGGCTGAAGAATGGCACGCATGCGCAGCTCACCCCTGGGTGTTTACAAGTGTTACCAGGGGTTACTGGCTGCAATTTGCAGTAAAACCGCTCCGGTTCAATGGGGTGCTTGCCTCAGAGGCCACGGGGGAAGCCACAGGGCCAAGCCAAATTGTGCTGGAGGGGAAAAGGAATCAGGTTTTACATTCCCGGTACTTCCTCATCCCAAAAAACCCAAGTGCACTAGAGCCAAACTTGTATTTAAGTTTCCTCAATTCGCACATTTTGAACATACTAATTCCAGATGCTCACACACAATGCTCTCTTCCACTCACTCCGACCAGGTGATTTTTTTTCCACATTAGTGGAGCTACAGGATGCTTACTTCCTTATAAGCATATAACCAGCACTCAATGTGAGCCACATGTCTCCTCTCCACCAGGGAGGAAGCAGAGAGAAACTGTTAGACAGGCTACTGCTTGGGCTTCAGTGTCAATCACTTTGTCTCCCACTCAGTATCAAGCATTTGGGCTTCAAAATGAACGGTTTGTTTCAGATGGAGAAATTTCACAAGCAACTGGCTTTGTGTCTGACAGGGGTAATGTGCATTTTTGTCGTTCTATAGGGGTTGCTGAAACTGAGGGACTTTCAGCGTAGGGTATCCTCACTCCACATGGATGTATTGTGTCACCTCAGATGTTTGATGAGGGTTTCCCCAGAATGCATGATCTGTCTCCATCACTGGTGAAACCCGGAGAAGTTCTCTATAGGTGGGAGCAGTAGTTATGTGTAGGTCAACAGATGCTTCCCTGACAATCAGGGTGGGGAGCAGTATACAAGGGGAGGTAAATGGGAGTTGGCTCCTGAGGCTTCATCATGCTCATATAAACTTTTGACCACCTCCTTGGAGAGGAGGACAGAAATGGTCAACAATGACCCTAACCTGGATCTGCTTCATGCCGTACTTCTTTCTGTTCAGACATCTACAGAAAAAAACAATAGCTGTCCGCTATTTTCCTGGGAGTCAAACAATTTTCTGCCTCTCTTGATAAAGTGTGATGTGATGGTCAGGGCAGACAACATGACATCTATGGCTTACATAAGCAGGCAAGGAAGCACAGAGGTTCAGCCAAGTGTCTGTAGATCTCTGAAAAAACAGAGATGCACCACTGGAATTGGATGCACTGGCTCGCCCCTGGCCAAATATTTTTGCTTTCCCTTGGCTCAGCCTCATTATTCTGACTCTGATCAGAGTAAGTGTAAGTATTTTGCCCTCCCAATGACTTCTGGGATAATGTAGTGTGGTTTGCTTGTACACTGCAAAATATGTAGTCGGGATGTAGAAAACCATCAAGATAGCGTTCATCTACTTGTTGAAAGCCTACTAAGGTATTCACACATTCTAGATAGTGGATTTCTAATTTTTGACTACTACGTAGGCACATGCAGACTCAGTGATTGTCTCTCTGAGCTTAAGAGGGATAATTTGCAGTCTGGTCTTCCACTGAAGATGATCGAGTCTGTTCAAGGTGCGAGGGTTGGAAGTGTTGTGCTTTCTGCAAGATTTACTGGACAATGGTAAAGCTTTTTCCACCATTAAGGTCTATTAGGTCACTATTTCAGCGTGTAATTAGGGTTTTGGCAATGCAGCAATCAGAGAGGATTCTCTGACAAGGAAGTGTGGGTGCAGGCTTTTGTTTCAACTAAGTAGTTACACACCTGTTTCTGCTAATCAACCACTAAACCCCTTGCTAAGGACCTTCGTTAGTAGAATCAGGTGTCTTACTGTTTGGTTGGAACAAACGTCTGCACCCACACTGGCCCTCCAGGGCCAGGATTTCCCACCCCGGCTGTAGACTGATTGCTTTCTCTCAAATCAAGCCTATTTTAATACATCTGGTTAAGTGAATTATGTGCACTATCTGTGGATGCATGGTCTGAGCCTGCAGTTCTTCCCAGATTATGGGAAGATGATTCTACATCCTAACCTGGCATTTGTAACCTTGGAGAGTGATTCTCCTTACAGCTTCTCCACTGCTCGCGTTACACTTGCCAGCATTTGCAGGGGAAGAGTAAGAAAAGGCTCACTGTCCTGACATAGCTTTATGCATATGCAGACAGGACTAATAGACATAGAGTAGCCGGCTCTTTGTATCCCAGACCACCTTTTACAGAGGCATCTGTCACACTGTTCTGGTGTACGAGAAATGTGGACTGCAGCCCCTGGAGAGGCTTCAGACTCACTCTGCCAGAGGTATGGCCACCTCATGGGCCCTATTCAGGGGCATTCCTGTGAAGCATATTTGTGCTGCTACTAGCTGGGAATCCCCACACACATTCATTCAGTTTTACCGCCTGGAATTTACGGAGCCTTTCGCTTGCTCATGGGTGTGGGTTCTTGTTAATTGCGTGCTAGTCCATAGGGTTTGTGGTGTCGACCCATCTCAGGTTGTGGTTTTTCTGGGCTTTGGAGCATGAAATCCAGGAGTGGACCACAACTCCCATTGCGAAGCACAGAGGGAGGTTCAAAAGACAAGTTAAGGATACCAGGGAAACCTCGAGTGAGGTATCTCACAACAATGTCCTCCTTGCATAGGTAGGGTCATGGAAGAATTATGCTTATTTCCCATGACAAACACAATGTTACTGGAAATTCCCTGGTTATTCACACCAGAAGATGCTTCCCATAGTGAGATACCGTGTTGTCAGAGAACTGGTATTATCCCGTTAACCTTAAGATTTAACAAAGTAAACTTGCTGATATTTCTTGGGTATTGCCCTTACAGCAGCATTTTGACATAAATTTAACTAAGTTAATCATTCATTCATCATCAACTGCTCTTTAATTTGACTCAAATGTACGGAAGTTCATGTAATGCCATTATTTCAAGATCACGAGTTACTTATCTTGTCATCTCGAGATAACAAAGATCGTCTTCTTGTGATAACAGGTCAATTTATCTCAGCATCCCGAGATAACAAAGCTCATTTTCTTATGAATTTATCTTCCTGTCTTGAGATGATAACACCAGTTTTCCTGTGATAAAAGGTTATTTTTTCTAATTAGCTCCATTTCTTGATATAATAAAGCAAACCAACCAAGGCAGCCAAGTCAGAGAATGATTGAGGCTTTGAGAATGAAGGCTTTGTCGTTTTAACTGTATGAATAATTAATAAAACTTAATATAAAACATTACAATACCAAAAACATCCCGTTCCAATTGCTAATTTCACTTCAGAATAAAAGCAGACCACTACAATGAATATGAGAACAGTCTGAAGTTGTATTTAAAAATTAATCCTCTAAAATATCATGTTTCAACTATGTTCTTTCTGAATCGAAACAGAAAGTTTCATTTGCAATCTCCCTTTTCTTTTTTTTCTCTATTTTCATTTCACTCTGTACTGTTTTAATAATATAGTCCATAATTGACCAGTAAGTACAGTGTTTTTAGACCTGGACCCAGTCCAATGTGGTCTAGACATGAAAACCAGGAGTAAATCTCCTTTTTTTCATTTTCACCAACAGAATCATGTTTTTGAGGTCTACTACTATACTACAGTAGAAATTAATTAAACTCAGGACTAACATAAATACTGGAGTATTGGTTTCTAGATATGTTTTAACACTGAACTGGTAGAACCACAGCAAATGAGGAGAAATAGCAATAAAGCAGAAATTCAATTAACTGGAGACCATTTAATTCAATGACTTTCATCTCCTCCCTACTAATAGGGTTTTCAGTTCATGAATTAGCTTGAAAATGACTGAACAATGCCATCTACAGGCAGTATGCCACTTTTAAGGTGGACTGGAAAATTCCAAGAAGAAGCTTTGAATAAAAAAACAGGAACAGGTTCAGCTTGGGTGACTGGGCCGCAGTTGACGAATTATCGAGAAATCTGCCATTTGTTTTGTCGAGATAAGAAGAAAAACAAGCTCCGTTATCTCGAGATAATGGAATAATTAAGTTATGATCTCGAGATAACGGCTGCTTACGGCTTCTCTACGAATGGTATCTAACTTTTAGATTTTACCCGAACTCTTGTTTTTCTGAGTCGCTTTGAAAGTTAGCGATAGCATTTTAACATCCCCTTTGCACGCTGTTTTAGTAGTTTTCGTGCAAAACACTGCAACCACATCTGCGTGTCTACTGATAATTTAAATTTTTATCACCTTTTGTTATTCATCCTTCAGGCTCCGTGTCGTGCTGAGCTACAGAGGGCGTTGGACCGATTGGCCTCGAATACCCGCACACACGATGATCTCTTCACAATCCCCATACCCAACTGTGACAAGAATGGAGATTTCCATGCTAAACAGGTCTGTGACTTCAAAAGCTTAAGATGAGAGGTATCGAATTATTGGGAACTATTTGGCTGTGGGTAGCGGTGAACAGTGGATCTTTTTTCACTAAGCCAATATGAATAAAAATGCCTATCTATATACTCCAAACTGCTCCTTTTTAAGTTTTCCAGCAATATCTGGGCCAACACACGAAATGTGCCTGCGGCTGATGAAATTCTGTCTTACTAGTTCCAGATCGACACAAAAGTGTCTCCACACAGGCTTCTCTGACGCCAAAAACCCTAGTTTTCCAAGTTCACATTAAAAAAAAAAGTTCAAAAATCACAATTGGAGAGCTGAACTGAGTGTAAAAAGTGGATCACCGTGAACAGTTGGACAATAATAGCTTCACTGCCGCGATGGATGCAATTAGCTTTTGGATGCAATTAGCTTTTGGATGCAGTTTCCTTTTGTTGCTATTCTGCCACTGCGAGATTGGGCAACTATGCAGATAAGGGAATCAAGAGAACATAAAACGACAGATACAGATAAGACCCCTCCGAGCTGTGCACAATCAGAGCAACAGACGCACAGTCAGTGATAAAAAAGGCAAAGCTTTGCTAAGGCAGCCGTCATCAGGAGGCCGAGTTATGTGGATTGTGTAACGTGGTTAAAGTATCTTTGTCTGCGAACATTCAGAGGCATCTGTTTACTGTTTAACTAAAACTGCTTGGTGATAAAAACCTACTGGAGAAGTGAAGCACAGGTCACGAGAGGGCAACTGGGAGTCATTTTATGGCAGGGTAGCAGCGAGATTGTTAACCGGTCTAGTTCGGCTTTTTCGGAATTGTAAATCACTGCTTACGAAAAAGCAGAAAAACATTAGTCGGTCAAGAACCAGCTGGAGTTTTCTATTCTATGATTCTGTTTGACGGCGTCCTAACGCTGAAATGTTTCTACGTGCCACTGACTCCATTCGAATGTTCAACGCAGGACAAAGCCAAGTGCTGCAAAGCAATAAAAACGTCTCTACCTGACATCATCTTTGAGAATTATGACCCCTGCATGCCGGCAGAGCACTGAAAGAGATATACGATAAGAACATACCAAGATAATTAAGATAACATTTCACCTAGTGCTCATTTTAGTTATATGTTGGCTAATTTGACATAGTACAACAAGCTGTGAACACATATAGTGAACATTTTATCAAAGGATAAGGATTCTGTCTTTTAATTTAGTTGCTAAATGCTCCATATGTTCACCAGCTAGTTGTTAGAAACATTAAAACTGCAGGAGAACTGCATTATATTTAGTCATTTCATCCATTTTTTGCATTAAAATGTATTGATGAGTAGCTTTAAAGGTAAAGTATCCTGGTTGGAGTTTGTGAACACAGCATTCTAAGTTGGCCCCACCTCCCAAGATACAGAGAGAGAAAGAAAGAGCTGATAGTGAAAACAATGCTGTGAACCTGATAAATAAAACGTTATTTTCTGATTGTTTCACGGAGGTTAAATTCTAAACCACAAATAAACACACCTACACCTCTGCACAACCCTGAAGGAAAGTGCTACACTTCACCCTGTTCTCTTTGGCCTGTGTGTGTGTGTGTGTGTGTGTGTGTGTGTGTGTGTGTGTGTGTGTGTGTGTGTGTGTGTGTGTGTGTCAGGCAAACAGAAATACACACAGCAAGTGTCATTGTACAACTCCAAGCAGCAACATTTATGCATAAAGCAAGAAATAACTAACTCTGACCACACAACATATTTCAGGAAAGAGAGGAAGTGAATCATTTATAAACATTAAATTTATAAAAATTCATATTACTACAAAAAAAAAAGATTAATTAATTGCAGGACTCACCGGTTTATCATTATAACATCATCTGTATAAATGTGCATCTGTATTAATTAATGTTATTCTAGTCTATTAATATAAGTATTACATTAATATTATTATTGTCATTAATATTATTGATATGAATGAAAATTATATTACTATTTTAATTTTAATTACTTGCGTATTGATATAAGAGGTGTGATTAAATGAGTCTTCACTACTTATCTGCAATTCATTGTAAGATAAGATCAATTATTTGTCCATAATTTGATTTTACTGGATGATTTAGCTTCTTGTGGTTAAAATATTTTTACAAAAATATAAAATATATAAAGATGCAGCATCTTTTCCTCCCATTATCACGTGTTGAAATAAAAGATCTAAGATTTTTCTATGTACACAAGACTTAGTTCTCAAATTTTAGTCTCAAAAAACTTTAAAGAGTTAATAAGAGTTCAAACGATTGATCGATTTTATCGATAAAATGATATAAATCCCACTGAGGATCATTCCAGAACATGAAGAATATATTCTGTAAGATGTTTATTATAAAGGAGACAATTAAATAATCACACAAATTAAATATCTAAATAGTCTCTACTACTGATATTATATTAAACTATTAATTATTGTATTGATGATGTGGATATTGATGATATATATTGATGCTGTAACAGTAACATTGATTAGCGGGATTTATGCATAAAACTCAAAGCTGAACCTGGATCATTTTTATTTATTTACTTATTATTTTTTATTTTAACAGGTCAAAGTTCAAGGTCCCAATCCAACATTATAACATGCCTGTTCTGCAGCATCTGGCTGCTGAGGATGAAGAATGATTACAAAGAAAATCATTAAAATGACGTTGATTTGAGATATTTGATAGATTCATTCTTTTTAGAAATGACAGGCCACTTTCTTTTATGTTGTAGCTGAGATTAAACAGATTAAACGAGCTGCTCCAACTCAAATATTCTCTATATCTCTCTATATTCCCGCAGTGCCATCCTGCTCGTGACGGCCAGAGGGGAAAGTGCTGGTGCGTGGACCAGAAGACGGGCATGAGGCTGCCGGGTCCTCTGGAGCTTCGAGGGGATCTGGACTGTCACCAGTTAATGACAGCGACTCTGAGGGATTGAGGAGTGGCAAACAAACAAAAAAACAACAAAAAATATATATAAAAAATTTAAAAAAGGGGGGGTGCAGGACCAGGCTGAATCCTACTGGTGCTCATTAGTCGAAAACCACACAAAAAAAAAAGGACTTCGCCCTAAAGCCTCACTTCACGTGAAGCCAACGGTACTTGAGCTTGTGCAACAAAAAGGAAACCATTGAATTGAGTTCTTTTGCTATTATTGTTTTCCGTGTGTGTGAGAGTATGTGATTTCTATGTGAGCACTTGTATTGTTTCTGAACTTTGAACTTAAGACCGACAGTCTTTAGACACATGTGCTTTAAAGTAACAGGTGGCAGGATTTACAAATAATAATAATAGAAAATAATAATAAAAAACAGTTGTAGTTATGATCTAGTAAAACTTCGGCAGAATATTCTCAGAAAAAAAAACAAATCACCAGGAAGATTCTCCAGTTCCATCTTGTAAATTAATTCTAACAGGTGGTTCTTATTCTCAAGGAAGTAAAAACAGACCATGAAATGCGTGTGTTTGCGAACACAAAGGAATGAATACGACCGACTGATAAAAATGGAGGAAAAAAAAAAAAGAAACAGTTGACAAAGGAATGCGACAACCCTTGTACCCTGCCTTGAGTAACAGCAACCGAATGATAAGACGCGGCTTTTCACTGAATCGAGACCGGAGTGAAAAGTGAGATTAGTTTGAAAGAAGAAAAAAAAAAACCCAGAATAGATTTGCTTTATCACCCTGTTGTTAATTCTGCATCCCCCTCCTCCTTTTCTCTTTGCCAACAAGCTCTTTTCTAGCGTCCAGAAGGACTAGGAAGCGACGCTGGGCTAGAAACTCTGTATACTGCTGATAGGATAATCTTATTTCTCCAGCTGGTGCCTGAGATGCCAGCGTGACTCTCTTCTCTTCTCTCTCTCTGTGTCTCTCTCGTGTTTTTCGTATGAATGAAAATGCTTCAAAACATACAGGGTTTCTCTCTCCAAAACAAGACTGCTTGGCAGAACTTTTGGTGGTGCTATCTACACTGATTGTGCCAAAATACAGAAGAAAAAAAAAGAAGAAAAAAAAAAGCTTCTGCACTTTTTTTGGGGGGGCATTGTTGTTTTTTTGGGGGGGATTGGAACAGAAGACTTTTGGGGGATTTTTTTCAGAAGCAAATTAGCATCAGCAAAGAACACTACTATTCAAAAGTTTGGGGTCACTTAGATATATTGCTAATGTGGTAAATGACTATTGTAGCTGCAGATGTCTGGTTTTTGCTGCATCAATATCTACATAGGTGAATAGAGGTTCATATCCAGCAACTATCAGTCCAGTGTTCTAATGGAACAATGTGTTTGATCGTTGCATCAGAAGGTTAATGGATGATTAGAAAACCTTTGATGCTAACATGTTAGCACAGCTGGAAACAGTTTAGCTGCTTAGAGAAGGGAGGAAAAACATATTATTTCACCATGTCAATGTATTGACTGTATTTTCTTTCCATTTTACAACTCGTGGTGGTAAATAAAAGTGTGACTTTTCATGGAAAACACTAAATTGGGTGACCCCAAACTTTTGAACAGTAGCGTATGAGGATCACCCAAAGGTGTGTCCACCTGCACTAGCTGTTTGACATTAAGTGTGTTTCATTTTTTTTTTTTGTCGTGATATTAAACGCAGCACATTAGTCTTGCACTATCACTGCAGCTGACTGGCTGAATGTTTGTAAGATCGCAGCCTTGATGTGTTTGAACTATACAAGCAAACGTGTAATAACCTTTAATGATTAAGCTACTGGCAGCATAGCGGATCTAACACGAAGCTCTGGTGTAGCTGGGTAACGTGGAGGCCAGAATTTCATATCACACTAACAATTAAAGGAATGTTGTTTGTTTTTTGTTGTTGTTTTTTTTACCAGTGCTAAGTGATATAGCTACTCAAATATGTTTTAGATACTGTAGGCGACGCTGGTTTAGTCTTATAAAATTTGATTGTGCAGGTTTAAGAGATAAGGGCAGCCTGCTTTATCTGCCCCTTGGGAGACTTTGGTGATTAATTGACTCGAGCAAACAGTCGTCTTGTGTGATGGAAGGTCTTATGCCTCATTAGAACTGAGGGGAAAAAGTTGGTTCCCACTAGGGTTGCAAAAGGTAAATTTCCAGAAACTTTCCATGGGAAGCTAAGGGAATTTTGGAAAAATTCAATAGTCTTGAGCTTTGGGCTCAAAAACTTGTAAATCCAGTCTAGAAATTAAAATGGAGGAATCTGTTAAAGGAATAGTTCAACATTTTTGAAAATTCACCCACCATCTTGATTCCCTTAGTTATAGCATAGGGTTTTTACTGCAAATGTCTGCTTTGGTGTAAAAGTACCTTAGGACCATAGGAATAAATTCATTCAAAGAGACAAATAAGATCCGCCATTGTTTCAGAGATATATACGTGTTTTTATCTTTTCAAAATGGCCGCCAACAATACACTAAAACCCTTTTGACATGTAGATGAACATACAATAATAAAACTTGTCATTGTGTCCCAATACAACTTTAAATAAAGTTTTTTTTGATAAAAAATGTGCATAATTTGCTGCTAAAATTTGCTTGATATGGATAAAACAATTCAATTTTTAGACTTGATACCTGTTTATTTGCCTTGTCTCTTTGGATGGATTTATTCCTATGATCCTAAAGGTGCTTTTACACCAAATTGTAAGACATTAGTGTCAGAACTTGCAGTAAAACTCTACCAACAATAGGTGCTTTATCTTTTTCGGTGGATATCAGCTGTTTCCAGAGCTGCTCAGTTATTACTACACGGCTAATGGTATTTTTTGGTTTTCCTCATCAAACTCGAGTCGGGACCTGCACATTCACCACAATATGAGAGAATAAAAGAACATTATGAGACTGAACTGTTTCCAAGGTAAATGGAAAGTAGACACGGCTGCTCGGCGGAGTGATCTCAAGTACGGCATCACTCCGCACAGTGGCTACTGAAGAAAGTAGTCCTGGGTATTTAAACGTTCTAGTTAATTATCTCCTATCCTGGTGAATGCACAGGTCCACCACTGTGTTTGAGAGCTGCTGGATTGTGCATTTGCTGAGTTTGATGAAGGAAACCAAAAAATACCATTAGACATATAGTAGTAGCTAAACAGCTACTAATTATAACCACTGGCGAATTTTCAAAAAATGTTGAACTATCCCTTTAAATCTGGTTGTTTTAGCCAAGATCCCCAACAATATTAAAGTTCCCTGTTGAGGGCGAACCATCAATTTTATACATTTTAGATTTATTCATTAATTCCCATGGAAAGTTTCAACCCGACTCATCTTTGCAACCCGAGTTCTTACAGAGAACAGCACTAATATCAACCTTAAAAACCACTGGTGTGTGGATTTCAATGCAGTAATATAAGATATGTTAGGAAAAGATCACAGTAACACAGATATTCACAGCAACTATAACACAATGGATTTGTTTTTTGGTTCTTTCTGTCTCCACACTCTTGATTTTACCTCAACATCAGTTAAGCTATGAGACTATTTGTGCACAACACACTGAAGGGAAGTTCATTCAGCTCATCACAGATAAGAGAAAGTGCCATTATTATATGTTTTTGGTGTTGTTTTTCCTTTTTTTTTTTTTTACATCTTCCATATTGAATTCAAATCATTTTCCATGTAGAAGTGCACTCGTTTTCATACTTCCCTGGTTTGTTTAGTGTGCATCTTCAGGTAATCTCAACCAGCCCTTTTCCAAAAAAACAAAAAAACAAAAAACAACTATTTGACAAATCAAGTCCCCGTGCAGCACATCTTAAAATAAAAAAATCAGTCAATTTCTGGGAAAATAAAAAGCAGAAATGTGTATTTTATTTTGGTCTTTGCCGCAAAACTCATTTATGAATAGTATATTTCCATAGATGCACATCATCATGTAAATAATGTTTAATCAAAATAAACGATTTGAATTACAAAGGTTAATTCTTTTTCTTGTCTGTTCTATTCTGTCTATATTATATTAAGTCGGTTGTGAATTATCTGCTAACACCTGTGATCACTGAAGCCAAGGATACATTTATAAAATCGACTTGTTGGAAGATGATGTGGGCAAAGAATATTCGCTAAAAACGATCAGAAAAACCAAATATCCGAACATCTTTCCAAAGACTGCTAGCACCAGCGCGTGAAAACACTTCTTATCATCCATCGACTAATGAAGTGAAACTAAACGCGTGAATAGTTTTAATCTCTGAGAGGGAAAAAAGGCGAATGGTTGGGACTTTGATTTTGTAAAAGCCTTCTAACGGCAGAAACTGTGTATTTAAGCTATAGTATTTTTCTCGATCTCTTAACTTCGCTGTACTGAAGTGTAACTGCATTTCCTGAGAGTAGCCTGTTGATATCATCTGTTAATGTGTAGAAGTAATGTTTGCATGCGTAGAAACGGTTCGCAGGAGTTGGAAAACGTCTCATTTCCTGTGTATCTTGTCCACGACGGGACGTTTATATCCAAACACTGAAGTGATCACAACTGAAATATAGTTGAATTTCAACCAATGAAATGACCAGTGGCTTTGTAAATGTTTACCTGGTAATAAATAAAATGTACGAGTTATTATACGTCAATTAAAACACTTTAGAAACTACAGTGTTGTTTTGTCGTTGTCAGTAGTAGAAGTAGAAAGATATTTGGGATTTTACTGGATGTTTTAGCTTCTCGTGGAAAAATATTTTTAAATATTTAAATATATGAGTTTGAAAAAAAAGACTTATGTACACAAAGTTTATTTCTCAAACAAAAACTAGAAATAAGGAAGAATTATCAGAATTGCAAAGTTCAATAATTAATGATGATGAGTTCAAAGATCAATAATTAGATAAGATAATAAATGTTGAATATCTCTACAACCACAAAGGTTATTGGATTAAACCTGGAATTAAAATAAATCTACAACATGTGAGGTGACTACAGAAGAGTCAGAATCTATTTATGTTGCTGTTATAGAACAAATATAGTTAGAATATTGAAAAAAAATAGATAAAAATACTTCATTTAAAACTTAAAATGAAACCATAACCGTCTAATATTAAGTAAAATTCTTATTCCACTGGCAAATAATTTAGCTTATTTCAAGTTTCTCTCATTTTTTTTATTTTTATTTTGTCAGAAAATGTTTGTGACGAGAACAAATTGACCAAAATCAGGGGAAAAAAATGAAATAATCTAAATTATCTGCAATGCAAAGTTCAATAATGAATAAATTAATAAGATAAGAGTTAAAAGATCAGTTATTTGTCCATAAAGTTTGTTTGATTTTACCGGATTTTACTGATGAAAATAATGATGAATATCTCGGTTCTCTCATGGGATTTTGAAGTATTGTGATAATTAAATAAAACTACCACAAAAAACAGGGCTGAAAAAAAAATATTATAACAAACAGAAAAATTTAGGAAGGAAGAATTTGTCAGAAAAACATAAAAATATTATTCAGAAAAACAGGGAAAATAATTAGCCCAAAAAACAAAACTAAAACAAAACAGGGCTTAAAAATTATGAAAAAATACAGAAAAATAGAGGGAAAATAATGAGAAAAATAAAAAAATATTACAAAAAAAGCAAAAAATAAATTACTCAGAAAAACAGGGTAGAAAATAATTAGCCCAAAAAACAAAACAAAACAAAAAAAAACACTACCCTGAAAAAACAGGGCTTAAAAAATGATGAAAAATACAGAAAAATAGAAGAATTTGTCAGAAAAACATAAAAATATTATTCAAAAAAACAGGGAAAATAATTACCCCCCCAAAAAACAAAACAAAAAAAAGCAGGGCTTAAAAAATTATGACAAAATACAGAAAAATAGAGAGAAAAATAGTCAGAAAAACAAAAAAATATTACACAGAAATACAAGAAAATAAATTACTCAGAAAAACAGGGTAGAAAATAATTAGCCCAAAAAACAAAACAAAAAAAACAGGGTTTAAAATTTATAATAAAATACAGAAAAATAGAGGGAAAATAATGGGAAAAACAAAAAAATATTACACATAAAAACAAGAAAATAAATTACTCAGAACAACTGGGAGGGAAATAATTACCCCAAAAACAAAAATGACAAAAAAAACACTACCCTGAAAAAACAGGGCTTAATAAATGATGAAAAAATACAGAAAAATAGAAGAATTTGTCAGAAAAACATAAAAATATTATTCAAAAAAACAGGGAAAATAATTACCCCCCCAAAAAAAACAAAACAAAAAAGCAGGGCTTAAAAAATGATGAAAAAATCAGAAAAATAGAGGGAAAATAATGAGAAAAACAAAAAAATATTACACAAAAAAACAAGAAAATAAATTACTCAAAACAACTGGGAGGGAAATAATTACCCCAAAAAACAAAAACAAACAAAACACTACCCTGAAAAAACAGGGTTTAAAAATGATGAAAAAATACAGAAAAATAGAAGAATTTGTCAGAAAAACAAAAAAATATTACATGAAAAAGCAAAAAATAAATTACTCAGAAAAACAGGGTAGAAAATAATTAGCCCAAAAAACAAAACAAAACAAAAAAAAACAGGGTTTAAAATTTATAATAAAATACAGAAAAATAGAGGGAAAATAATGGGAAAAACAAAAAAATATTACACATAAAAACAAGAAAATAAATTACTCAGAAAAACTGGGAGGGAAATAATTACCCCAAAAACAAAAATGACAAAAAAAACACTACCCTGAAAAACAGGGTTTAAAATTTATAATAAAATACAGAAAAATAGAGGGAAAATAATGAGAAAAATCAAAAAATATTACAAAAAAAGCAAAAAATAAATTACTCAGAAAAATGAAATAATTACCCTGAAAAAACAGGGTTTAAAATTATAATAAAATACAGAAAAACAGAAAAATAAATAAACCAAAAAAATTCAGTTTGTTTTTTTTTAAGCGAACGAAATTCAAATTTGAATTTAATCTGGATTCATGTATATTCTTGATGTGTTTCTACGGTGTCACTGCTGGTAAATTAACTAGTGAACTTCATTCACACAGTGAACTTTCATTTGCTCTGAATGTTACATGCGTGACAAACTCATTTTCCAGCTGGAAACAACCCCTGAATAACTAAATGTGGAATAGTTAGAATAAAAAACTCGTACTAGTTAGAACATGAACCAGATGACAGAGACGTCCACAGTTGGATTCCATCTGTGGATCTTTTAACTGTGATTTGTGGTGATTTGATAGAATAAAACATGAATATTGGATGATATACAGCTCCGTCGTCCATTATTAGCTGTCCTGCTGCAGCGTGGGACTCATTCTAAACCCTTTAAAGGTTATTTTCTGTTACCAGAGTGGAAGAAAACACTAAGAACCAAAAAAAGCTGCAGATTCTGCGTCAGGTTTCTGCTGCAGGATGAACTCCACCTTTAAAATTACAGTGATCTCCATGTATGAGAATACTTCAGGTTCTAAAGTTAAACACAGCGCAGGTTGGTGGCAGAATAAATATCTTTGTGTAATATGTCGACCACAGGAAAACCTGCCAGTGTGTGTGTGTGTGTGTGTGTGTGTGTGTTATACGAGTCCAGACAACAGAGCTCTGTTTGTGTTATCACACATTTACACACTGGGAAGTCTCCTTCAACAAACAACCACTGTTTCCCTGAAATCATTTGATAAGCATGAGACACATCATGCTGAGATGTGACCTGAAGTCACGGTGACGGAGCATGAATGAAAATATGAATGAAATCTAAGACACAATTACAGGTTCATTCATTTAAACAAGCTAAAACATAGTAGAGATAATTTACTGAGGATGCAATAAAGGTATTAGACTAAAGAAAATATAAAGAAGCAATCAAGGCACACAATATGAATATATTGATGAATGATAGTTAATAAATAAGTTAAATTATAGCGTACATGTAGGTTTTCTCTTTCAGTTTATCAGCCTACTTGTTGCTTTCATTAAAAAGGTGAAATTATTGTCTCTACGCTGCAAAAACTGAAATATTATCAGATGAAAGTATGAAATATGATATAATAATATGATGAAAAATGAAAAATATCTTGTTTTTGGTCCAATTAGACCAATATTGAGTAGAATTATCTTATTCTATCGGCAGATAATTTAGCTTATTTTGACTTTTTTTTCCTGATTTGGGTCAATTTGTTCTCGTCACAAACATTTTCTGAAAAAAATAATAAAAAAATAATAATAAAAAAATGAGAAAAACTTGAAATAAGCTAAATAAAAAGCTAATATTGGACTAATGGCACCAAAAATAAGATACTTTCACCTGTTATGGTTTCAGTTTATGCATTTGGGTCAATTTGGTTTTGTTTTAAGCATTTTCTTTAAACATTTTCTCAAGAAAAAGATGAAATTCATTAAAATCTGATTTATATCTTATCTTAATTTCATTAAGATTTCAGTTTTTGCAGTGCAGGTAAAACATGAATCATGAATCTGAAGTGAAAATATCTTGTTTTTGGTCCAATTAGACCAATATTGAGTAGAATTATCTTATTCTAGTTACAGATAATTTATCTTATTTCAGGTTTTCTTGGTTGTAGTCAATATAATGTTGTTGTTTTTTATTTTAATATAATAATTGGACCAAAAACAAGATATTTTCCGTGGAAAAAGACTCTTAACAAGTGAAAATATCTTGTTTTTGGTCCAATTAGACCAATATTGAGTAGAATTATCTTATTCTAGTTACAGATAATTTATCTTATTTCAGGTTTTCTTGGTTGTAGTCAATATAATGTTTTTGTTTTTTTATTTTAATATAATAATTGGACCAAAAACAAGATATTTTCCGTGGAAAAAGACTCTTAACAAGTGAAAATATCTTGTTTTTGGTCCAATTAGTCCAATATTGAGTAGAATTATCTTATTCTAGTTACAGATAATTTATCTTATTTCAGGTTTTCTTGTTTGTAGTCAATATAATGATGTTGTTTTTTTATTTTAATATAATAATTGTATGAAAAACAAGATATTTTCAGTGGAAAAAGACTCTTAACTAGTGAAAATATCTTGTTTTTGGTCCAATTAGACCAATATTGAGTAGAATTATCTTATTCTAGTTACAGATAATTTATCTTATTTCAGGTTTTCTTGGTTGTAGTCAATATAATGTTGTTTTTTTTATTTTAATATAATAATTGGACCAAAAACAAGATATTTTCCGTGGAAAAAGACTCTTAACAAGTGAAAATATCTTGTTTTTGGTCCAATTAGACCAATATTGAGTAGAATTATCTTATTCTAGTTACAGATAATTTATCTTATTTCAAGTTTTCTTGGTTGTAGTCAATATAATGTTGTTGTTTTTTATTTTAATATAATAATTAGACCAAAAACAAGATATTTTCCGTGGAAAAAGACTCTTAACAAGTGAAAATATCTTGTTTTTGGTCCAATTAGACCAATATTGAGTAGAATTATCTTATTCTAGTTACAGATAATTTATCTTATTTCAGGTTTTCTTGTTTGTAGTCAATATAATGTTGTTGTTTTTTATTTTAATATAATAATTAGACCAAAAACAAGATATTTTCCGTGGAAAAAGACTCTTAACAAGTGAAAATATCTTGTTTTTGGTCCAATTAGACCAATATTGAGTAGAATTATCTTATTCTAGTTACAGATAATTTATCTTATTTCAGGTTTTCTTGTTTGTAGTCAATATAATGTTGTTGTTTTTTTATTTTAATATAATAATTGTATGAAAAACAAGATATTTTCCGTGGAAAAAGACTCTTAACAAGTGAAAATATCTTGTTTTTGGTCCAATTAGACCAATATTGAGTAGAATTATCTTATTCTAGTTACAGATAATTTATCTTATTTCAAGTTTTCTTGGTTGTAGTCAATATAATGTTGTTGTTTTTTATTTTAATATAATAATTGGACCAAAAACAAGATATTTTCCGTGGAAAAAGACTCTTAACAAGAGAAAATATCTTGTTTTTGGTCCAATTAGTCCAATATTGAGTAGAATTATCTTATTCTAGTTACAGATAATTTATCTTATTTCAAGTTTTCTTGGTTGTAGTCAATATAATGTTGTTGTTTTTTTATTTTAATATAATAATTGTATGAAAAACAAGATATTTTCCGTGGAAAAAGACTCTTAACAAGTGAAAATATCTTGTTTTTGGTCCAATTAGACCAATATTGAGTAGAATTATCTTATTCTAGTTACAGATAATTTATCTTATTTCAAGTTTTCTTGGTTGTAGTCAATATAATGTTGTTGTTTTTTATTTTAATATAATAATTGGACCAAAAACAAGATATTTTCCGTGGAAAAAGACTCTTAACAAGTGAAAATATCTTGTTTTTGGTCCAATTAGACCAATATTGAGTAGAATTATCTTATTCTAGTTACAGATAATTTATCTTATTTCAGGTTTTCTTGTTTGTAGTCAATATAATGATGTTGTTTTTTTTATTTTAATATAATAATTGGACCAAAAACAAGATATTTTCAGTGGAAAAAGACTCTTAACAAGTGAAAATATCTTGTTTTTGGTCCAATTAGACCAATATTGAGTAGAATTATCTTATTCTAGTTACAGATAATTTATCTTATTTCAGGTTTTCTTGTTTGTAGTCAATATAATGATGTTGTTTTTTATTTTAATATAATAATTAGACCAAAAACAAGATATTTTCCGTGGAAAAAGACTCTTAACAAGTGAAAATATCTTGTTTTTGGTCCAATTAGACCAATATTGAGTAGAATTATCTTATTCTAGTTACAGATAATTTATCTTATTTCAAGTTTTCTTGTTTGTAGTCAATATAATGTTGTTGTTTTTTTATTTTAATATAATAATTGGACCAAAAACAAGATATTTTCCGTGGAAAAAGACTCTTAACAAGTGAAAATATCTTGTTTTTGGTCCAATTAGACCAATACTGAGTAGAATTATCTTATCCTAGTTACAGATAATTTATCTTATTTCAGGTTTTCTTGGTTGTAGTCAATATAATGATGTTGTTGTTTTATTTAAATATAGTAATTGGACCAAAAACAAGATATTTTCCGTGGAAAAAGACTCTTAACAAGTGAAAATATCTTGTTTTTGGTCCAATTAGACCAATATTGAGTAGAATTATCTTATTCTAGTTACAGATAATTTATCTTATTTCAGGTTTTCTTGTTTGTAGTCAATATAATGATGTTGTTTTTTTTATTTTAATATAATAATTGTATGAAAAACAAGATATTTTCAGTGGAAAAAGACTCTTAACTAGTGAAAATATCTTGTTTTTGGTCCAATTAGACCAATATTGAGTAGAATTATCTTATTCTAGTTACAGATAATTTATCTTATTTCAGGTTTTCTTGGTTGTAGTCAATATAATGTTGTTGTTTTTTTATTTTAATATAATAATTGGACCAAAAACAATATATTTTCCGTGGAAAAAGACTCTTAACAAGTGAAAATATCTTGTTTTTGGTCCAATTAGACCAATATTGAGTAGAATTATCTTATTCTAGTTACAGATAATTTATCTTATTTCAAGTTTTCTTGGTTGTAGTCAATATGATGTTGTTGTTTTTTTATTTTAATATAATAATTGTATGAAAAACAAGATATTTTCAGTGGAAAAAGACTCTTAACTAGTGAAAATATCTTGTTTTTGGTCCAATTAGACCAATATTGAGTAGAATTTTCTTGCTACAGAAGCTAAATGACCTGCCGGTGGAATAAGATCATTCTATTCAATATAATTACACCAGAAACAACCTGTTAAGGTTTCAGCTGTTTCAGTGCAGCGGAGTTCAGACATTTAATAAACCGGCCCAGTCAGTAGGGAAACATAATTTGCACATTACTGCCTCTAAAAATAAAAATAAAAATACAGCAGCACGTGTTTCCTCCTTCCCTATCATCACCGCTCGTTGGACAGACAGGTTAATGATAATACTGACGGCATCTGGCCAAGGAATAGCTTCTGGAACGATACATCATAATAATCCGACCGGCAGCACTTTCTAAAAATACCGCCAGCGCTCCAACCACCAGAGTAAACTTTCACGTCTGCTTAGTTCCAGTGCCTGAGTCTATTTTGGAGAGCTCTGAACGGGCTTAGGACGCGGGTCTGGACCCGTGTTACGCGAAAAAGGCACCGAACGGATTTGGTTCAGAATGTCCCGAGTCCTGCTCTGCCCGCCGGGCATCAGCAATCCCACAGCTGTGCCTGGGAGGCCCTGCAAATGTGTGTGTGTGTGTGTTTTTTAAGCTTTTCATGAGGCATGTGACCTCCAACCTACCTCCAGATTCTCTCCATCACAGGTGTCCGACGGTTAAACCTGGTCCCCGTGGATCCCGTAGACCTCCTCCCACCGGCACCTGGCGATTGAAAGGAAAGCGAGAGCACCCGGCGATTAGATCACAACGGCCTCTATGTGCTTTTTAATGCAGGTCACAGGTCAAGCAGAAACCGAAATAAGCCCTTAAGTGCGCAGCGTGAACAGAAAGAAACAGGGTCACAATGAACACAATCAATTAACGGACCCAAAACCAGTACGATTCAGGTTGAATGGGCAGAGATGTAGAGTAAATCCTGCAGGATTTGGGTTGTTATCTCTGGCCGACACACTATTAAAACCGCTGAACCTGGGCGGCTCTCGGACAATGGCGACAAGAATGCAAAGTATTTCAGTTTATGACAGCAAAGGGAGCAGTTGGGGCAACCTCGATTTTCTCAAAAGCTTAGCGAGCTGTGAGGCGTCGATAATGCAACTTACGGTACGGTGACATAATAAGTCAGACTTATTTATTGATTTATTTTTAAATATCATAGTTTAAGATAAATAAGACATAGGTTAAGATAGATAAGATAAGCTAGACATAGCCTAAAATAGATAAACTAGACATAGCTTAAGATAGATAAGTTAAACTAAACATAGCATGAGATAGATAAGTTAAACTAGACATAGCCTAAGATAGATAAACTTGGCCTGAGATAGATAAGTTAAACTAGACATAGGTTAAGATAGATAAACTACACATAGCCTAAGATAGATAAGTTAAACTAAACATAGCATGAGATAGATAAGTTAAACTAGACATAGCCTAAGATAGATACGTTAAACTAGACATAGCCTAAGATAGATAAGTTAAACTAGACATAGCCTAAGATAGATAAGTTAAACTAGACATAGCCTAAGATAGATAAGTTAAACTAAACATAGCCTAAGATAGATAAGTTAAACTAGACATAGCCTAAGATAAATAAACTAGACATAGCTTAAGATAGATAAACTACACATAGCCTACGATGGATAAGTTAAACTAAACATAGCATGAGATAGATAAGTTAAACTAGACATAGCCTAAGATAGATGAACTAGACATAGCCTAAGATAGATAAGTTAAACTAGACATAGCCTAAGATAGATAAACTTGGCCTGAGATAGATAAGTTAAACTAGACATAGCATGAGATAGATAAGTTAAACTAGACATAGCCTAAGATAGATAAACTAGACATAGCCTAAGATAGATAAACTTGGCCTGTGATAGATAAGTTAAACTAGACATAGCCTAAGATATATAAACTAGACATAGCTTAAAACAGATAAACTAGACATAGCCTAAGATAAATAAACTAGACATAGCTTAAGATAGATAAACATGGCCTGAGATAGATAAGATAATCTAGACATAGCTTAAGATAGATAAACTACACATAGCCTAAGACAGATAAGTTAAACTAGACATAGCCTAAGATAGATAAGATAAACTAAACATAGCCTAAGACAGATAAGTTAAACTAGACATAGCTTAAGATAGATAAGATAAACCAGACACAGCCTAAAACAGATAAACTAGACATAGCCTAAGATAGATAAGTTAAACTAGACATAGCCTAATACAGATAAACCAGACATAGCCTAATACAGATAAACTAGACATAGTCTAAGATAGATAAGTTAAACTAGACATAGTCTAAGATAGATAAGTTAAACTAGACATAGTCTAAGATAGATAAGTTAAACTCGACATGGTCTAAAATAAATAAGATAAACTAGATTTACATCTGTCAGAAGAGGCAGATAGAACACTTCTCCTGAGTGGAAAGTGTACCTGAATTTAAAATATAGTTAAGATAATTTACAGAATGCATAGTAATGTTATACTAGTTTTAATTTTATTTATATTTTTATTAATTTATTTATATTTATAATATGTGGCTATTGTTGTCATATGGAAACAAATCTTTTTTAGCATATTAGAAACAATAATTAATTAAATAGGAATAAATATTGTAGTATAGTGTACTTATCCTAGATAGTGAGTTCAATTTATAATTTGGTGAAAATTATGAATAAAACACAATCCTGGTCATGTGACCTCATAAATTGTATGCCCTTCAAAATAAAAGCCCTCTTCTCACACCTGACTGTAAAAAACATAAATTTTACACACAGCTTTTTAGAAAAATTAGAATAAAGTAATTGTCGCCATATGGCAACACTATTCAATAGCTTTAATATTGTCATTTTATACAAAACAGTGGATGTTAATTATAAATCATGTGCACATATTTTAATGTTTTTTGCTCTTAGACCCTCAGGATTCAAAAGGCTACACTAATTTCTGATAGGAGTTGAAGGCTGAATTTCCCTAAAAAATAAAGGCATCATTTCCAATTATAATTAGGGCTTTTATAGTGAAATAAAACATCCCAGATGTGTCCAGAGTCCTGGTTTGTGTATCGCTGCAGTTACAAGTTTGACTCATATTACTCAGTGATCAGTATGACGAAGCTGGTTTGGTTTGTGTTCAACATATTTTTGAACATTTTAAAAGCAAAACTGAGGTTTCATGTTATTATTGAGACTATTTTTCATTGTTCCAATAATCAGAAACAGACACTTGCCTGAAGCAGATTTATCCACGCAAAAAATGTGAAAAGGATCCTTTTAACCACTTAGAGCCCAGGCCTGTTTTTTTGAGTTTTCCTGCTATAAATGATAATAAATGTTGAATATCTCTACAACCACAAATATTATGGACTTAAACCTGGAATTAAAATAAATCTACAACATGTGAGGTGACTACAGAAGAGTCAGAATCTATTTATGTTGATGTTACAGAGCAAATATAGTTAGAATATTAGAAAAAAAATCTAAAATTGTGCTTTACTACAGATAAAAATACTTTATTTATCACTGAAAACAACATCAATCTGACCCAAATCGTGGAACAAAATAAAATGAGCTAAATTATCTGCAATGATGTTTTAGTTTGTTTTAACATGTTTTACTTCATGTTCCATTAACATACAGTGTAGTTTGGAAGATATTATGATTTTGTAAAGAACGATTCATTAAATGATGTTAAGTATTTGCTGATTTCTGTTTAATTTAGTAATAAAGGAAGAACTGATAATAGACAGAATGAGAAGTTCATTGTCATATTGTATATACATGATTTTAAAAAACTAAAAGCTAAACAATAAATAGATTAAACAAATTTTCTTTTTAGAAATGACAGGACACTTATTTTAGTGTTGGAGCTGAGGTCTCTCATGTGATTTAGGATTAAAACTCATTGCTGCTGCTATATATATATATATATATATATATATATATATATATATATATATATATATATATATATATATATAAAGAGAGAGAGAGAGAGAGAGAGAGAGACATATATGGGTTAGTGAAAATTAATGTTTGGCTAGATGAGAAAGTCAAAAACTAAAACTAAAATACAGTTTTAATAAGCATTCATCAGGTCTTTAAATGTAGTGCAGTGTGTGTTCATATATATATATATATATATATATATATATATATATTACAAAAAATGTCAAATAGACATGAATCGATGGTGTGTTTTTCTGCAGACACCCTGCTGCCCTCTGCCTGTATTTTCTACGTTCCTCATGGTTTTTGGTGGAGAAGGGATGCACCATGTGCAGTTGATGCAAACTGTGCAATACATGTGCAATAAACTGCATGTGCAATAAACTACATGTGCAATAAACTACATGTGCAATGATCTATCCTACTCAATGTAGGTATCTGTCTTGTATATACGGTGCATACATCCTATATTATATTGTATTTATCGTCTGTGTGCAATCTTTTCTACTCTTGCATGTCACTTGTACTGTCTCTACTGCTGTTGCTAATGCAATTTCCCCACTGTGGGACGAATAAAGGATTATTTTATCTTATCTGACTAAGAAAAGTAGAAAACTCACCCACATGGCAGCAGGGTCTGCACAAAAACACAACCCCCCCCCCCTTTTTCATGTGTTTAATCCTGCAGACTCATGCATGGATTAAACCACACCATGCACATCTGTAACACATCTGTGAGTTAGTGGACTCTTGCAGTGTGCATGCTGATACCTTTTCTCTCTTTTTTTGATTGGCTTTTTCTCGAAGGGGGAAAGAAAAAGATGTTTCTTGCTTGTCATGTTGTCTGCAGCAGAGACAGCTGAGCAGCATCGAGCCACAGCTGTGATGAGGAGAGGGGTGGGGGTGCACTTCTGGAAGATTCTGCAGAAATCTTAACGAGTAGGACCCCGTTTCCCTGCTTTATTGTTGGGGGACTGTTTCTGAGAGCTAGGTGGTGTTAGCCTCTCCCTGTCAAAAGCCACTCACGTACACACTGTGGTGGGGGACTTTAAAGGTGTTTTTTAGGGTGAGTCTTTGCTGGCCAACACTTTTAAAGACAAAAAAATACCATGCTTGCTCGTCAATATCAGAATCTATGGGAATGCGTGTGTATCTCTGGATGTGCTGGTTTGACTTGACGTTGCATGCTAAAGAGGAGCTAAATTAAGCTAGGTAGCTAGCCAGGCTAGCGTTAGCCACACTTAGCATCGGATATGAAAAAATACAACTAATTATTAATTAATCAAATTATAAATGAGTCTGCTTCAAACTACCCAACTGTTAATATTGCTGGTTAGTTGCAAAACACGCTTGTAATGTTAGCTTTATGACAGGCTAATGCTACTAGCTATCATAGCTCCTGCAGGCTAGAAGCTGTCCATTGACATATGGGCACCGGGCGCCTTTTGTTTCGCTTTTACGTTTTCCGACACGTGCCAATCCTTACAAAAATTAGTAGTAACAGAAAGTCATTATTGTTATCTGATGCACCGGCGTGTTAGTTTGCTTTAACGTTGCGTATTTTTTCCCAATAAAAGGTGTTTTACCTGGAAATTTCTCTCTCAAAAAAAGGCTGCTTCGGATGTGTAGTTCCGAGTTTCGCCTGGCGCGCAGTGAATGAGAAATGGGGGCGCTGTGGAGCAGCTGAAATTCGACAGGCGAAGCAGGACGTTGAAAGAAAACCAATCTTTTATTGAAAAATACGCAATTGTAAAGAAAATGAACACACCGTTGCATCAAGTAACAATCTTAGCTTTCTGATAATCACTATTTTTTTATGATTAGTACACGAAGGAAAACGTAGAAGCGCTATAAAAGGCGACCGTGCTCCTTATTTTAAGGGATGGATCTGAGACGAGCGATAGCACCACCCAGTTATAATGGCAACCGTTTGTGCTATTCACCAAATAACCCTCTCCTCTGCAGAAACACGTAGCGCTAACGTGTTAGCAAATGCTATAGGGGGAAAAAAACGAAATAACTTACAAAAATGCACACGTCTGTCACTCTTTATGCTGTTCACCTGTCATGTCATCATTATTAAACGCTATGCTGCTGTAATATGTTATAACATGTGCTTATTACAGAGCCAATGAGTGGAATAGACTGAAACCTGCTGCTCACCACTGCAAAGATGTCAAGTAAGGAGCATTTCTGATGTGGAGCTCTTTGTGGTTAGATGATGCTCCAAATGCATTTATAAAATATATGTGAGACATATATAATAATGATAAGATATAATAATAATACTGCAGCAACAAAATGCATCACATTCGTGACCAGAAAACATGACTTTTGCTGTTGGTTTGCATTGTTTTATTGTAATTTGTAATAAAATTGTAATTTATTGTAATATAAAAACATGTGTCAACTAGTTTAGCTTGATTTAACCCATTTAAACCAATTTTCATACACACACACACACCACACACATATATATATATATGGGTCAGTGACATTTTAGAATTTCAAATCAGCAAAAATAATCTTTAATAATCTGTAACTTTTTATTATTATACTATTTATAAGTTGCTTTAACCCTTTAAATTATTAGATATAGTGTATGTACACAATAAATATACAAAATACTCTATTAAATGAAGAGTTGCCTGATTTTTGCCTTTCTACTTGGAAAAAAATGTCAAAAAAATATTGACAAATGACCTGATTTTCATGTTTAAAGGCAAAATATCCATAATTTGTAAATCTAGTGTTGTGATTCATATATTACATTACAGTACATTACAGAATAATGCGTTAAAATGTCATATATTGTGAGCTTTTACAAGGGATAATAACAAAAATGTAAAATACACATGTGGATTCACAGATAAAAACCTGAAACTAAAACAATATTAAATATAATACACTAATACCTAAAACTAATATTTAGAGTTTTTTTTATTTTGAGTAGTAGAATTAAATGGGTTAAATTGGAGGATTGGGAATTTACAAATTAACAACCATAGCATCTCATATATACATTAATATTGAAATAGGGATTGTAATAAAAAAAATAATAAAAATCTAATATATTACATGGAAGGGTACATGGATTAAGATATGTATAAAATTGTGAAATAAAAAACAATAATAAAATTACTTTTAAATAAATTACATTTCTCTAAATTGTTCTAAACAGTATATGAGACCACCCAGGTTTATTTATCGGTTTTCCTGCTATAAATGATAATAAATGTTGAATATCTCTACAAACACAAAGGTTATTGGACTTAAACCTGGAATTAAAATAAATCTACAACATGTGAGGTGACTACAGAAGAGTCAGAATCTATTTATGATGATGTTACAGAGACAATATAGTTAGAATATTGAAAAAAACTTTATTGAAAACCAAAATCAAGAACAAATCAGGAAACAAAATACGTGAAATTATGATGATAATTCAATTATTTGGTGATAAAATCATAGAAATCACACTGAGGATCATTACAGAACATAAAAATATATTCCTATATTTCAGTTTTCCTGCTATAAATGATAATAAATGTTGAATATCTCTACAAACACAAAGGTTATTGGACTTAAACCTGGAATTAGAATAAATCTACAACATGTGAGGTGACTACAGAAGAGTCAGAATCTATTTATGTTGATGTTACAGAGAAAATATAGTTAGAATATTAGAAAAAAAAAATCTAAAATTATGTTTTACTACAGTTAAAAATATGTTAAGACTTAAAACAAGACCATATCAGGAATAAAAACTTAGAATAAGCTTCAAAATTTACATAAAATGATATAAATCCCACTGAGGATCATTCCAGAACATGAAGAATATATTCTGTAAGATGTTTAAAGCCCTACTACTGATATTATAATAAACTATTGTCTTATTGTATTGATGATGTGGATATTGATGATATATATTGATGCTGGAACAGTAACATTGATGTAAAATACTTTATTTAGTGTTGGAGCTGGGATTTATGCATAAAACTCAATGATGCACCTGAATTATCAATCATTTTAATACAATCAATATTGATCTTAGCTCTAAAAAAACAAGGAAAATTCCCATAAAAGGTCGTTGAAGTGTTTAATCTTCACTTTTACAAAATGCACATTTGATTTTGTTTGACTGATGTTTTTTTTTTGGACCTTTTCTTTCACCACAGAGCGGCCGTCCTATGCCCCTCCCCCTCCCCCCGCCCCTACAACTGTAAGTATCTCTGAAATAAACCTGCCATCTAATATTAAAGTGGGCTTCCCACAGTATATACTTTTATTAAACGGTGTTGTGGCAGCCAATAATGTAATAAAACTGCCCGCTTTATGAGGTAATGGGCCAATAATGTAGTAAAAAGGCTGAAATGATAATGTAAAAACTACTGGTCTGGTAATTAATGCATTTTTTTGCAAATTTAATAACTAGTAGAGGAGTAAAAGGTCATTTTACTGCAAGTTCTGACACAAATGTTTTGTTCTTTTTTTGCCAACAACACAGTAAAGCTGATAACTTTGCTTCTTCTGCTATAACTACAGTATAATAACGAAGTTTAAGGTCAAAGAATCCAAATAAACAGGTATCAAGTCTAAAAATGCAATTGCTAGTGACAAATTATGCACATTTCTTTTCAAAAAAAGGAACATTTTAAAGGAAATAACAGCAGAATGTGCAATACGAGCTGTATTTTGGATTAAATGATGAGATGGAATATTTAATTCTTTTAAAGTTTTTCTTTAGACAAGATCAAACTGACTCAAATCAGAAAAAAAATAATTGAAATAGGATAAATTATCTGCCAATGCAATTACTGGACTCATTTTTTAGTTTGTATGGTTGTTTAAAGTTATTGAAATCAAATAAAATTCAACTGTTTTATCCATATTAGGATTTTAGCAGCAAATTATGCCATTTTTTATTCAAAAAAGCAACATTTTAAAGGAAATTACAGCTAAATGAGACGTATTTTGGATGCAATGGTATTGAGTGATGAGATTGAAAACTCACAACTTTATTTACAGTTGTATTAGGACACAATGACAAGTTTTATTACTAAGATAAACAGTATTCTATATGTATGTTTATCTACATGTGCTGGGATTTAGTGTATTGTTAATGGCCATTTTGGAAAAAAAAATATTTGATGAATTATTCCTCTGGTCCTGAAGGTATTTTTACACTAAACTTGCAGTAAAAACTCATTTTTTTGTCCTTTACTACTGAGCCAATCACATAATTTACCTTATTATTATTGGCCTATTACATTTTAAATATTTATTAGGTTATCAGCTGCTATAAGTATATTATATATATATATATTTGTTGAATCCACAGCCCATGTGACAGTGTGCTGATATACCACTGCTTCTAAAATATATGATTTACTTCTACCAGCATGACTTTTTATTCCTTTTTTTTTTGCATTTCCCAGCTTCTTTCATTAGTTTCTTTGATTTTTTTCTGCCGAGCCCCTTCTTTCCCCCCTTTCTTCCTTATTTTTTTTTGCCATTTCTCATCCGTGTTTCTGTCTCATTTATTTCCATCAGCAAATGCCCAACACTCCCGGGTTTGTGGGGTACAACCCATACAGCCATCTGGCCTACAACAACTACAGACTGGGAGGGAGCCAAAACAGCAACAGTCGGGTAACGGTATGAATGTTAACATTGAGCAGAACAAGGTGACTAACGACGTCTTGGCAGACTCGGCAGGAGATATTCAGATCTGCGACACTTTACGCTACGACAAAAAATATCAAGCCCCCGCAGTTTTTGCACAGATTAGATCCCATTATCACTAGATTCCTGCGGAACAGGAAAAGTCGTTGACAAATCTGAGATCCGTGACATTCCAAACTCCTCTGCTGCCTCCATCACGCTGCAGCAAAAGAAAAATCCCATCTGTGTGTGTTCAAATACCACCTGCCTTTCAAAGTCTGCATTTCTGACAGCCATGTTAAGTAACCCATGCCATCGGTGTTGCCATGGAATTACAGACTAGCTGCTCGGCATGGCTCTGGCTGCTGAGCAGTAATTCACTTGCTGCATGCAAGCTGTGGTTGGCTGACTCTGATAATGACATTATGTCTCACAGTGGGAAAATCTCAGCTTAAGTGAGATTTTCTTTCTTCTTCTTTTTTTATTTATTTATTTTCTTCTCACACAGTCAACGCTCTTCCATTATTCTGTGTGGGGTTCCTGACTCGTCTGTACGGCCTCCAACTGTCATTAAACGGTGCAGTCAGTGGTTCTTATTGGGTTAAATTCAGCTAATATCTCCTCACCTCAACTATTCTGATAGTTAATTGATGTATTAATTATTGAAACGATTAATCAGTTGGTTGTTTGGTTCATAAAGTGTTTCCCAAAGCTGGAAATTCAACCTAAAATGTCTTTTTTTGTTGTCCACATCCGAAAGATCATCAGTTTATTATTATAGAAGAATAAAGAAACCAGGAAATAATCAGAATTTGGACATTTTCTTCTTTAAAAATGACTCAAACGTGTTAAATCATGGCCCAAAATAAGATTTAAGCTATAAATTTGAGGACAAGACAATTACACTTGGTAAGCAATCTTGAAATTGTGGATTTTTCAATTCATAAATGTTAAAATAAGCAGAAATATGCTTATTTTAGATTAGTTTGCTTGACATAGAACTTATTGCAGCCTAATAATAAGATAAATATACTGAATATAAGCAAATAAAACCTTGTTTTTCACTGTTTCACAAAGAAGATTCAACCTAAAATGTGTTTTTTTTGTCCACAACCCAAAGATCATCAGTTTATTATTATAGAAGAATAAAGAAACCAGGAAATAACCAGAGAAGAGAAGCTGGAACCAGAGAATTTAGACGTTTTCTTCTTTAAAAATGACTCAAACACGTTAAAGCATAAGGTTTAAACTCTAAATTTGAGGATAAGACAATTACACTTGGTATGAAATCTTGAAATTGAGGATTTTTCAATTCATAAGTGTTAAAATAAGCAGAAATATGCTTATTATATATATATATACTTAATGCAGCCCAATACTAAGATAAATATACTAAATATAAGCAAATAATTCCTTGTTTTTCACTGTTTCACGAAGAAGATTCAACCTAAAATGTCTTTTTTTGTCCAGAACCCAAAGATCATCAGTTTATTATTGTAGAAGAATAAAGAAACCAGGAAATAATCAGAGAAGAGAAGCTGGAACCAGAGAATTTGGACATTTTCTACTTTAAAAATGACATTAAATCATGACTAAAAATAAGATATAAACACTAAATTAGAAGATAAATATATTTAAAACTAGTTAAATTATCTGTTCATGCAGCAAAACAATTATTCATGGTAAGAAATCTTGGTATAAGTCTTTTAAATCTAGAAATAAATCCATAAAAGTGTTAAAATAAGATAAAATATGCTCATTTTTAGATTAAAGTACTTGAAATAGAACTTAATACAGCCTAATAATAAGGTAACTATGCTCAATATAAGAAAATGTCTTGTTTTTTCCCTCAAAGCTTTATTATTATTATTATTATTATTATTTATCAGTTTATTATTATAGAAGAATAAAGAAACCAGGAAATAATCAGAGAAGAGAAGCTGGAACCAGAGAATTTGGACATTTTATTCTTTAAAATGACTCTAATCGAATAATCAATAAGAAAATAATGTAAGAGTTGATCAATTAACTAATTGTTGCTCCTCTATTGTGGATTTCTGTATTTTTTTCTTTTCAAGCCTCTAAAATTTATTCAGATGAAACTAAATAAATCTCTGCGAGTTTAGTCCCTTCATCAATTAGTTGATCGACAGAGGATCAATCAGCAGATAATTTGATATTTGAATCATAGTTTTAGTCCATTTTTAAGCAAAAATGAGAAGAATCAGCTCCTCAGATGTGATAATTTATGTTTTTTCTTTATCAAACTGGACAAAAATCTGATCTGAGAAGCTGGAGTTATAGAATTTGGGCATATTTCTTCTTAAAAATAACCCAAACTGGCGTTTAATGTAATAGTCGATCACCAAATAATCTCTCTCTTTCTCCAGAATCACTGACTTCACCTCTAATTAAATCAGTGGTTCTCAAAGTGGGGTCCGGGGACCCCTGGGGGTCCTTAAATGGTGCCGGGGGGGTCCCCAGAAAAAAGGAGAATCCTTTATTTTCACAATAAATCCATTGTTGTCGTACGATTTCAAATTAAATCATGTTATGTCATTTTTTCCCCCTTTGCACATACATTTATTTAATTTCTAATTTTATTTTCCATTTTTTATACTGAGGTGGAAATGCAGAGATAGAGGGAATAATCAAATACATAAATAAATCCATTTAAAAATTAAAAAATAATAAATAAATGGGGTTGTTTATGTGCAAAGGGAAAATAATACACAATTAAATGGATAATTAAATAAATACAGGCATCTAATTGTAGTTTTTGTGAGTTTACGGCTCCTTAATGTGGAAAAAGTTTGAGAACCACTGAATTAAATCAAATTAATCGAACTGATAACCTCATGTTTAATTATATTTCTTACTATTTCTACATCCATACGTGTAGTTTTATTTCATAAGCCTGTTTTAACGATTAATAAACAGAGAAGACGCCTTTTAAATGACTTGTTTTCCCTTGTTTTTTGTTGTTCTTTGTATATTTTTCCACTAGAATTCCTCAGGAATAAACATCCCAAAGCCACCGAAGCCTCCCGATAAGCCGCTGATGCCGTATATGAGATACAGTCGTAAGGTAAGTACTCAGTGTGTAACTGCTGGCTGTTCCATCATCATGTGCTCTGGTGGAAGACAGGGACTCTGTTTGAAGATGTTTTACCAGCTCAGACTAGTTAAAGACCTTTATTAACCTTCCTCTTGTTTTAGAGTCGCCTCCGACCTGATTTAGATGTAAAATGCACAAAAAAAACAACTTAAAGTTGAATTTGCATCAAGGTTTTTTGACGTTGTCAGGAACCCAGAAAGTGTTTTCACTAAATTATTAAATGCAGCTGTTGGAATTATGACCTCTGTGTTGTTAGGGTTGGTTTTGACCCAGTTAGAAAAATAAGAATATAATGCAAGAATTAGAGGTGCTTTATACACTGATTGTGCCAAAATACAGAACAAAATAAAAAGTTCCATGCATGTATCTTGGTATAAATACTGATCACACGTTGGATTAATGATTCCTGGATTATTTGGGCTCCTCATTCATTTTTCTAAAATCATATTCAATGCAAAACAGGATTTTTCTGATAATTATCCACATGTATTTTTCTTGTGAGACCAGTTTTTTTTTTTCAAAATTTCCTTATTTTTTAAATAAAAGCACTGTTTTTTCCAATGAAGATAACTTTAAACTAATGATAAATCCACTCTATACATATCTATATATATCACTAATGTGGTAAATGACTATTCCAGCTGCAAATATCTGGTTTTTGCTGCATCAATATCTACATATATGAATAGAGGAACATTTCCAGCAACTATCAGTCCACTGTTCTAATGGTTAATGGCTAAAAATTTGAAAATTTTTCAAAATTTCCTTATTTTTCAAAGAAAAACACTGTTTTTTCCAATGAAGACAACTTTAAACTAATGATAAATCCACTCTATCCATCACTAATGTGGTAAATGACTATTCTAGCTGCAAATATCTGGTTTTTGCTGCATCAATATCTACATATGTGAATAGAGGCTCATTTCCAGCAACTATCAGTCCACTGTTCTAATGGTTAATGGCTAAAAATGTTCTATTCATTTTACAACTAGTGTGTTCAACCTAAATTCAACCTAAAATGTCTTTTTTTTTTGTCCACAACCCAAAGATCATCAGTTTATTATTATAGAAGAATAAAGAAACCAGGAAATAATCAGAGAAGAGAAGCTGGAACCAGAGAATTTGGACATTTTCTTCTTTAAAGTGACTCTAATCGAGTTGATCAATTAACTAATTGTTGCAGCTCTATTGTAGATTTCTGTATTTTTTTTCTTTTCAAGGCTCTAAAATTTATTCAGATGAAACTAAGTAAATCTCCAGAGCTGCGAGTTTAGTCTGTTCATCAATTAGTTGATCGACAGAGGATCAATCAGCAGCTATTTAGATATTTAAATTATGGTTTTAGTCCATTTTTAAGCAAAAACTGAGAAAAGTCTTTTCTTTATCGAAAAAAAATCTGACGTTGAATTTTCATGGGAAACACTAAATTGTCTGGGTGACTCCAAACTTTTGAACAGTAGTGTAAATAAATATGGGTCAAAATTGACCCACAACAACATAGATGTTATTATATGTTATAATAATGAAATGAAATTATAAATAAAACACATTTTTCAAGAGATGTGTTTTCTTTATATATACGATTGTCTTGAAGTTTGTTTAAAAATTCTTTTAAAATTGAAAATTAGGGGGTAAACTGACAAAAAAAAGAGACCCACACCAAAAAATATTAAAATCAATTGAGAACTGGTTGATAGACAATGGATTTTACGGCTGATTGAAGACATAAGGGAAGGAAACGGCAAATTAACACAAGAGGAAGGTTAATAGTTGCCTGTATTCCAAGGTAGCGATAGCTAAATTAAACCTTAGCTAGCGTCGCATCACATAGCGGGATTCATCAACTTGGAGATGGAGTTTAAAGCACACGGCCTCCTCTGGTTTGTGACCTCTCTGCAAAGAGATAACCCACCTATAGCCCCTCCAACCCAACCCAACCCCACACCCATGTCTGGTTCTCATCACCAGGTTTGGGATCAAGTAAAAGCCTCCAATCCTGATCTGAAGCTATGGGAAATTGGGAAGATAATCGGTGGCATGTGGAGGGACCTCACTGATGAGGAGAAACAGGATTATTTGAATGACTACGAAGCAGAGAAGGTTGGTTGTTTTACAGGGGGGGTTGTTGTTTCTGATGATGGGTGACCGCTAGATGTGTCTCCAACAGTTGTGGGTCCCTCCAGTCATCATTGCTTCCTTCCTAATAACCTCAAAAAAAAAAAAAAAGCTAAAAACACACACAGCTACTTCCTTATGTTGACAAATAGATCAGAGGGTCCACACAAGTTGTGCTGCCGCTTTCCTTCTCTGTTTCCTTGTCATTCCTGTCATCTCCTCCACCGTAGATTGAGTATAATGAGAGCATGAAGGCCTATCACAACTCGCCAGCCTACCTGGCCTACGTCAATGCAAAGAGCCGCGCCGAGGCCGCTCTGGAAGAGGAGAGCCGCCAGAGGCAGTCCAGACTCGACAAGGGTGAGCCTTACATGAGTATTCAGCCAGCGGAGGATCCAGATGGTAAGGCCACTCGTCATCTGAACGCTTTGTCTCCCAAAGTTTTAAAGAAAAAAAAAAAAAAGAGAAGTAGCAGCAGCAGCAGCAGCAGCAGCAGAGCTGTAATTAGCCTAGCGCGACCACACAGAGTTGCCAGTCCGCACACCCAGAGACTGTTGTCTTTTTTTCTTCTTCTTCTTCTTCTTCCCCCTTTTCCTCCTACACTGCTGCTACAACCATCCACATTTTGGGCAATTTAGTAATTTCTGCTTTTAAGCTGCAAAATGGAACGAAATTTGTCTTTGTTTTGCACGGCTGTTTACGTTTCGTAGGTATTCTTGGCATCGGTTTGGGCATAATTGCAAAATTTACATTCTTTATCCCCCCGTGTTGTTTTTAAAAAGACTGACGCACACACACACACACACACACACACATTAAAACGCACGAGCCAGAAGAAGTTTGAGTTACACCCACCTCGCGGAAATGATGCTTGTCTCGGGGTCTGGCTGGGATACAGCAGGAGATAATGATGTACAGGAAAACTGCAGATAAAAAACCAATTGGTATTTAGAAAAGTCCCCAGACCATAAAAATGTCAGAGGCGGTATCCCAGCGGGTTCTGTTCTCTACTGTCGGCACGTACGTCAGTGATTAGAGGAGATTCACACTCAGAGAATGTGCTTTCATACATACAGTCCTCTCATTGATGAGACAGAAGCAGTTGATTGGTCCGTCATGCTGATACTAATCCATACATGACAATGCTGCCTTGTTGTCAGCCATTTTTCATTTTAATTCTAGTCCAAGTCTTGTATCAAATGCCCATATTTAGTCGTATTTACAGAAATATCAATGAAAAGTCCTGGAATTTTAGTCCAGTTTCAGTCAAATCAAACCCAGAGTAGTTTATTTTAGTCTAGTTTTAGTAAAAAGAAACAAAATAGAGTATTTTAGTCTAGTTTTAGTCAAAAAACAGTATTTTAGTCTAGTTTTAGTAAAAAAACAGTATTTTAGTCTAGTTTTAGTCAAAAAACAGTATTTTATTCTAGTTTTAGTAAAAAAAAACTAAGTATTTTATTCTAGTTCAGTCAAAGAAAATGTATTTTAGTCTAGTTTTAGTCAAAAAACAATATTTTAGTCTAGTTTTAGTCAAAAAACAGTATTTTATTTTAGTTTCAGTCAAAGAAAACGTATTTTAGTCTAATTTTAGTATTTTAGTATTCAAAGTATTTTAATTTATTTTAGTCTAGTTTCAGTCAATTAAAACTCAAAGTATTTTAGTCTAGGTATAGTAAAAAGTATTTTGTTCTAGTTTTAGTTTAAAAGAACAGTATTTTAGTCTAGTTTTAGTCAAAAAACAAAGTATTTTATTCTAGTTTTAGTCAAAAAACAAAGTATTTTATTCTAGTTTTAGTTAAAAAACAGTATTTTATTCTAGTTTTAGTATTTTAGTATTCAAAGTATTTTAATTTATTTTAGTCTAGTTTCAGTCAAACAAACTAAGTATTTTAGTCTAGTTTTAGTAAAAAAAACTAAGTATTTTAGTCTAGTTTTAGTAAAAAAAACTAAGTATTTTAGTCTAGTTTTAGTTTAAAAGAACAAAGTATTTTAGTCTAGTTTTAGTCAAAAAACAAAGTATTTTATTCTAGTTTTAGTCAAAAAACAAAGTATTTTATTCTAGTTTTAGTCAAAAAACAGTATTTTATTCTAGTTTTAGTATTTTAGTATTCAAAGTATTTTAATTTATTTTAGTCTAGTTTCAGTCAAACAAACTAAGTATTTTAGTCTAGTTTTAGTCGATTAAATTTCAAAGTTTAGTCAAAAAAACTAATTTTAGTCTAGTTTTAGTCGATTAAAATAAAAAGTATTTTAGTCTAGGTATAGTAAAAAAACTCAGTATTTTATTCTAGTTTTAGTAAAAAAACTCAGTATTTTAGTCTAGTTTTAGTTTAAAAGAACAAAGTATTTTAGTCTAGTTTTAGTCGATTAAAATTCAAAGTATTTTAGTCTAGTTTTAGTAAAAAAAACTCAGTATTTTAGTCTAGTTTTAGTTAAAAAAAACCAAAGTATTTTAATCTAGTTTTAGTATTTTAGTATTCAAAGCATTTTAATCTAGTTTTAGTCAGTTTTTTAGTCTTTGACAGCAGGATGATAGTCATATTAATCTAAATCAGGTATCTCAGGTAGGCAGGTATGTGTAACAATAGGAATTCATGGTAGGAACCTTTGTTTAGTTCAGTGTGACACAGGGACATGTTTTGAAGTGACACCACCAGTTACTGAATGTTCCCTACACGCTAAAAGTTTAATACAACAACAGTAGCAGAGAGCAGCTTCTGCTGATGAAGGAATGAGATGTCGCCGCATTTAGTGCCGACAGCACTGATGGATGCTACACACACACACACACACACACACACAGGCCATTGATTTCAACCATCGTTGACGAATATATTTCATAAAGTTGGGCTGAATAACATCACCTGAGGCCATCATATGTAGAGGGATCACATTACGCTGAACATATCCACTCATTTGTCAGACAATGCTACAGATTCTGTGAACATGAAGTGTGTCTGAAGCTCAGAACGCCTCCTCCGGAGTACGTTACCTCCCCTGGCTGTTTCCTGTTGTGGTTTCAGAGCACCTATGTGAGCACCTACTGAAACATCAATGAAGCGGGTTCATTTCTGCCCCCTGGAAACTTTCACGGGTGCCTGCACAAGTGCATGAAGTGGCGACAAGTTCCAGCGATACCCGCCGACAGCTCTAGTTACATTAGCCAGTTCAGCAAAGGGCACGGCAAGGACAAAAAGAAGTGTTAATTATAGTGTGTGACTGTGTTGGCAAACGGAAAAATAAAAGGGAAACCAACTGGTAAATACATATTAAAGAAAGAAGAAGAAGATATATTTATTGTTTTTTTAAGGTATAGTCATTTATACAATATTAATACGTTCATTTTTCAATAAAACAGCAATTGGAAAATACTCAAATGTCAATTTACTGTATGTTAATGGGGCAGCATTGAGTTTTATTCCTAAATCATTAAATAAAGTGTTTTTATCTGTAGTAAAACACAATGTTACTGTGACAGCATCAATTAGTACGGAAGCCTGAAGAGGTCAAACTTTTATTAGATCTCTAGATAATGAAAACCTCTTTTCCTGTAATAATACCAGTTTTCTTGCTTTATTTTAATACCAGGTTTAAGTCTAATAACCTTCGTGGTTGTAGAGATATTCCACATTTATTATCATTTATAGCAGGAAAACTTTAAGGTAGGATTAAATAGGGTTAATTAGCAGTTAGCGACAGATAGCATCGACATCATATCTCACTGATTTATCGAGATCTGTAATAGAAACGGCGCGAACAAAAACACAACCCCGATCCATCTGGAGATAATTCCTCGACACCACAGAGTGTGGAAAAACTAACTAGGGATGATTATTGTCTAAAAAAGCAGTGTAGATTAACTGTATTTTGGATTTAACCTTAGCGCACCGCCATCCTGTATTTAAACGGCAAAGCGGTATACATTCAGGACAAAGACGAACATTTTGCTGGCAAATGAAAATTGCAGACTGCACTTTGAAAATCTCTGTCCACAATCAGTGGGTTATAATTAACAGCTTGTCCCCGATCACCCGGCAGTATAGGTCCTGCTCTGCTTAAGGATGTATTTTGCCATAATAGCATATATTTAACTCTAACTCTGTATAAATATTGAGCAATATACCCCTGGTGTTTATAGTGCCTTGATACAGCCGTTTTGTTTTCTATCATTTGTGTCCCAGTTTGCCGAAGCCTCTCATGCTCGTTAATGGTGGTAACACATCTCCGCTCTTCCACAGGTGCAATAAAAGGACTTTTTTTAAAAAAAAAAAAGCCGAAGCCGGTTGTAAAAATCCTCACGTCTTTCTTGGTTTTTTTTTTTTTCCCCCCCCCCTTCACGTCTTCAGACTACGACGATGGCTTTTCCATAAAGCACTCGGCCGCGGCTCGTTTCCAGAGAAACCACCGTCTGATCAGCGAGATCCTCAGCGAGAGCGTGGTCCCAGATGTGCGCTCGGTTGTCACCACGGCTCGCATGCAGGTCCTCAAACGCCAGGTCCAGTCTTTGATGGTGCACCAGGTACGGCCATTAGCCGCCGGCCTTTTTTTTTACGGCGCTGATTAAAGTCGCCTTAAAGTGTTTTCCGACACTCGAGCGTTTGAGCTTCGCCGCGCAGGACGTGTTGTTTGTGCAGAGGTTTTCACGGAACATCCGCTGGAAGAGGAAAGTTCCTCTGAGATCATTGAAAATGAGGTTTTATTTTTTTTAAAGCTGTCGTGCAGAAGTTTTGAATGTGAATCAATAGCTGCACTTGCCACACGAGTTCCCAAAATCACACCCTCACTCTGTTTTTCTCAGGAAATTTCACTGACGTCACGATTATGAATCAAAGATCTGTCTGATAGATCAGTGGTTCTCAAAACGGGGTCCGGGGACCCCCCAGGGGTCCTTGAAGAGGTGCCAGGGGGTCCCCCTATATTATTATAAGGAGACATTATAATAATAGAATTCCACATTGATAGAATATAGGACCATTTGTATAGGGGACTGTCATAATTTAAAATAAATTAATACATTTATTTAATTTAATAGATTATTTTTGGATTTTGCACATGATTTTTTTTATTTAAATAAATAAATAAATAAATTTTAAAATTAAATTTAAATTTGATTTTCCATTTTATAGATTGAGGTGAAAAATAATAGGTTGAGTGAATAAATACATTTAAAAATAATATTAAAAAAAATAATAAATAAAATGAAAAATCAAATAAATGTGAAAATACACAAATTTATTTAATATATGTATATATATATTAATTAAACTGAAAATTAAATAAAGTGAATTTTATAAATTAAACTGTAAATTAAATAATTAATTTTATAAATTAAACTGTAAATTAAATAAATATGGGCATTTACTGGTATATTTAAATACTGAGTCATATTTTTATTCTTGATTATGGCAGTTTCAGTAATAAGGAGTAAAAAGTAATAAATAAAATGGAAAATATAATACATCTGAAAATGTTTAATTTCTATAATACGATTCTATAATAAATACTTTTATGAATTAAGTAAATGGAAAATTAATTAAATATGGGTAATAGTACTGGTATATTTTATTTATTTATTCTTGATTATGGCAGGTATTTCAGTCCTTCATATTTTAGCCTTGGGTTTCTGACAATTTCTTTTATAAAACATCTTAAAACACACACACACACACACACACACACTGCAACTGCAAAACTCCTGCACTAGAGCTTTAAGAGAAGAGCTGCAGTTATTAGTCAATTAATCAATTAGTTGTCAACGGTTACAATAATAAAATAAATCAATTTGTCATTTTTAAGCAGAAAATGTCCAAATTCTCTGGTTCCAGCTTCTCTTCTCTGATTATTTCCTGGTTTCTTTATTCTTCTATAACACTGATCCACATTTTACACCATTTCATGAACTAAACAACTAATCAATTACTAGTTTTAATCATCGATAGCTAGTCACAGAGTATTTTACGTGATAAATCCGAGGATCTTTAAGTCACAACCGTGTGTGTCCTGCATCACAGAGAAAGTTGGAGGCCGAGTTGCTTCAGATTGAAGATCGCCACCAGGACAAGAAAAGAAAATTCATCGAGGCCACAGAGTCCTTCACCAACGAGCTGAAAAGGGTACGACGTCTCCTCCGTCAGGCTCAGCCATCAGCCGCTCGCATGCAAGCTTCATTTCTGTTTTACTGTACGACTTTGCTGCTTCGTCTCCAGCTGTCACCAGCTGCTGCTGCTAACTCCATCCACATGCACTGGCAACCACCCACCTCCCATCATTCACAGTTGTTACCGCCGTAATAACTGTTCTAAGAGCAGGGTTCCTGCAGAGTCATTTGGAAATAATACCTTGAAAAAGTCTTGATTTTTGACATCTGGGTCTTAAAACTTAAAACTACGTCTCTAAAGATTCATTCTTTTGATTAAATAGCCTAAATAAAAAGCGGTGGAACTGTCACGGCCAAAAAGTTTAGTTCTAGACTCTTACTGTCGTCGTCACGGCGATTAATTTAGATAATTTACCTCAGGAACCAAACTGTGGTGAAGTTTACTGGTTATTGGATATTTTAGTGATTTGCTTTGGTTTTTATCTGAGCTTTTAATTAAAGGCAGCGTCTAAATCTACTGTCATTCTGTGTTACAGTAGAATCAATTGATGAGAAATGTTCACCTAACATAAACTGAATGGTATTTTCCTACTCTCTTTGCTGTAGTGCATCAAATTCACAATGATTTAACTACTACAGATGAGCTTCTAGTCAAAAAAACACATTTAATACAAATATAACAACCAGTCGTCATGTGAAATGGGTTTAAGTTTGATATAAATGGTCCTAAAAAGACTTGAATTTCGCTTAAAGAAACCTGTAGGAACCTGTAAAGGTCAATTCATTTATATATTATTATATATTGACTCACTTAAGTAGTTTCTAAATATGATCAAGCTTTGAAATAACTTTTCTCTACTGTATTTTCTGTAGTTCGTCATATTCATAACTACTACAGGTGAGGTTTTAGTGAAAAAAATGCACATTTAATGCCTAAAAAACACCTCTAAAAATCAATTAATACACTTTCCATCATTCTGTTTTTGTAGTACATCATTTTGACAATGTTCTAACTACTACAGATGAGGTTTTAGTGAAAAAATATATTTTATATGGACGTAGTACACATTTAATATCAGGAAATATTCACTAAAAATCAATGAATAGACTTTTTTGTCATTGTTTAAGCTGTAGAATATCAGATTTTTAACCAGAGGAAGTAAAAACTAGTTGTAGCTTAGAATAGATTAGTAAATTCAGACAAAAAGGGAAAAATCTAAAATTTAAAGACTTAAAAATCAAATACCCCAACTACTACAGGTGAAGTTTTAGCGAAATTAATATTTTATATGGATATATATTTATATAATATGCATTTAATACCTAGAAATATTCACTAAAAATCAATAAATAGACTTCTTATCATTGTGTTAGTTGTATTGCATCATATTTACATTGTTTTAACTCCTACAGGTGTGGTTTTAGTGAAAAAAAATATTTTATATGGACGTAATACGCATTTAATACCTAAAAATATTCACTAAAAGTTAATTAATAGACTTTTTATTGTTGTATTTGCTGTAGTTAATCATATTCACATAAGGCAAGTGTATGTGTATAGAGCATTTAAACAATAAGCTAATTGTTTTACATAAAACATTAAAAGCATTAGATATAATAATTTAAAATACAGTTGATTTAAATTAAAAATCCAATGCAAAATGACTTTTCCCTGCTCCGATCATCATATTCACAACAGCTTTATAACGACAAGTGAGGTTTTAATGAAAGAAAATAGTTTATATGGTCGTAGTACATATTTAATATAAATTTATACAGGTAAGTATCCCATTGAGACCAAGGGTCTAATTTTCAAGAGAAATTTGTCCATATAAATGAAAATAGGTATTAAGTTGTGTATAAATGGTCTTAATTTAACTTGAATAAACCTGTAGGAACCCGATAAGAGATGCAGTTTCCATTCTAAACAACAGGCGGCGCCATTTACCTTTTACAAAGCCTCTCACAGCATCTACAAGTAGATAAGGAGACTTCTCAAGTCTGCACATGTACTGAATACTGAAAACTCTGCTTCTAATCACTGCGTGCAACACGTTTATAGAAAGCAGCAGCTTTTGTTTGGGGATTTCTAAAAGCAGGCGGCTGTTTTCCAGCTGTGCTGCATGAAGGTGGAAGTGGACATGGAGAAGATTTCTGCAGAGATCTCTGCAGCGGAGGAGACGGCCCGCAAACGGATGGCGGAGCGCGAGAAAGAAGCCGGGGAGCGCGGAGCGAGGGAGGCCCCCACCTGTGTGCTGGCGGAGGAAGAAAAACACGTCTGTGCAACACATGGAAACAAGTCTCAGCAGAACTCGCTGAGTGAAAGTAGCAACAAGGAGGGCGAGGACGCAGAGTCCAACCCCACAGACACGCCCGGTGAGACTTCTGGTAGCATGGAGAGGCAACAGAGGCCACTAGCACATTAATCTGCAGCTGTTTGGAAAGTCTGTTCATCGCTTCCAGTCATTTTAATAGAAAATCTTACATTGTTTTAGGGGTTTTGAAGGTGCTGAGTCTAAATCTGCTGTATGCCAGGCTCAAAAATGTCCCATAATGCATCAGAATAGAGAAATCAGCTTAATAAATATTAAATTAATGAAAATTATTAGTAATATCAAAGGGAACTTTTACTTATTTCATTAAAATTCAGACCAAATAGGAAAATCACTTATGTAAATAACAATATCCCTAAATTATTGTGTAATTAAGTTTGTATATTTTACCCATTTAGTAATTTATCTATAATAATTTACTAATTTATCTAATATTCAAGGCTTGATTTCTATATTTGGAGGCCAGGCAAGAGCAATCATGCATTGAATATTAGATAAATTGTTTAAAAAAATAAATAAATGTAAATTATTTCAGATAAATTACTAAATAAATAGGTAAAATATACATAGTAACACTACAATAAATCACAATGAATATTCAAGGCTTGATTTCTATATTTTGAGGCCAGAGAAATCAGGCATTGAATATTAGATAAATTATATTAAAAAAAAAAATAATTAATTAAAACATTTTTTAGAAAAATGTAAATTATTTCAGATAAATTACTAAATAAATAGGTAAAATATACATAGTAATTAAATAGTAAAATTACAGATAAATAACACTATTCACAATAAATAAAATAATAAAATCTAAAATAATTTTCTAATTTATCTAATATTGATTTCTCTATTTTGAGACATTTTTGAGCCTGACCTCAAAAGTAGTAAATTATTAGATAAATTACTAAAATGAATAATTTATTTTAGATCTATTGTGAGTAATGCACTTATTTATCTATATTTTAACTATTTATTTGCTGTGTATATTTTACCTATTTATTTAGTAATTTATCCAAAATAATTTACTAATTACTCGAAATATAGAAATCAAGTATTCAATATTAGATAAATTACTAAAATTATATATAAAAAACTAAAATTATTAAAGATGAATTACTAAATAAATAGGTAAAATATACATAATAATTAAATAGTGAAAATACAGATAACACTACAATAAATCACAATAAATCTAATAATTTACTAATTTTAGTATTTTATCTAATATTCAAGGCTTGATTTCTATATTTTGAGGCTCAAAAATGTCTCGAAATATAGAAATCAGGTATTCAATATTAGATAAATTACTAAAATTATATATAAATAAATCACAATAAAATTTACTCATTTTAATTAGAGCTGCAACGATTAGTCGATTAATTGATTAGTTGCCAACTATTTCATTAATCTCCAGCTGCAATTATCTGTTTTAATAATCAATAGATTATTAATCGCCAATTATTATATTATTATATATATTATATTATTAAGAAAAGACACAAATTATCTGAGGAGCTGAAACCAGCTGATTATTCTCGACTAAAACAATGATTCAGATCTAAATAGCTGCTGATTGATCCTCTGTCAATTAACTAATTGATGAAATGACAAAATTGCCAACTATTGCCAATTAATTGATTGATTAATTGCCAACTATTATGAGAATATATATATATACACACACACATGTATATATATATATATTAAGCTGAATCTTCAGCTTTGGGAATCTGATTGATATTTTACACCGCTTTATGAACCAAACATCTAATCAATTAATCGTTTATCGTATTAATTGACTATAAGAACAGTCATTACTTGCAGCTCTGTTAATGATTCATCGATTTAAGTCATTTTTATGAAGAAAATGTCCAAATTCTCTGGCTCCAGCTTCTTAAATCTGATTATTTTTTCCATTTTACACCATTTTGTGAAGCCAACAACTTAATGTGACCCTTTTCGCCTGCTGCAGGGAAGCAGAAGGCCTTAGAGGAACTGGAGGCCCACCCGGGCAGCGAGGAGGGGGCGTCGGAGGACAAGGAGAGCGTCCCAGAAGGAGCCATGGAGGAGGGAACCAGCGACAGCAACACGGGCTCCGAGACCACCTCGGCCCAGACCGAAGACGCCCCGACCAGCGAGCCCTCAGAGGGGCCCAGCAGGGCCAGACCGGCCCACTGAGTCCAGAACCCCGTCTGCCTCCGAACTGCAAAGCTCTCAGTACATTTATAGCTTGGCCTCCTTGACATCATCCGCTGAAAAAAAACAAAAAAACGTGTTGCACAGAATCATCTCATTTTATCCAGAGCATATGAAGGGCAGTTAAAACAAGCCCGACGCCAAGATGAGGTTAAAAAAAACAAAAAACGACGCACTTGAAGCCAAGAAAAGCAATGGTCCTGTCTAAAGATCCAACGGCTGCTTATTGTGCCACAAACAGCCCATGTGAAAGCACTATTATATTTGCCTCATCGCCATTTTATAAGATACCAGGCTATTCCAGCACATATCAATACATATCTCATGTATAGGCTACGTTCAGACTGACGTACGGTGCTAGATTGGGCTCAAAAAAAATACTTGAAAGTAAAATTCCAAGTTTAGGTATTGAAATTTGGGAAAAAAAATTGAAAATTGAGTAAATTTCAACTTGTTTTCATGCCAATCTTTGCATATTTTCAGGGGAGGGGGCGTGGCCACAATGATTGACAGCTCCTGTGTCACATTAAACACGTGCCAAAACTCTGAAGTTGGGAAAAAAATTGACTTGAAACTGAAAGATTGTGATTTGAAACTGAAAAAAATATATATGAAAGTGTAAAAATGAAAATATTGGCTTGAAATAATACAGTTTAATATTTTTGGGGGTTTCAAACCTTTTTTTTTTTTCACCCCCCAACTTCAAATTTTAGACCCTCACTTTGCATATGTGGTGTCAGTGGGAAGGGGGCGTGGCCATAATGATTGACAGCTCCTGTTAAAGTTGGTATTTACTCAAATAATTTGAATGTGACACTGGAGCTGTCAATCATTGTAACCACGCCCCCTCCCCCTGAGACCACGCCCCCATAAAAAACAAATGAGGGTCAATTTTTTTTCCACTTGAGAGAGTTTTGACCTTCATTTTGCGTGTGTGGTGTCAGAGAGAGGGGGCGTGGTCATAATGATTGACAGCTCCTGTGTCACAGTTATATTGTTTGAGTATGTGACACAGGAGCTGTCAATCATTGTGACCACGCCCCCTCCCCCTGAGACCACGCCCCCAAACACGCCAAATCAGGGTCAAAACCTTTTGTTTTGAGAGTTTTGAAACTGTGAAAACAGATCATTTATTCAAAAAGGAATAATTAAATGTTTTTTTTTCAAAATTCAATATTAAAACTTGTAATTTTACTTTCAAATCACGTTTTCGAATGAATAGAGCATATGAGCCCAATCATGCACCATACATTTAATGCTGAATTCTGATTTTTTTGGGGAAAAAATCCCATTTTATTTCACGAGGTTGTTCACATTTACAACTAAATGCGACTTGTGTGAACTTTAAGAGGTTGCTCAGTGTAAAAATGGACGCTAGCAGTAAATATCTGGTGATTTTGAAGATTGTCGTTTTAAAAAAGCAAGGTTTTTGGCCGTGGTTGTTGATTTATTCCCACTTTTCACCTATTCCTGCACAGAATAGTGACATTTACCTGGACCTGGACGTTTATAAATCAGATATTTAGCAGTTTTAGCACATATCCAAGTGGCCTGGGTCACATTTGATTAAAAAAAAAAACTGGATGCGGTCTTGAACGTAGCTTTAGCCTCTAGCCCTAAACGATAAAGAACGGCCACATTTAAAAAAAAAAAAAACAACAACAAAAAATCTGTCAATGAAACAAACATTGTTCAGTGTTATATTTAACTTTTGTCCTTTTTGTATTTGTAGTGTCATTGTTGCTTTTATCGTTATTTTTGCATGTGGCAATTTAAAAAAAAAAGAAAAAAAAGAAAATGGAAATAATAAGTTGGCATACTTGTGAAGAGTGGAGCTGGACGACCATCTCCTGGCCAGGAGAATATTTGTTTACTATCTGTATCAGTATTACAGTGACCGTATTGTCTCAGGAGTTTGTAGTCACTAGTAGTAGTTATTTTTTGTTATTTATTATCAGCATTTTTATTATACTTGTGCATCTTTTTTGTCCTTTTGGGGCCCGCTCCGTCCGATATTACCACACGATCATCGATGCTGTACAAAAAAAACAACAAAAAAAGCTCAACTACCAGTGTTCTCAAGTTTGCTAGCTGTCAATCAAATCAAAAGCAGTACGCTTAGAACATTTCTATGTCGCAGTTTTCAGCAGAAGAACTTTTAAAAGACGTGTACACAGTGTTACAAGGTTTGCTTAAACATGGATCCTCATGTTGTCGTAAAAGAAAAATTAAAGAAGTCATGAGCATTGTCTTAAAATTCATTTCCTTTTGCATATTTATACCAATAAACTTTTCTACTTTAAGCAACTTCTCCTTTCGGTCGTCTCCGTCATTTTGGTGTGTATCGGTGCATGAAAGTGTTGCACGTGGGGTGTGCAGCAGCTTATTTTTTCTCTGCACACTACAGGTAAGGGAAGTGGGTAAGAGATGAGGGAATTATTTTGATTTCCTGTTTTTTTGTGCTCCGCTACCAATCCTCTCAAGGGTTTATACTAAAATCATCTTTGCCGTCCAAATAAATGACTTAAAAACTGCCTGGAGACTAGATCTATAGTGTTTTTTTAGGATTATATGGCGTTTCACATGGTGTGCACTATCTTGCCATGTCGTGAGATTAACGATTTTAAAAAAATGTCAGCTTGCCACAATTTGTTCCCTGCGGTTAGCACGACTTCATGTTGAAGCTACAAACCACAACCACAGAGATACAGGTGTGCAGAAGCTTGTGCAGATTGGGTGCTATAGTGGGCAAAAGAGCGACTTTTGCTCCATTTCAGTCCAGTAGAGCGATAATCTGAGATCAAGATATATGTGTAAATGATGTACTGCAGCACTGTAGAATAATAATAATAAAAAAAACAGTTTTAAAGGTACAATATCACCAATTTTCGGGGTTTTATTTGTAGTTTTGATATCATGAACATGGCACATTTTCCATTTTAAATAAAAATTCAACTCCACGGTTCAGGTTTGGTCTGTCTCATTAATATTCATGAGCCTTTCTTCTGATTGGCTGACTGTTTTCTTATTGTCACCGGCCTTTAAAGTAGTGGTTCTCAATGTGTGGTCCAGGGACCCCCCAGGGGTCCTTTAAAAGGTGGCGAAGGGTCCCCAGAAAACTGCCATAATTTAAAATAAATAAATGAATTTATTTAATTTAGTAGGATTTATTTCTGATTATTTGTGTATTATTTCCCTTTGCACATGATTTTTTTTATTTAAAATTTTATTTTCCATTTTATAAATTGAGGTGAAAATGAATGGGGTAAGTGAATAATTAAATAAAACCAGACATTTAAAAATAAATAAAATGGAAAAATCAAATAAATGTGAAAATACACAAATTATTTTTACAGAATTATTTTTATAACTGTATTATAGACCTGGATAATGTGCCAATTGTATTTTATTATACAGAGAAACTTGTTTCTACACTGCGAACATGACAATTATTAAGTTAAAATAAAATAAAGAATAAACATTAACGCACAAGCAACATACAATATAAACCATAAGTGGGCAGAATAATTCTTTCTCTTCCCAGAAGTCGCTGTTGCTATGGTAACTGCCATCGTTAGAGCTCGTTAACGATCTTAACCAGCAAACTTGTAAAAAAAGAGGCTGATTTTGGACAAATTTTGAACAAATGGTGTAATAAATGACTTAATGGATTCTACATATTAGTTTGGTTTCTTCCATGTAGCTAGCTACTAGCTGACTGTTAATATTAGCAGTTAGGCTAACAGCATGTGGACCAAACCACTTTGACGAATAAGGGGGGGGAACGCTCGTTTTACATTTAGCAGCATTTGTGTGGTGCATTTATTTAACATTTATTTAATATTTTGTATGCTTTGACCTTTAACCCAATGAAGCCTATGAGCCCTTATGTCTATGACTATGTCATTTTATAATAAAAATAAAAAATCAAATGTTCTTCATACAGCTTTTTCTGACATGATAGCAGACCATTTTTTATATTTTAAGCAACAAAAATTAAGTTTCCTCTTATATGACGTCATCAGCTTCCTGCCCCTTTCTTCTAAGAACAGCTAAGACAAAACCCTCCCAGAAAGACTCATTTTATGTAGATTATTATGATTTTCAGCCCTGATATGTATATATCTATTTAATCATTCAGTTCTCTAGAATAATCCCCCAAAAAATAATTTTCTACACAGGTTTTTGTTTCTGGGCATCTTTGTGCAACTATAATCAACGTTAAAATGCTATTTTCTGCAAAGAAAACAATACAAAATGGAACAAATAGATACACAACATGATTGTTATTGACACAACTGATATAAATATATAATAATTGGGTTAAGTATGAAATGACGTCTTCTAAACGCAGTAGTAGCAATGGTTGTGTAAAATGGGGTTTAACTGTCGGCTATGTGGGTTTGCTGAGCACTATCTCCTAGTCAGATCAGTACAGACTGGTGTGTGTGTGTGTGTGTGTGTGTGTGTGTGTGTGTGTGTGTGTGTGGCTTCGAATAATCATTCAGCTTCACCCTGAAATTACTCATTTACATATGAGTCATACGAAGCTTCTCAGGTGCTCACTTTCATAGAGAAATGAGTGGTTTGCTCCTTTTTCTTCAGAGCTCATTAAAGCTTTAAAATGTGATTGCATCAAATGACATTTACCACTGTAGCTGAGCTGCAGCCGGTGGTTTGATATCACATGATACCTGAGGTCTGAGAAGAGGAAAGGGTTCAGTCACGCAGGTGTTTTTTTTTTTTTTTCATTTCAACAAGGGGAAAAAAACCACGATCAAACATCGACTCGTCTGTGTTTAGTGGCTTCACCGAGAGAATATCAATCACAGCCAACATGACTTCTGCTACTGGTGAGTACCTCATCACTGTCAATGAGAAACGACTGCAGCCTCAAATGTATCAGTAGTTTGGGCTTTTTCTGTAAAATGATTGAATTATTAAGAGTAACCAATGAAATGGAATAATAGTTTTTAGTTGCTGTGGCTGCACATGTTTTATTAGATGCCTGTAGCATGTGTCTGATCTACACACACACACACACACACATATATATATATATAATCATTTACTAGTTACCCATCATTAATTTAAGGTCATTTTGACAGCTATAAAGTAATTAATGCTAAGTTTATGACTGAAAAAGCATTTAAATCTATCAAAATTCTTCCTATAATAAAATCATAATAGTTTATTAATATCTATTTGTCAATAATGGTGCAAGCAAAACACTTTTAATATCATAGAGTCAGTGTTTACTGCTGAGAGCTCCTATAAGAATACACAAGTCTTTTTTTTCTGACCTGATTTAAAACGTGCTACACAGGAAATGTACTAACATTAAAGGAGGTAAAAGCAATGAAGTGTAAACACACATGTAGGTTAGATTAGACCATTGTGTCTCGCTTCAAAAAGCTTCCTCTCAGCACCTTACAGACCTAAATACTTGTTAAGTTAGGGACATAACTTTCCACTTCTTTGGTGTAATGTTTTTTAACCAACGAACAGTCCTGCTCATACTGTTTTAACCCTTTAAATGACACACTTGGACATTAATATCAATACAAACACACCATTTTTTTGCTCTAATGGGCTGCGAAAGTGGATAGTGAAAGAAATTCCTCTTGTAAAATAAAATAAGTCAGTAGTGGAAAGCAGGGAATAGCCTTTTTTGATGATTTTATGGTGATTTTATAGTGTAATGACAATGGGATTACTATGTTTTTATGGATTTCTGTAGGATTTTGTAGCATTAAGGTGCCTTTTTTATTATAAACTTATAATATTAATATACAAGCTGTGGTCAAAATTAGTATAAAACAATCCTTAGTGCATAGAGGTTAAACTCCAGCAAATGTCCACATAAAGGTCATGTTAATAACTAAAATACTCCTCTTATGGAACCAGTTGTATAATGTCAGATCTGGTCATTTACCAGACAGGTAGGGTCTGGTGATAATGGACTATTAGTTGCATTATGGGAAGTGTAGTCCAATACTAAATACCTTATCATTCTCAAACACATCTCTCTGCTTATCACTATGCTTATTAAGAATATTCTCACCATACTATTACCATTGCTGTCTTATTTTCTTTTAATAATAATAATTGATCTTCTGTTTCAGGTGTTTGCAGCATTCTGCCTGTTGTCCTCATATCCTTTATGAATTTTGAGGTAAGAGATTCACACAAATGCAATAAATCTTCTGCAGCATGAACCACAAGAAGATGAGCAGCAGTTTGCAGGCTTGTAGCTATGCAATCCACACAGAGGTGAAAGCTTCAGGTGTAGCAGCTACGCTAACCACAGGCTTCATTTCCTCTGAGGAAGGGGTTAGTTAAGGGTATCACAAACTAGGCCAAGGTTTGGTGAAAAGCAGAAGCTGCGTGATTCTTCAATCAGGGTAGATTTTCTAGAAAAACGATACATGCTTTTAGGAAAAAAAACTAAAAGTTAGGATGTAGTAGCTATGAGAAAATAAATGCATGTATGTGCATGAATGTCACTGTTTTATATATTAAAGCAATAAAAAAGTGTTAAAATGATTAAAGCTTTCTTTTGCATTTCAGAATAAGAAGAAAATGTCCAAATTCTCTGGTTCCAGCTTCTCTTCTCTGATTATTTCCTGGTTTCTTTATCCTTCTATACTAATAAACTGATGATCTTTGGGTTGTGACTGTTGGTCTGGACAAAAAAAAGACATTTTAGGTTGAATCTTCAGCTTTTTGGGAAACAGTGATCAACATTTTACACCATTTTATGAACCAAGCTATCATAGCTACTACAACCTAACCTTAATACGATATAGTACAGGAGGTAAGGGACAAAAAATGGGCTTTTACTGCAAGTTATGACAACATTGACTACTTTAAATACAGTAAAGCCCATCATTTTTTACGTGGCAATAATTATGTCCCAATACAAATGTAAATATAGTTATGGATTTTAAATAAAAATGTGCATAATTTGCTACTAAAATCATGATATGGATAAAGCAATTGCATTTTTTAGACTTGACATCTTTTTTTTCTGGTATATCCAATCATTGATTTGCTCAATGCATTTACTCAGTGTTTGCATAGGATTACAATCTCCTGGTGTAATGATGATATAAATCTGTGTGTCATCTGCATAATCGGGTAATTTATTTTGTTTTCTTCCATAATCTTAGCCAGCATGTAGGAGCATGTAAATATTGAATAGTAGAGGACCCAGAATTGGACCTTGGGGGACTCCACAGACTATGTCTGTAAATTCAGATGTGTAGTTACCTATAGAGTTCTCCAATTGGTCTAATAATATGTTGTGCTCAACTTTGTCATGTCATTTGAGGCCTTATCTAAACATCTAAACAGTTATTCAGTGCTATATAATTAGTCAGATGCAGTCAGATGATAAAAAAATGCATATTCAATAATTTTACTTATAAATGGTAGATTTGACATTTATTCCGATGATCATAAGGTACTATCACACCAAAGCAGACATTTGTGATAGAACTTGCAGTAAAAATGTGACTTAACTCCTTTACTAATATTTTTTTTGTAATATTTTCTTGAAAATCTACCCTGGGAATAAAATAACTTTCTTAATTGAGGAATCACCTAGCTACACACGCACTTAAAACAGTTGCCAACTTTCAACTGATCATGTCGTCTGTCTTGATTGCAGTCTTGCTGGTCTCAACAAGGAGAAAACGCATCCACCACCATGAACTACTCCGATTATAGCTTCACTATAGATTACACTGATTTCGTCGAGCTGTGCGGGAAAGCAACTAACCGCCAGTTCCGCCTCTGGTTCATGCCGAACATTTTCTTCGTCACCTGCTTCCTGGGGCTGACGGGGAACCTGCTGGTCATCCTCACCTCCTTGTACTTCAACCGCCTCAAGACCATGACCGACGTGTACCTGCTCAACCTGTCGTTCGCCGACCTTCTCTTCGCCGTGTCGCTCCCTTTCTGGGCGGCCAACGCCATGGCGAATTGGGTGCTGGGCCTGGTCATGTGCAAGCTGATGCACACCGTCTACAAGGTCAGCTTCTACAGCAGCATGCTGCTGCTGTCGTTCATCAGCGTGGACCGCTACTTTGCCATATCCAAGGCCGTGTCTGCCTACCGCCACCGCACGCAGGGCGTCTTCTTCAGCAAGGTGTCGTCGGCGATCATCTGGGTGATGGCGCTGATCTTCTCCGTCCCGGAGATGAAGTACACCAACATCAACAACAACACCTGCACGCCGTACGCCAGCAACGCCGACCCGCTTCGAGTCAGCATCCAGACCAGCCAGATCATCCTGGCCTTCGTTGTCCCGCTCCTGGTCATGTGCTACTGCTACTGCAGCATCGCCAGAACCCTCTGCCAGGCCCGGAGCTTCGAGCGGAACAAGGCCATCAAGGTGATCCTCGCCGTGGTGGCGGTCTTCCTGGGCTGCCAGGTGCCCTATAACCTGATTCTGTTCTGGACCACGATCGTAGCGGCTCAAGGGTGGACCGACGACTGCGGTTATGACAACGCCCTCCTCTACGCCACTGACGTCACCCAGTGCATAGCCTTCCTCAGGTGCTGCCTCAACCCCTTCGTCTACGCCTTCATCGGCGTCAAGTTCCGCCACGACCTCCTCAAACTGCTGAAGGAGTTGGGCTGCATGAGCCAGGAGAGGTTCTACAAGTACACCTTTGGCAGGAGGAGGAGCTCAGCTGCCACCGACACAGACACCACCACCACGTTTTCTCCCTAGAACTGACCCAGGATGGATTTGCCCACCATGCAAACCACACAGTGGACTGCTGATTGTAATGATTAAAGAAAGCTTCAAGTTAGGGCTGCAACTAACGACCGTTTTGATAAGTTGATTAATCTAGTGATTTTTGCTTTTATTGTAAAATGTCGCTCACCGTTTCCTAAAGATGAAGATTCAAACTAAAATGTCTTTTTTTGTCCACAACCCAAAGATCATCAGTTTATTATTATAGAAGAATAAAGAAACCAGGAAATAATCAGAGAAGAGAAGCTGGAACCAGAGAATTTGGACATTTTCTTCTTTAAAATGATTCAAATCGATTATCAAAATAGTTGGTGATGAATGTAATAGTTGGATTAATCAATTAATCAACTAATCGTTGCAGCTCTACTTCGAGTCAAAACTATATTTTACTTGTACATAACAGAAGGATATTGCCGTTTTTTTGTATTGTTCTTGTTTTATTGTTAGTGTCTATTGTCAGTTGTGTTTCATGCATTGGCTGCAGGTTTTAATATTTTGGGTAATTCCAGAAATATGTTGATTCTTTAAACCATTTTTAGACCATTTTAAAATGCACCAACTCATGTACATAAAACTCATCGCTGTAAATATTCTCTGTATTGTCTGTCTGCTGTTTCCAGTAATGTAACATAATAAAATGATTAAATTCACTGAAAGTAGTTTTGATTTTTCACATATAAAAACCTTGAAATACAACATAACAGAATTATTGGAGATTAAAACAGAAGCAGTAAAAAGTTAAACGAATAAGGAGTTATACTTTCTTAAATAGCAGGAAATGAAGCTCCCAGCCATATGTAGACTTTTGTTTGACATAAAAGTCCAAATAAATACTAATATTTTGTCTAATTAAATATTAAATTATATATTTTCTTAATATGCCTTAAGAAACATACTATATACTCTTACTATTATTGTTGATAATCAAGGAATTCTAGGAAAATATTACTCTAAATCTAAATATATTGCACAGTAACATAATATTATAGATACTCACAGTGAACATATGCTAATTGATCATGTTCACAATCACATTCTCATTTTATTTGTCTTAGACATGAGATCCACACAACATAAGGCCCAAACATTAAAAGCTCATATTTTATCTTAAAGTAAAAAAAGTCTGATATGTTGTATTCCTCTATGAAGTAGACCAATTCAAAATAATGTAAATGAGCCACATTACTGGATGACATGTTTATTCTATATATCCTATGATTGTATAAGGTTTAATCTACAGTACCTTTTATTCAATAATTCTTTGGGTTAGTTGGTTTAAAAGTGTTAATTTGATATTATTCTGTCAAATGTTGCTCCATTAAATAAATTCACAAACTTTTAGGGTGATAATAAACATGAAAATGAGACTTACAAGTAAAACATGTAGTCCAGGAGATCTACCATCCTGCTGCTTTCAGGAATCTACCCACACACCTGATTCTAATTATTAACTCGTTATCAAGTAGCTGAAGCTCGTTAATGATTAGAATCAGGTGTGTAGGAGTGGAGGGATTCCTAAAACCAGCAGCAATATGCACATTAGAAAAATTTAAATTGGCAGATTTCCTATAAAGGCAGCCTGCAGAGTCGGATGTACATTGATGCCTGAGGCCTATTTACGTTTTTCCTTGTAAAGTACATGAAGACACATGCGGTCATTTTTCCCAGTATGGGAGCTTCATTTCAAATGTCATGCAATACATGTTAACCTGTTAAACTACGTTTTTCCTTGTAAAGTACATGAAGACACATGCATGAGGTCATTTTTCCCCAGAAATGTATAGCGTGACTAATGAATTCATGGGAGCTTCATTTCAAATGTCATGCAATACATGTTAACCTGTTAAACTCCAGGGTCGCCCTGAGATTGCTCCACGAATCATGTACAAATATAGTGAAGCTATACATCAAATTAAACAGGAGAAACTCCACTACAAGCACATATAAGTCATATTTACACACACCAAACACAACTCCAACACCAAGCTAATTAATTAACAAATATGAAAATCGGTATACGATCATAAAGCCAACCCACTCGCCACATTTTGATGGCTAGCGCTCTCATACTTCATGTTATACAAACAAATGACATCTCATATGAAAGCTGAGACTGTGACGAGTCCAACGGTACCATCAGTGTAGCTTTATGACAAAAACTCAGTAAACTAGCAGCCAAAAAACACTACAGTAAAAAGTCGCTTGTTTGAAGCGACTAACAAAAAATGTGTTTTTTTGTTGCTGTTTTGGGATGAAAATGTTTATTTGAGATCAATAAATGGTCGTTTAGTGTCGACCAACATCTCTGTGTTTATTCCAGAGACATACCCTACTGACTATGGGGATGTCCTAAACCTAAAAAAGGGCTGGAGGTCAAGGGGTTAAACCTGGTGTCAAAATAAATCTACAACATGTGAGGTGATTATAGAAAAGTCAGTATCAATTCATATCTTACTGTGAGAAAATAAAGCAAAAATTCAATCCTGTTTTACAGTGAATATCATCTTAGAAAAATTAATTAGTAGCCCAAATACACTACTGTTCAAAAGGGTTTTCTAATCATCCATTAACCTTCTAATCCATTAGAACACTGGACTGATAGTTGCTGGAAATGCACCTATGTAGATATTGATGCAGCAAAAACCAGACATTTGCAGCTACAATAGTCATTTACCACATTAGTGATGTATAGAGTGGATTTATCATCAGTTTATCATCTCTGTGTTTATTCCAGAGACATACCCTACTGACTATGGGTATTAGAAAAATTTAAATTGGCAGATTTCCTATAAAGGCAGCCTGCAGAGTTGGATGTACATTGATGCCTGAGGCCTGTTTACGTTTTTCCTTGTAAAGTACATGAAGACACATGCATGAGGACATTTTTCCCAGTGTAGCGTGACTAATGAATTCATGGGAGCTTCATTTCAAATATGTCATGCAATACATGTTAACCTGTTAAACTCCAGGGTCCCTGAGATTGCTCCACTAATCATGTACAGGACATTTTTCCCAGTATAGCGTGACTAATGAATTCATGGGAGCTTCATTTCAAATATGTCATGCAATACATGTTAAACAGTACAAAAAGAATACAGGAAAAGAAACGATATTAACACGATATTAACGGCCAAAAAGGAGAAGGAAGAAGCTTATTTAATGCTTTTCCATCACTCAGTTATCATCATTCATTTGTCATTTAATGACAGTTTTGCTGCTACCTTTGCCTCCTAAACATCTACTAAATTCTTCTTTGAAACATATTCTTTGTTATCAGGGGATTTCTTTTAAAAGTCAGAAAAGAAACCGTATAATTCCAGCTCGACCACATCATCGTCCATAACAACAAGCCAATTTCTGCATTTTGCCTGAGTTGCACATCTCATTTAATTGGAAATATTTTCCCTTTGTTCTATCTCACAAACTATACTAGCAGTAAAATCAGAAAATTCAGATACAACCCTCCTCTAAGTGTGGAGGAAGGGAAAGGAGACAGTAAAACACACAGGATTAATAAAGTTACCCAAACTATTCTGAGTAATTACACAATGAAACAGATGGAAAACCCCTGCTTCCTCTTTTAATGAGGTTTTCCTCAGAACTCTCAGTCACAGCCGCTTGTAAAAGAGGTGGTTTAAAAGAAAGCACCATGCCATCCATAAACAGTGGTGAGATGGAGTAATCCGTTGGAGTCATAGGGTTTATAGATCCTTGCTGCTGATTGGCTCACCTGGAAAGGGGTTGGGATTTTAGCAATAAAAGCATGCTCCACATGTACTGTGTCAAAGTAAAACAGCAGGAAAGCAACAGCACAACTATAGAATCCTGACCAGAAGAAAATAAGGTAAGAGGAACTTTTTTTTTTAAGGATATAGAACATATATCAGTAATATATCAGGAGTGTATTACAAATATATTGATAGTGCTTCAATTCATTAGTATATTATTATTAGAAGTAATAGGAGTAAATGCATAAAACATTGAATAAATTGCTTATTACTCTGTGACATGAGCATTTATGTTAATGTTGGACATGCATTTCCTAAAAAAGAAAAAGGTGAACTTTACTCTATGCTTATATTTCATGGCACATTATGTTATAGATTTTATTTCAAGCAGCACAATTTTTTATTGATGTACATTTTTTCCAAGGAACCTATAGATTTCTGTTTGTGGGACACGTTCCAGGCTACTACAACATATTTTGGCTGTTGATTAATAGTGTTTCCATGGTAACCACCAGTCACCAAGTGACTCATGGAGCTCCACGCCTTGTCTGAAACGCAGCGTGGAAGTATGAAGTGATCATCCCAGATATTACACACAAACACTATCAGCAAATAGTAACGCGTTTAATGTGGCATGTGTCATTACTCAGGGATTCACCTCGTCTCCATGTATTCTGACTGGGATAAGATAGCGGTCAGTCTGCTAGTGAACTCAAGTCAGGTCAAGTTGTATGTGTGAACTTATCTCAACACACTTGCTTATGAAATCTAGAGTATAGAAGATCATTTCTATTAATATAAATGCTCCTGATCCAGGTTCAGCATTGAGTTTTATTCATAAATCACAGTAGAAAACCTCAGCTCCAACACTAAATAAAATATTTGATCTACTATTACAGCATCAATATATATCATCAATATCCACATCATCCATACAATAATAATAGTTTAATATAATATCAGTAGTAGAGACTATTTAGATATTTAATTTGTGTGATTATTTAATTGTCTCCTTTATAATCTCCTTTTTAAACATCTTACAGAATATATTCTTCATGTTTTGCAATTGTGATTTATACCATTTTATGGACAAATAATTGATCTTTGAACTCTTATTGTATTAATCATTAAACAAACTTTGCATTGCAGATAATGCAGCTTTTATTTTCTTGATTTGGGTCAGTTTGGTTTTGTTTTAAGTTGTAAATAAGGTATTTCTATCTGTAGTAAAATACAATTTTAGATTATTATTATTTTCTTTTTTTTGCAGAACTCTTCTGTAGTCACCTCACATGTTGTAGATTTATTTTGATTCCAGGTCTAAGTCCATAACCTTAATGGTTGTAGAGATATTCCACATTTATTATCATTCATAGTAGGAAAACTGACAAATAGCCCTGGGGCTTAAGTGGTTGAATATCATCGCTACTACAATACACATGTCTTTACATCTTTCTAACAATGACGAACTTGAGATACGCGTTGAGGTACAGTGCATCAGAGGATGCAAAGCCTTTTATTTTCTATGAATATGAGAATCTGGGAAAAGAAAGAAGAAGACAAAGCCAAAGGCCGTTATTCCAGTGAATAGCCTGTAACTGATCTCTCTCCATTGTGTCCATGTCTTTGCTCGTCCCCAGAAGACAGAAGATCTCCTCACCTGGTGCTTACATCCAAAGGCATGCCCAGCATGATACCCAGTCACGTTCTGAGAGTGGGTCAGACCATCTGCCTGGACTCAGCCCAGGCGACCGTCAACCCTCCCAGCGAGAACGACATCGACCATGACCTCGACAGTTCACTGGACGTCCTCAACCAGCTCATCCTGGACCTGGATCCCACATTTGAACTCAACAAAAGTCCCCGGTGCTTAAGTCCTCCGACAGGTAGAGTGCTAGAATACACAGTCACTGTGAAGCAGCTCTGCAACTCAAAAATCTACTTTTTCTTTCAAGAAGCTCAACAGATAGTCACTCCTATAAAAAGACGTACACATAGCCTCGGGCTTTGGAAATTTACCTGTCCTTTTTGTAACATATATGACTTTTTTTCTTTCTTTTTTTTTGAATTATGGGGTAATTACACCGCTTGAGCTCTTACCGCCCAGTCTAGGTACCACGCCCTGCACGTCTCAGGCTTACAGACACAGAACAACTCATCAATCACGTATAAAGTTGACAGCGGCATTCCTCATCGCACGTTGCTTCATTTTCTTCAAAGACATCGGCCTCCTCACCACGTGGCCCTCAGTTACACTGGATAATTTAATCAGATAGAATAAAAACATGCCAGTGAAGGTTCATCGTTCAGGTCATCTTTATCTTGTAGAGTTGTAGAGAAAAGCAACTGGACTTCTTATTTTGTTTGAAGATGTTCAGAAGTGAAGAAGCCAAACTAAGAAGCCCAGGTGTTTTTCTGCCCAGGCTATGTACCATACCCTGAACCCTCTAAAAGTTCAGTTGTCATATATAACCTTAGCACTGCGGTGTCTCTGACAAGCAAGTCTGAACAAATGTCATCAAAGCGTATTAGTGGATTTCCTGTAGTGCATATGTGAGTACATGAAACTGAGGGCCATGCACTGTAGAGAAAAACAACTTTGAAGGGAATCAAACAACCCTGAGAAGACAGTACAATGGTTCATTGTGTCAAAGAGCTAAAACACAGTATTTCCCCTTTTAACACTCAATGGAACTCCTTCCTTGCATCACAGACAGATATTTTTTTTATTCCTGAATCAACATTAGTCATTATTATGTAACTTTGGTTGCAGAAGTTCACGTAGTGACCGTCTGAGGCATCCCCGTGGGCGTATATTCACTAGGCGGTGTCCGTCAGCACAGTGAGGCAAACAGATCCTGATTTGAACGAGAACAAGTTGAGACTCCTCTAAGTGATTTGGTTGGTTCCATAACAGCGGCAGAAGTACATATATAAAAGCGTTTGAATTGGAAGGAACGGAATGGTCTGAGCTGTGCAAACAGGCATCTGTGTGAGAAATGCAAATGTTTTTATCAGGTGAGTTACAGCAGCTGCGTGTTTGTTTAATAAGGCCGAGCCCATTTCGCTAACAGAAACAACCAAAGCGTGATGCCAAAGAATTAGTTGTTGTTTTTTTCCATTGGGTGGATTTGACATGGTGGTGCAGTGGTAGCGTTGTTGCCTCACAGCAAGAAGGTTGCAGGTTCAAGAACTTGAACTGAGACCTTTCTGTGCGGAGTTTGCATGTCCTCCCTGTGTCTTTGTGGGTTTTCTTTGGTTTTTCCGGCTTCCCACAGTCCAAAAACATGCTTAGGTTAATTGGAAACTCTAAATTGTCCATAAGTGAGAGTGAATGGATAGACTGGTGATTGTCTGGGGATTGGCCCTAGTGAAGGATAATCTGGTATATAAAACAGATGGATTTTCATCCTTCTTTTGTGCTGATGTTAACAATTTCCTCTCCATCCTCAGACGATTCGGATGGAGAAGACTCCCAGTGTGTGCTGGTACCTAGGGGATGTGCTCCCTGCTCCCCAGCAAAGTCACCCAGCATCCTTATCCCCACCCCCACTGGTCGCAATAGCACCCAGAGCACGGTGGTCTTCTCCAGCACCCCCTCCTCTCTGCCTCCGCTGCCATTTGGAAGCGCCCCCCGAAGAAATCCCTCACCAAAGCAAGAGGTTCCCTGCTCCCCGGGACCCCTGCGATTGTCAAAGTCGAAGAGTAACAGTGCCATCTCACTTCTGTCCATGTCGTCATGCTCCGATACCAGCTACATCCTCGGCAGGTACAACTCACTTATTACACAAGACTATTAAACTAAAATATACTTCACTTGGTGATTTAGTGGACTTAAATATTTTAATTTTATTTTACAGACTGTGTTATGCCAACTTTTCAATGTGTTTAACCTCTGATGACCCACTATATCACTGGGGTCTCCAACCCTGGTCCTAGAGAGCTGCTGTAGGTGCAGGTTTTTGTTCCAACCAAGCAATTACACACCTGATTCTACCAATCAACCACTAGGACCATTGCTAAGGACATTCATTAGAAGAATCAGGTGTGTTACTGCTTCGTTGGAACAAAATCCTGGACCTACAATGGCTCTCTAGGACCAGGGTTGGAGATGACTGCTGTACCATGAGTGGTCCTGGGGAGTGGCGGGGTCATTTACGGCAAGAATATGCTTCAGTTGTTGGTTTCTATGCACAAATAACACAATTATGGGCTCGAAGTTGTTTCATATCGATTGACACCATGCATGAGCCAATCGAAGCATGGGGGTCAGGAGATAGCCAATGGGGACAGACTATGAACATTTGACCATGATGAAACCATCCGCATCTGATAGCCAATAGCCAGGGCTTCCAAACAACCTGTGATGTGGGAACTATGCTACTTGCAAATTGGGTGGCAATTTTTGCAAATAAGACTGAAAAAGTGGTTACATCTCGAGAGGTTAAGGTCATTCTAATGAGATAAGGGAAAAACGTTTCTCCTTGTCTGAAGTTTAATTGAATATTTACTGACACAAACTACAAATTATAAAGTATTGAGCTGTGGATTTGCTATATTTCCTCACCCTTGCTACATAGCAACCTATCCTTGGTGTCCACTGAAGACCCTGACTTGCTGGAGTCCAACCTTACCCAAACGTCCAGCTCCTTCAGTGACGGGTCTAAAATGAAGCACTTTGACCCCCAGTACAGCCCAGAAAAGCCCCCCCTGCCAAAGGGAGGACTTTCACATCTTCACAGCAAAGGTGTCCAGAGCAGTCCTGCGTCACTCGCCGGGTCTTTCACTGATATCCCAGTGCTGCTGGTCAATGGTGTACCACAGCTGGACCAGCAGGTCAACCTGTCTCCTGGACCAGACGTCATACAAACCGACTCAAAGCCTGTTCCTTCACGCAGTGAGTCTCAAGTGTTACAGTTCTTTGTTTTGTAAGCAGCTGCCACATTTTTTATTATTAATTTTTTTTAAATATTTGACCCCATGCAACATTTTTTTGTTGTTTAGGTTTCCAAGCCCATTTTACCGGCAGTCAGCCCTCAATGAAGTTCGTCATGGACACGTCCAAATGTTGGTTCCGTCCACATATCAGCAGAGCTGAAGGTAAAGGAGCTTTCACACCACTCGGTTGATTATTTCATACAAACCAGGCAACAAAAAGTTCACCAATTAGCATATAGACACCAGCATGGTCAACTTTCACACCTGCAAACAAACCAAAATTGGTCCGATTGACGTTTCATCAATTGTTATCTTCTGGTAGAAATAAGCACCAATTCTGACTCACAATGGCACGACACATTCACACATTGCTACTTGCTCTTATCTTCATGCATTACATCCTCTGTATTGGCCATGTTTTACACTTATACTTGAATCTGTGGATTCACTCGAGTCAGACGTGATATTTTCATAAATGAATGGGGTCACATGGAATAAAAATTCTTCCAAAGTTCCAAAGGTAAATTAGTTTTACCTTGTTTAGACCTGAGTTCACGTTCTCACTAGAGGAACCGCACCAAAGTTTATCATTTGATGCAGAGTCGAGCGGAACAAGACCGAGGTCTGAAGCTCTTGATGATGCTTTCACACCAATGAAAATGGACCAAGCTAAACCATTGGTTTGAACCGTTTGGTGCAACTTGGTGTGAAAACACCAATAAGATTCTCAAAATACCACTTTAACGACAACTCATTTAAGACTTGCACATAGTCTGTTTTCTCCAGGGGTGTAAGGATAGAGAGGATATATAGAATAAACACACATTTGCAACTGTCACTAAGTTTTCTGTGCTGTTTGCTTTGCTTTAGCTGAAGCTCTGGTCAAGGACAAAGAACCAGGAACATTTGTGGTGAGAGACAGCACCAGCTACAGAGGCAGTTTCGGTCTGGCCATGAAGGTGGACCAATCTCCCACCAGCTGCTCTGCAGACACCTACCCAGGTAAACTTTTTATAGGCCTCCTATTTTTTTGCAGCCACCTGGCACGCTGACTCATTTTGAGACATAGGAGCGAGAAGCTCTTGAATACCACAAGTACCACAGTTACAGACAATGAGCACATTGCTTATGTTGTCATCTGTCTATATATCGGAGATGTAAAAAGTGAAGGGAATCACTAACCCAGAACATGAACATACTTGTTAGTTTTTCCATCCGCAGAACGTGAGCTGTCTCTTTTGACATTTTCTTAAACCTACAGGCTATATTTTTTTGGCAAAACTCTACATGCTAACCACAAACCCCTACATCAAAGCAGAAAATATTACATTAATATTATATCTCTCAGGAAAAGCAAAATAATTTAGTTAAAAAACTCTTGAAAACAAAATACATGAAGCACCAACTACACACTAATAATGTAAATAAAAAGGAACTTTCTTTGTGTGCAGAGCAGTTTTTAACAATGGCCTGTCAATACATGGATGTATGGATGTGTATTCCACGCTGTCAATACAACAAAGAGGACAAAGTCACTTTCTACCCCCTTTTTTGACTTTTTGTTGTGTCCAATCATGGCCTCCATTGTCGTCCAAACCAAATGTTTACCTGTGGCCTATATGTAATGCTTAAGCTCTGATTGGTAAGTGAGCTCATTATCTAAAAGTGTTTTCACATGCGTCAATCTTCAATGGTGTTTTGCAAAATGGCAAAGCACGGAGAGGCCGATGTTTACTCTCGGTTTGTAATTTATTAACTAGCTAATCTGCGTTCAGTTTGGCACAATTGGTAAACGCCTTGGCTGACAAATGTTAATGGTCTCGGAGATAGTGCTTCAAAAATCTGACAAAAACTGTAAACACACACACACACACACACACACAAAACAAACATGGTTTATGGTGCTGTGAGCAATCACAGATGAGAAAAAAAACAACCACACATGAAACAATCTTGAGGTTTACTTCATTTGCAGATTTTCCTTTCTTCGGCTCTTCTAGGAATGCAGGATATGAAAGACATGTGAGCACTGTGTCGGCTCAAAGGCAATTTCAATGTGACCAGAGTATGTTTTATGTTAAAATACGGCTCTGCTGAATTATCTCTTGACCTAGGATCATTGGGAGATATCACAACAATATGTTATGCCTCTCTTTGAACTACAAATCACTGAATCAATGAACAAAGCTAATGTTATCAGCATCACATTGTCTTGTTCGTCTCACTGCCTGCACACTGACCTTTTCTGTCTTGACATTTACCCTTTTCTTAAAAACAGGAGGGTGCAGTTCTGACTCTGTCAGGCACTTCCTTATTGAATCATCAACGAAAGGCGTCCGCATCAAAGGCTCTTCTCAGGAACCCTATTTTGGTGAGTACAAGTCTTTGATATCTAAAAGATATACATTTTTCTACAAACTCTAAAAGAAATCGCTCGCCTACTAGTAGAGGTGTTAAGAGACAAAAAAAATGGGTTTTTACTGTAAGTTCTTGACCTTAATAATGTACAGTCACACACCAACTTTATTATCACCACCAAGGAGGTTACGATTTCGCCAGCGTTCATCTGTTTGTCTGATTGTTAGCACGATAACCCAAAAAGTTCATAATGGATTTTCGTCAAACTTTTAGTGAATGTTGGGAATGGCACCATGAACAGATTTTGAATAAATATGGTAATGATCTGAAATAAATCCTGTTTTTTAGTTTGTTTGTTAATATTGCGGTAAACGGACCTTCAACCAAGCGACATTGTTTGCTGCCACCTGGTGGTGATATCTGGCACCTGCATAGGCCATATGCTAGACGGGCATCTGCACTGTCAGAGTCAAAGTTAAAAATATAATCATTATTATAATTAATTAGAATTATAGTAGTGAAGTTATGGGCTTTAGTGTGTTGTTGGCAGCGACTTCGGTAGAAAAAACATGTGTATATCTCTGAAACAAAGGCTGATCTGACTCTTTGGGTTAATCTTTTCATATTTTCCTAAAGTACTTTTACACCAAAGCAGACATTTGTGTCAGAAGTTTTACTAAAACTTCCCTTAACTCCTCTACAATACTCAGTTGTCACTGATTAAACCATTTAGGGCTGTCAGAACAAACAGCTCTGGGACTGAGAGGAACTACATACGTTCAACAGCTTGAACAATAGAAACACTTATATCTGGACTTACGTCAATCTAGGTTCCACTAGTTCCTGCTCTGGAGTAGTAAAACATAAAAGTCCCTCATTCCTGCATCTCTGAAGGGGACAAAAAAAAGGTTCAGTTCTGGTCTGAAAGCACTTCATATCTGGCCTATTACACCTGCTACCAGTGGGTGTGGGTGGGTGGATTCTGTTCTTTATTTTAAAAGCTATGAGTGCACCGGGTGTCTTTTCACACCCACAGAGCCAGTATCGAGTTATATGGTATTCAGCTTTATTATCAGCGCCCACGTGATGAGAAACCTGCTTTACACTGCTCTAATAATCATAAAATGTGCTGTCCATTGCAGGCAGCCTCTCCGCCCTGGTGTATCAGCACACGATTGCTGCTTCATCTTTACCCTGCAAATTACTGCTCCACAACCCAGGTAGGCCCACATTCACAAGACAAAGTAAACCTAATGTTTTTATTCTAACCAAAAATTGCCATGGAATCACAATTACAAGTTCCAATTGAATATTTGGTAGTTATGACCAAGACTGAAGCGGAATAAATGATATATAAAAGAAAAAATGAACTATTTCTACAGTGTTTAAAATGTGTCGTTTTTCAACCAAAAATTGCCATGGAATCATAAATTCTGGCATTTTTCATAATATGAAATTAATCGAATATTTAGTAGTTATGAAAAGGACTGAAGTGAATTAAAGGATTTGTAAAAATATATATATATTAACATATACTATTTCTAGATGTTATTTAGCGCCCCCTGGTGGTAGTATTGGCACACTAAAAAAGTGAGCACATTATAAAAACTGTCAATTCAACTTAGAAATATCATGTCTTGAACACTAGGTTCTATCAAAAACATTATTAAAATATGCAAAAATGTGCTAATGGCGCATTACAAGTATAAAGGTTAAGCAGTAAGTCTTTGAGACACAAAGACAATACAAAAATATGAAATAAAAATTCAATAATATTAAATAAGACACTAAGTTTTTGTCCTTAATGGTGTTTCCCCATTTACATAACTTTTACTTTTACACTTTAAGTAGTTTTGAAACCAGAACTTTTACACTTTTACTTGAATGAAACGTTTTTTAAGCCCTAGTATCTATACTTGTACCTTAATAATGCTTCATTTATTATTTTGCTAACACAGAGCTGGATGGAGAACAGACAGCAGCTGACAAACCAGCATCGAACGAGAAAAAAACAGGTGAGAGGAAGTTAACAAGACTGATGATGAACCACATTTGTTCATTTGTTCAACCCCTTTCTCAAAAAAAAAGTTTGACATAATTAGCTAAAAATGAAAAAAACAAGAATCAGCAAAATATGAAAAATGCAAAAAAAAGGCATGATAATGCAGAGGACAAATGTTAATATTAATGTTAAATTGGATTAAACATTATATTTATTGTTCTTACCTTAACTTTTCCTCTTCTGTAACAGTTAAACATTATTGTGGCGCTGCTACGTCAAAGATGCTAACATTAGCATGTCTCACGCAGCATGCTAAGCAACGTTAGCTAAGGCTAGCTTTAGCATTATGCTATCCATTGTATGTTATTAAATTGGCTTCTGAACTGCAGCTAAAGTACTTCAAAATTGTTCTAAAGTACTTTTCATTACTACCTGCTTCTATCTATGTTGTTATTAATCCCTGATTTGGGTCAGTTTTTTTTTTTTAGTATTATACAATTAGTATTTTTATCTGTAGTAAAAGGTCAAAGGTCACACAAGGTGTCCAAATAGCACCACATAGAACCCTCTAAAACTGCACTGATTAAAGTTTTATGCATATATCTTGGCATAAATACTGATAATATATTGAACTAATGATTATTGGATTATTTTTTCATTTTTCTAAGGTGAAATTCACTGTAAAACAGGATTTTTCTTAGGCGGAGATTGCATTTTAGAATCTTTTTTTCAATATTCTAACTATATTTTCTCTTTAACAGCAACATAAGTTAATTCTGACTCTTCTGTAGTCACCTCACATGTTGTAGATTTATTTTAATTCCAGGTTTAAGTCCAATAACCTTTGTGGTTGTAGAGATATTCAACATTTATTATCATTTATAGCAGGAAAACTGATAAATAGACCTAATAAGCATTGTCACTACTTCATTATTAACTCCATTGCTGACTATTTAACAGGTGATGGTTTTCTTAATGTTTCACCACTTGATTACTTTTGAAAGAACATCATATTAAAAACAATAGTTTTACATTGAAATATAACATTTAAATGTATTTGTTGTGTGTGAGTGTGTGTGTAATATGTCTCACAGTTGAAATATTGACATTTTTGACTCGTTTCCCTCCAGTTTGATGATGATATAAACATGCAGGGATATTTGATACCTTGATTACACTAATTAATGAAGAAGTTTTCATTTTTTTTTAGATCTTCAAAGTTTAAAACCATGACATAACATGAGGTTTAATGGTCCTTGATGTTAAAAACCTTGAGAACCGCTGGTCTGTGTTGATAAACCATGCCCCTGTTTGTTTGTGTGATGATAGTGAAAGTGATAACCGACGTTTCCTCTCCTCCGCAGCCTCGAACTTCGTGTACCTGAACGCCGTCCCCACGGAGACGCTAACGGGGCCGTGTGCAGTTCAGAGGGCGGTGACCTCCACGTTAGCGATGGCTCCGGGCTCCTTCATACCCACCGTAGTCAACCTGAAGGCGTCTTTGAAGGGCGTCACTCTCACAGACATCAACAGGAAGTAAGACATCAACGCACATCCTGCCAAATCGCTGCTGTGATTTGAGACAAAAACATGGCGGCGGCGATATGTTGTGATGCATCGGTGTTAAAACGGTGTGTGTTCACAGGCTCTTCTTCAGACGCCATTACCCTGCTCGCCTGCTGAGCTTCTGTGGGGAGGATCCAGAGAATCGACTGTAAGTGAGCAACAAAACGACAGTGATGATAGTCACTGTGGTTAAAAATCTCATTTAACACCTTAAGTCCAAGGCCTATTATCAGTTTTCCTGCTATACAACCACAAAGGTTACTGGACTTAACCCGTTAAACTCCAGGGTCCCTGAGATTGCTCCACTAATCATGTACAAATATAGTGAAGCTATACATCAAATTAAACAGGAGAAACTCCACTACAAGCACATATAAGTCATATTTACACACACCAAACACAACTCCAACACCAAGCTAATTAATTAACTAATATGAAAATCGGTATACGATCATAAAGCCGACCCACTCGCCACATTTTGATGGCTAGCGCTCTGATACTTCATGTTACACAAACAAATGACATCTCATATGAAAGCTGAGACTGTGACGAGTCCAACGGTACCATCAGTGTAGCTTTATGACAAAAACTCAGTAAACTAGCAGCCAAAAAACACTACAATAAAAAGTCACTTGTTTGAAGCGACTAACAAAAAATGTGGTTTTTTGTTGCTGTTTTGGGATGAAAATGTTTATTTGAGATCAATAAATGGTCGTTTAGTGTCGACCAACATCTCTGTGTTTATTCCAGAGACATACCCTACTGACTATGGGGATGTCCTAAACATAAAAAAGGGCTGGAGGTCAAGGGGTTAAACCTGGTGTCAAAATAAATCTACAACATGTGAGGTGATCATAGAAAAGTCAGTATCAATTCGTATCTTACTGTGAGAAAATAAAGCAAAAATTCAATCCTGTTTTACAGTGAATATCATCTTAGAAAAATTAATTAGTAGCCCAAATACACTACTGTTCAAAAGGGTTTTCTAATCATCCATTAACCTTCTAATCCATTAGAACACTAGACTGATAGTTGCTGGAAATGCACCTATGTAGATATTGATGCAGCAAAAACCAGACATTTGCAGCTACAATAGTCATTTACCATATTAGCAATGTATAGAGTGGATTTATGATTAGTTTAAAGTTATCTTCATTGGAAAAAACAGTGCTTTTCTTTCAAAAATAAGGACATTTTGAAAAAAAAGCTATTGAAGTGTAGTATAAACCTGCTATCAAAAGAAAACTATATGTGGGGTGACTATAGAAGAGTCAGAATCAGTTTATATTTTCGTGTGACAGAGCAAATAGAGCTAAAATATGGGGAAAAAAATCCAATTTATATAATTTTAGAAAAATTAATTAGTAGCGCAAATAATCCAGGAATCATTAATCCAATGTGTGATCAGTATTTATGCATGGAATTTAAACCAATGCAGTTTTAGAGGGTTTTCTGAACTGTACTGGATGTAATGATTTGATACAGGCCAACAACCTGTTTTATTTTAATTTAACTTCATAAAATTTGACCCATGCAGCATTTTTTTACCTTATTTTTCTTTCGTCTTCTCCCAGTTTGAGTTTATTACAAACTACCTTAGCATGTGCTGCTGTCTTCTATGATGAATAAAACAGCACGAGACACGAGAAAATCCAGTGAAATCCAATGAAAATTGGCGACTGGAGCCACCAAGCAAGCATCTCCAGTGCCAATTAGTATAAAATATTGATTTAATGGTATTAAAGACACAGATTGGATTTTCCTGATATATTATGTTCCATTAAAAGCGATAAAAGTTCTCCTTCATTTGTGTCTTACGTCTGTTTTTACTCTTCCAGGTGGTTGAGAGGTTCAAGCTTCGGTGCAAGGTAAGTTTTAGCTGTTTTTATGATGGATTACATTACATAATCACACATGTAGAATCAATCAATCTAAATTTATTTAAGTGTTTCACATGTACAAACAAAAGTCTAACCCTTTCTTGCTTTTTTTCCCCTGCAGGTTGTTCGGTTTCGTGGCCAAAGGCACAGAAAGCAGCACGGAGAACGTGTGTCATGTTTTAGCAGAATACGACCAGCTGCAGCCCTACGGGGAGATCATCCAGGTCCTACAGGAGGCCGTCGATCAGTCGTAGGTCCACAACGACAGTGATGTCTCCTGTGTACTGATCTATGCTCAGGTAGCCTGGTTAACATGGAGGTCAATGTGAAAACCACGACTGCTGGAGCTCACAACACCAGGAACACATGAAATGAGCTGTTTAACACTCAACATCATAATGGTATAATATGTATATGCAATACACACACACACACACACACACATATATATATATATGATGGGTACAAATATCTAAATAGCCTGTAAAATGCTTTAATTATTATATAAAATATTTTATATGATGTATTTTTTCTGTTCTGCTTTGTCAAATTTATTGCATATATATATATATATATATATATATATATATATATATCATTCTTTTTCAGTTACACCATTTGACATTTCGTGACAATATCACAAAAAAATCATATTTATTTATTTATTTGTACTAAATATTATTCAAATGGACTTCTGAAGAACAAGAATATATATAGTATATATGCATATAGTATATATGCAGCTATAACATATATGTATATATATAAACTTATTCTTTTTCAGTTATACCATTTGACATTTCGTGATAAAATTCACAAAAAAAACATTTTTTGTACAAAAGAATTATAGAAATGGACTTTTAAAGAACAAGAATATATATATATATATATATATATATATATATATATATATATATATATATATATATATATATATAAACAAAACAGAACAGAAGAAAATGCAAAAATGTTTCAAATATCTAAATAGCTTGTAAAAATGCTTTAATTATTATATATTATACTTTAATTGTTGTATTTTTTCTATTCTGATTTGTCAAATTTATTGCATATATATATATATATATATATATATGCAATAATTTGTATTCATATAATCGCATGAGAAAACCAGCTACAACACTAAATATATATATATATATATATATATATATATATATATTAAAGCACCAAAATAGAACAGAAAAAATACAAATGATAGTTTCAAATATCTAAATATCCTGTAAAAATGCTTTAATTATTATATAAAATACTTTAATTGTATTTTTTCTGCTGTGTTTTGACATGTTTTTAGTGTTTTGTAAGCGTACATGTCTAAAAATAATTTACTTCCCATTACTGTATATGAAGTTGTTGTTAGAGACACGTTTTAAGTTGCTTAACTGTCTAATTTCTTAATGTAGAAAGATTCCTGTGTAAATCTGCATGTTAGAGAAGATAAAATAATAAAAATGTAAGGTTCTGTTAATAGTCTGAAATAATGTCCTGTCATTTTAAAGCAGATACCCTGGCTGTATAGTTCATAATATATTTATTAAACTATTTCTTCTCTTTATATTCATGGAGTTGTTTTTTATTCTCCCTCAAATCGATATGATAAAACATAAACATGAGTTGATGTGAACGTGTGGGCGAATAAAAGAGAAACTAAAAGCGGTTTTTAACTTTTCCTTTACCTCATCAAAGCATTTCTGGTAAAAACACACCTACAGTACAGGAAGACATGTCAGGTAGTAAATCAAATAAAAACAACACCAGACAGCAAGCTTTTTTTTTTTATTTATTTTATTTTAAATGATAAATTGTTAGATAAAAGCATATGCTTCATTCTGAAGTTACAGAGCTCCATGAAGCAAAAGCAAAACCAAGCACAGAACTGCATAGATAATATCTTTAAATATTCTCCACATATTCCGAGGCACCTAAATGCAACGCATCGTTTTTTTTTATATTTCTTTGTTGGGTTTTTTTTTTTTTTAAATATCTTTGGTGCCAACTCAAATCATAGCATAAAAACTCTTTATTTTAAGGTGTAACGGAGCATGTGTCACACAACCCGAGTTGAGCGTTGAAGATACACTGCAGTGTTAATTATTTACAAATGCTGCCCTCCTCTGGTTCAACACAGAGAATCTGAATCATCTGAGACACGTGGTGAGTGTTAGTCACTGCTAATGGGTTCACAGTGAGCAGTTGGATTTTAGATAATGCATCGTAAAATACAGCCGACGTTATCAGTCGCCAGTTTGGGTTTTTTTTCCTCTCCCTGCAGTGACAAAAGACCCTCAAACTCCATCTGAATCTCAGTGCTGATGTTCTTCTAAATGCTGTATATCAGTGTTTTTAATCCTGGTCCTGGACGGTGGAATTAATTATCTTTTATTGGGATTAATGATTGAATTAGACCCTTAACTGGTGTCATAATTTAACCCTCTATTGCATAGTGTTTTACAATTAATTCATCTTAATTTTTCTAAAAAGCTGTGATATGAAATCTATGTTTTTACAGCTTGACGTGAAGAAGGGGGGCTTTTATTTTGAAGGACAAGGTCACACTGAACGTGAATTTAATTTAATTTTGATGTTATACGTTTTTTATTTTCTAATATGCTAAATTAGATTTTTGCCATTTATCAACAATATGCAAATATGCTAAATTCCTGGTGTATCCCATTGACTTACATAGCATGAAACTCTCTTGAGACCATGTTTACAACTAAATATATTTATTATTTAGGCCATTTTTTTACCATGTCTAAGTAAAGTCATGCAATAGGGGGGTAATCTGGTGTCAAATTGATTAATAACATCATGAGAGAATTACTATATGAGACATTCTGGGCCACCCCTATTGGAGGCACAAATGGTTTAGTCCATCCACAGACAAGTGTTTTGCATTAATTAAAAGGAAAAAATGCATCAAATTAGGTGATGAATGAAAGAACCAATCATCAATATATAGGTAATCTGATTTAATTGTAGTTGAAAATCCTATTTATGCTTTATTTTTTTAAATATTAAGAGGGTACAGGGCCCAGAATTTGGTGGTTCCTAATGTATTTGGCCTGTGATCCCCTTCAAAATAAAACACATTCTACCTGGGAGCCCTCGTAATGTTAACGACTGATTTGATTCGTTGGTCGATCAATAAAGAAAAGCAATAAATTATTATATATTAAGTATTATTCAGTTATAATACTTGCGGATTAATCTTCTGTTGATCGACAGACCTCCGCCAAGATATGCAGGTGCCAGATATCACCACCAGGTGGCGCCTGTTTGAAGCTCCATTTACTGCAATGTTACCAAACAACAGATCATTTAAAGTGATTCAGAAAGTGGGATTTCTTCCGGATCATTACCAAAATCTAATCATCTGTTCATGGTACCATTCCCAACATTTGATTAAAATTTGATGGAAATAAGTCGAGAACTTTTTGAGTTATCTTGCTAACAAACAGACGACTTGAATCACTTTTAGAGGCTTGAGGAGGTAAAATATAGAAATCCTCAAGCAAAAAAGGTGCAATTTTTGTGTCTAAAATATATTTTGGTATCATCTTGTGACCCATTTGATTAACCCAGCGACTCCTTGGGAAACGCTGATTTATTAAATCCCCCCAGAACCAGGACTGAAAAACACTGCTGTACTCTAAACGTTTAGGGACTGTATGAAAATTTAATTATGTTGAATTTTAATGGCTCAAATCTCAAAGTGATAAAACACCATTGAATTGATAAATTTGATATTGTCATTAATAATCATTTTAATTTAATTTAACCCCAGATCAGCTCCAGGCCTATTTTCTTTTTAAGGTTTCCTGCTCGAAATAGCATAGCCACAATAAATAACTACAGAAAAGTCAGAATCAATTCATGTTACTGTGACTTTTAAATAAAGTTAGAATCAAATTCAATCTCTGCCTGAAAAAAAAAAAACATCTTGGAAAAATTTAGTAGTAGCCAAAATAATCCAGGAATTATTAGTTAGATTAGATCAGACAGATGCATGGAATTTGAACCTTTATTCTGTCCTATTTGGACACCTAGTGTGACCTTTGACCTTTTTTTAGATCAGATTAGATCAGATGGATGCATGGAACTTGAACCAGTGCAATTTATAGAGGGTTTTCTAGAACTTTTGTAACCAGGAGGACCTTTATTCGGTGCCATTTGGACACCTAGTATGACCTTTGACCCTTTTTCCATGGACTGAATTGTGACTTTTCTAATGCAATTTATTTTTTGGATATCCTTGGATTTTATCAGGTTAATGGAATTATAATGTTCACAAAGAAGTAGAATGAGTTTTATTCTAATTTAAATAATGTTATTTGGTTTGCAGATTGAAAAAAAAAGATTAAAATTTAAAAACTGATTAGAATGATTAATTGCCAAAATATCTGTGTCACTGTCATTTTAATGAGTTTGAATAAAGTGAATAAACGATGATCAATTAATCGATTTTATCATTTTCATACAGTCCCTTACAGGAAAATAAAAAACTAGAAAATAATCCACCCTCCATCTCTTTTATTTTATTCATCTCCACCGTCTCTGCTCTCAGCACCTGCAGCAGGTGATAATCAGAAGTAAATGCTGTGTTAAGCTCAGTCATTATAGTCGATATAATCTCTTTTGACCTTTGACCTCGTACTGAAAGAGTGAGATGCTTTTCTAGAATGACGATAGAGATTTTTTTTTACATGAAACTGTTTAACTACATCATGTAGTGAATGTAGATCTGCTGTATCACAGACTCTTTCCCAACAACAATAGAATATCATGGAAAAGCTTATTCATTTTCATAATTCCATTTAAAAGAAACAGTTTTCTTACATTTTTTGTCTTACCTTTGCCTTAATCGCTGCCATGTGGTGGTTTTTGAAGCTGTGACTGTTTCTGGATCTTCTCTGCTTGATAATCCACTTTCATATTGATCCTTAGCTATGATTTTTAGTGGTTTAACTACTCCTCCTTTGGACGTTCGAACCAAAACTGAAGCACCTTAACGACGCCTGTGGAAACCTGTGCAGCTGCTTTGAGTTCAGCAGATGATTAGTGTGTGACGCTCACTTTGAAACATGCACGTCCTGCAAAGTTAGGGTTGATTTCTGAACGTATAATCCATGAAAGTTTAACGTTTTTAATGGAATTACGGAAATGAATAAACTTTGCAACGATATTCCTTTATTCCTGGAATGAGTCTGTATATATACACTATAAAAATGGCCCCATTAGAGTAGCACAAAGCCTGATGGGTGACGTTTATCCTGCCAGAGAGGACGTTTGATTCGACGTGTCAGAGTTTTCGGTGGGATATTGGTGATTAAGCGTGACGGTGGGGTGTTGCTGGCGCGTCAGGGCGTGATGGTGGGGATGCTGCGCGACCTCTTCATGATGAGACGCACCTCCACGTCGGGCAGGCTGTCCTGTTTGGTCTGGGCGCAGCCCTCGTCGGCGGCGGCCATGTGCAGGTCGAAGCGCAGGGACACGGACTTCTTCCTCAGCTTGGGGTTCCCTCTGAAGAAGGAGCCCTCCCACTGCTTGATCACCTGGTCGATCTTCTCCGTCCTGGAGGGGGAGAAACGGGAGGGAAACGCCGCACAATACAGGAAGGTTAACCCGTTAAACTCCAGGGTCGCCCTGAGGTTGCTCCACTAATCATGTACAAATATAGTGAAGCTATACATCAAATTAAACAGGAGAAACTCCACTACAAGCACATATAAGTCATATTTACACACACCAAACACAACTCCAACAACAAGCTAATTAATTAACAAATAGGAATATCGGTATACGATCATAAAGCCAACCCACTCGCCACATTTTGATGGCTAGCGCTCTGATACTTCATGTTATACAAACAAATGACAAACAAATAACATCTCATATGAAAGCTGAGACTGTGACGAGTCCAACGGTACCATCAGTGTAGCTTTATGACAAAAACTCAGTAAACTAGCAGCCAAAAAACACTACAGTAAAAAGTCGCTTGTTTGAAGCGACGAACAAAAACTGTGTTTTTTTGTTGCTGTTTTGGGATGAAAATGTTTATTTGAGATCAATAAATGGTCGTTTAGTGTCGACCAACATCTCTGTGTTTATTCCAGAGACATACCTACTGACTATGGGGATGTCCTAAACATAAAAAAGGGCTGGAGGTCAAGGGGTTAAGGAAAATGTAGGAGTGACGTCCTGCTGTGGAGGTAGAGGAGTACGACTCAATTTCCCTGAGGAAACCTCCTAAAGGGATCAATAAAGTCCATCTAATCTACAGGGTGTTAAAGAGTGTGTGTCTCCTGGTGCATGTTGCCTGTTTAAGGGTTAAATTGTCTCAAGGCAGCTGAGCTAGAGATGAATAGAGAAGACCTTAAGATCTACAATTTGGTCCCCAGAGATGCTTTCAGCTTTGTTTTCGGCACAATTCGTCCAATATTGAGTAGATTTATCTAATTCTACTGGCAGATAATTTAGCTTATCTCAAGTTTTTTTTCCCCTGATTTGGGTCAATTTGGTTTTGTGTTAAGAAAATTAGATTAACAGAAAAAAACACCAGTGCAATAAGATAATTCTACTCAATATTTGGACTAATTGTACCAAAAACAGCAGCAAAATAAAACACATTTGAAATGTGAGATTCAGACATTGTTAAACGAATGTGTTATTTTTTTTGGCCACTAGGTGGCAGCACATCCCTCCTTCAGACTTCTATTCTGCTGGAACCAACACTAATGAATAATAAATAAAAAGACTTTATTCTCTGTGATTTTCAGTGCAGTAGTTACAGCAGCTGTAATCACTATGGCTGAGCTTCAAAGTCCAGGCCTCAAAAGGTATCCTAGTGTATTTAACACCTTTTAATTTGCTTAAATCTAAGTTAATGTGAAGAACTTTACATGTTTATAGTAACAGTACACATTTAGATAGGATAAATAACCTACACCCAGACACATAGAGGAATATTTGACCAGATGGGTCGAGTTGAAGAATGGAAGCTGGACATGCAATGGGTAAAAATGGCCAAAGAGGTCTACAGGCCTGCAGCACAGGTCAAAGGTCAAAGCCATATCTTGTACTTTCTAAACCCCTAAAACAGGCAGGGGTGGAAATTAAATTTCCAAACATGATTTTATGTTATCACTCATTGTCTTTTAATGAGTTGTATCTCCCTTTTAAGGTATAAACATATTAATGTTCAGTGTTTTTGTTATTTACATTAGAAATAACACTTATAAATGTGCTTTTTATTCATTTTTACCAATCTCATAACTCAGAATTGTCTCTAGGCAGCTGACCATCAGGAATACCTTTAGAGATGAATAGGGAAGGCCTCATACTGGCACAGAGGAAACCTCATAAAAGCATCAATAAAGTCACATCTAATCGAATCTAAACTCTACAATTTGGTCCCCAGAGATGCTTTCAGGTCAAGATGTGATTTCTCTCATCAGCAGATCAAGAAACAACAGTATAAAGAGGAATAGGATGTAACTCGTGGCAGATGTTGATGTCACATTTTCTCCTTATTTTACACGATATCTAAAACTCACCACAGAAAACGCCATCAGCTACATTTTATGGTTTTTCAAAGCTCTCGTGTTACAAGCTAGTAGAGGAGTTCAATGACAAGAAAACGGGTTTTTACTGCGAATTGGTGTGTAACTGTACACTATTAAGGTCAATGACTCCAAATAAACAGGGATCAAGTCTAAACGTTCAATTGCTTTATCCGTATCAAGATTTTAGCGACAAATTCTGGACATTTTTAGTCAAAACAGCAACAGAAATGTTTGAAATTAACAGTAACAGTTTATTTTTATGTTTATCTACACATGCAAATTATTCATAGAGGAGTTAAGGGATAAAAAAGATCGTTTTTACTGCAGGCTTTGACACAAATTTGGTGTTTTGGTGTAAAAATAGGACCATAGAAGTAAATTCATCCAAAGAGACAAGTCAGTTCAGCCTTTTTTTCCAGAGATATATGTTTATTTTCAAAATGGCCGCCAACAACACACTAAATCCTGCCTTTTCATGTGTAGATAAACATACATATAAAATACTGCTGCTCAGAAACATTTATCTTAGTAATAAAACTTGTCATTGTGTTCGAATACAACTATAAATATAATTACGTCCGTCTCATCACTCACATACTCCTCATATTACACATTCAGCTGTTATTTCCTTTAAAATGCTGCATTTTTTAATAAAAATTTGCATAATTTGCGGCTAAAATCTTGATATGGTTGAAGCAATTCAACTTTTAGACTGTATACCTGTTTATTTGGATTCTTTGACCTTAATAATGCACCAACTTATAGCAGAAGAAGCGAAGTTGAGCTTATTTCCGCCATTATTATCCTCCTTTGGGAGAGAAAGGGAATGAAAACCTTTTATTTAAAAGACAGCGGCACCGCGAGGCACGAGTATGAGGAAGAGCGCGTGAAAACACACCGACTGACTGGTGTGTGTGTGTGTGTGTGTGTGTGGCTGGAAAACACCTGAAGCATGAACAAGGAATTCCACCCATGTCTCGTCAAACAAAACCAGATGCCACGCCCTGAAGACTGCACGCCAAGCGGCGGCCGCCACATCAAACACAAACCATTAGAGGAGGGAACAGGTTCCCATGCAGCACTAGGCTGAACCATGGGAACCCAGGCTGCACACCAAGTGTTTCTTTGCCTTACGACTTGTTCTACATGTAAAGAGAATTCCTTCCTTTGTGTTACGTGTCTTGTCTTCTGGCCCAGACGTCGCCACGGTGCCTAGAACATGGATGATTGTGTCATCGCAGTGAGTCAATGAAACTCTCATCGTCTGAGCTTCGGGAGATTAAAGCCAGCGTTAAACGGTTTTAATGTCCAAAAAATACCTCAGGACAAAGAGACGAGTCAGATCAGCCTTTAATTCAGAGATATACACATTATTTTGGACAAAATCGCTGCCGACAACAGACTAAGGCCTATAACTTTGTTCTATAATTGTAATTAATTGTACAATGAATCAATGAAAATGAAAAAAACAGTTGAAAAAGTCACTTGCTTTACCCATAATGACATTTTAGCGGCAAATTTCTGCATATTTTTTTTCCAAAAAGTGACATTTGAATAAAATCTGAATGAGAAGAAGTATTTTGGATGCAAAGGTATCGAGTGATGAGACGGAAAACTCATAACTTTATTTACAGTTGTATTAGGACACAATGACGACAGTATTTTATATGTTTATCTACATGTGAAAGGTTCTGGTGTAATTGTTGGCGAACATTTTTAAATTATCTTAGTAATAAAACTTGTCATTGCATCCAAAATACTTCTTATATTGCACATCCAGCTGCTATTTCAATGCACCTTTTTGCATAAAAATGTGCATAATTTGCCACTTGATATGGATAAAGCGATTTTATGTATTTATTGACCTGTATAGAGTTTTAATTATTATAATAAATAATTATAGAAGCAAAGTTATGGGCTTCAGTGTGTTATTGGCAGCGATTTTGAGGGAAAATTCTATATGTGGATGAGTTTATTCCTATGTCTCTAAGGTATTTTTACACTAAATCAGATATTTGTGTCACAACTTGCAGTAAAAAAATCCATACTATAATAAAGAAAAGCCCACACTTGATGATTCTGTTGCTGCAGGAAAACGCTGACGCTTCAGGTCGACATCGATTCTACTCACTCGATGGTGCCGTGACCCTCTGCGCTCTCCCGCACCACGTTGCCCTGCAGGATCTCCTGAGTCTTCACCGTGGAGATCGGCAAGTCCTTGTCCTGATCCGGCTCTGCGAGGAGACATGACAGAGGTGAGTCAGGAGCGTCCGCCGACACCCGGCGGAGGGCGTGTTCGCCCGCGTTTCTCTCACCGGTGAGAATCACCAGGCTTTGCTGCCTGTGGAGAGCGGAGCTTTTCTTCAGGCTGCAGTCCGACGGCAGCAGGGAGGGGATGTCGGGCAGCGGCTCCGACTTGGGTTCGTCCGGCGTGATGGCGGGGTCGCTGAGGTCGTTGTCCAGCCCGTTCTCCCTGGGCTGCACCACGGAAGACCTCCAGGGCCGCAGACCCATCGGCTGCCCGTTACGACCCATGTACCTGCAGGCACCAGCATGTTAAAGGGACAGTTCAGTGTTTTGTTCCTGGTACATCATACAGCAGCATACAAGCAGCGGTGACTTTACTGCAGATAATACTTTAAAAACACCTTTTTTCCTCATGCAATAAATGCATTAAACTCAACGCTGCACCTGTGTCAGCAGGTGGATTTTAACCCGTTAAACTGTGGGAGGACCCTGAGATTGCTCCACTAATCATGTACAAATATAGTGAAGCACGGTGACACTGTTAGCCTGGTTCTGTCCAAAGCTAAATCAATTCCTAAACACACACACACACACACACACACACACCTATTTGTTTTGTTTTCCAGTCATTAAGCTAAGCTAACGAACTAGCTAGATGGATGTAGTGCCATATTTAACAGGGAAATAAGAGGGCGACATTCATCTTCTCATTTATCTCTTCTCTTATTTTGGTATATTTTTCCTTAAGTTTTATTAGGCTAAGTTTCAGCAGGTAAAAATGTTAAAACAAAGCCGAAATGTGCCAGAGATTCTTATATATTTGACTCATTAAAAGTGAAAGTTGATGCCGACTGCAGCTCTATTTACATACTTAAATAAATCAGAGGATGACAATTGTAATATTCTAAGTGAATAGTAGCAACCAACAGATGGCTAATAGAGATGCTAACCTGTAGCCTGCTGTAAATGAACAGGACATGCAATGAATATGAATATTTTATGGTCACGTTCAGTCACAGTGTGAATTATCCATCAATAAAAGGCTATGATTTGGATGTTTGGATGGATATAAGTAGTAAATAATGTGACTAAACATGACATTCATTATACCTTATAGCCATAAATCAGTATGCCAGTATATTATATATTATAATAAATGTTGACCTCGGTATTTGACAGAACCTGGCTATGGCCCTGAAAGGAATACAGAAATATAATAAAGGATCTTGTCATCCAAAACCCTCAAAGACTTCCAGTCTATCCCTGCTGGTCTGTCATGTGGCCACCATTCCTGTCTCCACCACTGACCATATTCCTCTGACAGTTCCAGGTCAAATATTTGAGCTGTATTCCCTCAAAAGGGCTGGAAGTAAACAACCAGATCAGACAAGCCTTAGTTCTCTTTGGGGAAGGTCTACCGGAGAGTTCATGAAGTAAATGGTGTCCACAACTGTGTGAATCGTGGACCACCCACTTCTAAAACTTCAAATAAGCCATCTGCAACACATCAGTGGCTCATATTTTACCTCATATTATGACAATAATTCTCCAGTGTCAGAAAAACCCAGACAGTCAGTCCTGCAAGACTCTTTACAGGAAATTATACCAATCATCAGGTCAGATGTATTTATAGATCACATTTAAAACCAACCCAGGCTGACCAACATTTATAGATCATAAACCGTGACACTAACAACAAGGCAAACAGACTTAAATAAACACAATCAGCACATGGTTCAAACTAGCGCTGCAGCTAACGACCATTTTGATGCTTTTTTATTGAAACAATTAGTTGTTTGGTTCATAAAATGCTGATCAATGTTTCCCAAAGCTGAATATGCAGTCCACAACTCAATGCTCTTTTCTATAAAAGCAACAGAAAATCATTGATTGATGCAGAAAATGTGCTAAATTACGGAAAAAGCTTGGTGTGATATGTCTATTTATGGTCCAAAAACACATGATTAAAGGTCAAAGCTATGAAATATCCAACAGCTTGATGCTGAAAACTGTAAAAACTTGAAATTCCGACTTGAACGACCTTTATAATCTCTCTTAGCTTATATTATATCTCATCTTATTAATCATTGAACTTTGCATTGCAGATCATTTATCTTATTTCAAGTTTGTTTTTCTCTAATTTAGGTCAGTTTGGTCTTGTTTTAAGCTTTAAAGTATTTTTATGTGTAGTAAAACACAATTTGAGGTTTTATTTTCAATATTCTAACTATATTTTCTCTATAACAGCAACATAAATAGATTCTGACTCTTCTGTAGTCACCTCACATGTTGTAGATTTATTTTAATTCCAGGTTTAAGTAAAATAACCTTTGTGTTTGTAGAGATATTCAACATTTATTATCATTTATAGCAGGAAAACTGATAAATAAACCTGGGGCTTAAGTGTTAATATGCAAAAAAATGTAATAAATATTTGTTTATTTTGTTTATCCATTAAAAATAGTCCATATTTATTATCATTCTGAGCAGGAAAACTGATAAAATAAGTGGTTAACTGCAATCATACTATTGAAAAATGTTATAGTCATAGTGGTTTAATTAAAAAAATGGAGTAAATTAACATTTTTTTCCCCAGTTTGAGCAAGATTTTTGTCCCAAATTCTCAAATAAACGCCTGATCTGTTCAGTGATGGAAACCAATAAAGTTTGAGGTTCAAAAAACACACGATTGAGGCCAAAAGCAATGAAATATCCACCAGTTTGATGGTGAACACAATAAAAAAGTCACGTCTTATCATCACATCTGATCCGGATAAAGACAGCTGGATTAAAACTGACTGGTGTTCCTGGTCTGGCTCCAATCAATACATCTCACCGCGTCTCGGTATCGCTTCAACCTGCAATTATTGTGGATTTTCAATTCCTACACCGATAGATAAGTCAAAGATCATCAGTTTATTATTATAGAAGAATAAAGAAACCAGGAAATAATCAGAGAAGAGAAGCTGGAACCAGAGAATTTGGACATTTTCTTCTTTAAAATGACTCAAATCGATTATTAAAATAGTTTATGATGAATGTAATAGTTGGATTAGTCAATTAATCAACTAATCATTAATTTAACACTTTTAAACAACTGTTTACTAATTTCTATGATTTTATGGACAAATAATTGATCTTTGAACTCTTATATTAATCATTGAACTTTGCATTGCAGATAATTTATCTTATTTCAAGTTTGTTTTCTCTAATTTGGGTCAGTTTGGTCTTGTTTTAAGCTTTAAATAAAGTGTTTATTTTCAATATTCTAACTATATTTGTTCTATAACATCAACATAAATAGATTCTGACTCTTCTATAGTCACCTCATATGTTGTAGATTTATTTTAATTCCAGGTTTAAGTCCATTTATTATCATTTATAGCAGGAAAACTGAAAAAATCAGTGGTTAACTATAATCATACTTTTAAAAAATGTAAATTGCTCAGTCGTCATACTGGATTAATACAAGAATTGGAATAAATAACCAGATTTTTCAGGTTTAACCAAGATATTTCTCAAATAAACGCCTGATCTGCTAAATGATGGAAACAAATAAACACCCCGGATATTATTTAGTAATTTACAGAACATATTTACTCTCGGATTTTAGCCTGAATGAGACGGTGGAGGTTTAAAGGCTGACGTAAATAACGACGACCTTTTGTACAGACGACGTGACACGGCCCAGAAAGCTTCTGTGGTTTTTCTGTTTGTTCAGTATTACTCTTCAGCAGCGTCTGCCGTCACCGCCCTTCGTAAATATACATGTCATTTCTCTTCCTGTGTTTTTTAATGGAAGTTACACAAACTATAAAGAGACAATATGACGGAGAAAATGTGCTAAATCGCAAATAAGCTCGGTGTGATATGTCTAATCGAATTATTTAAACTTTGTGCTGAAAACAGTTGGATCAACAGCTGGATTAGAACTGACTGGTATTTCTGGTCTATTATTAATCACTGTTAATACATGTATGTGTCGGTGTTGCTCAACCTGCAATTTTTGTAGATAACAAGATCCATGACAGCTTTAATGAGTCATATTTAACAGGAAGGTAGAAGACATTTAACTCCGTGGAGCATGCATCACATGACAGGTTTCGGCCGTCATAGCTCGCAAAGTCTCTGTTCCAACTCTTGTTGAAAGCGCAGACCTCAAACTTTACATTGGTCCATAAATTGTGTTGATAGGCCGAGTAAAACTAGAGCTGTGATCAGTTATTTACGCCATATTTTCGTGCATATTTCCTGCACCGATCGCGCAGCAATCGGTAAAATATGCCATGACGACCCCGTTACACATATCTGTGGTTTTCACAGTAAAAAATACTGTTTTCTACTTGGATTTTGTGTTTTTTTTTTGTGTGAAAGGCCAGGTGAAGCAGTTTTTAATGTGAAATACAAGGGTAAAATCAAAAGTAGTCAAAAACGGCCCTAGAGTCCAGAGGGTTAACCTGTTAAACTCCAGGTTCCCCTGAGATTGCTCCACTAATCGTGTACAAATATAGTGAAGCTATACATCAAATTAAACAGGAGAAACTCCACTACAAGCACATATAAGTCATATTTACACACACCAAACACAACTCCAACACCAAGCTAATTAATTAACAAATATGAAAATCGGTATACGATCATAAAGCCAACCCACTCGCCACATTTTGATGGCTAGCGCTCTGATACTTCATGTTATACAAACAAATGACATCTCATATGAAAGCTGAGACTGTGACGAGTCCAACGGTACCATCAGTGTAGCTTTATGATAAAAACTCAGTAAACTAGCAGCCAAAAAACACTACAGTAAAAAGTCGCTTGTTTGAAGCGACTAACAAAAAATGTGTTTTTTTGTTGCTGTTTTGGGATGAAAATGTTTATTTGAGATCAATAAATGGTCGTTTAGTGTCGACCAACATCTCTGTGTTTATTCCAGAGACATACCCTACTGACTATGGGGATGTCCTAAACATAAAAAAGGGCTGGAGGTCAAGGGGTTAATCTTCTCATTCATCTCTCTGCATGAAAGGGAATCAGGGCCGTAGCCTCCATTAAAGACACAAAGGTCATGACCTTGGTATTTTTTTCCCTTAGGTTTTGTTTGATTTGGTTGGATTTCAGCAGGTAAACATGTTAACACAACACTAAAAACACCAACCCACTATTATCATGACATGAACATGGTCTCATGTGGCATTTCTTCCAGCAGGAAAGGCAGAGGATGACCAGGTCAAGAGGAGGAAAGGTGAAAGAACACGAGTCATTTAACAGAATTGCGGAAAATATAAAAAGGAAATCATACAGTTGATGCAGAAAATGTGCTAAATTACAGAAAAAGCTTGGTGTGATATGTCTATTTATGGTCCAAAAATACATGATTAAAGGTCAAAGCTATGAAATATCCAACGACTTGATGCTGAAAACTGTAAAAACTTGAAATTCCGACTTGAATGACCTTTATAATCTCTCTTAGTTTATATTATATCTCATCTTATTAATCATTGAACTTTGCATTGCAGATAATTTATCTTATTTCAAGTTTGTTTTTCTCTAATTTAGGTCAGTTTGGTCTTGTTTTAAGCTTTAAAGGATTTTTATCTGTAGTAAAACACAATTTGAGGTTTTATTTTCAATATTCTAACTCTATTTTCTCTATAACATCAACATAAATAGATTCTAACTCTTCTGTAGTCACCTCACATGTTGTAGATTTATTTTAATACCAGGTTTAAGTAAAATAACCTTCATGACTGTAGAGATATTCAACATTTATTATCATTTATAGCAGGAAAACATAAATAAACCTGGGGCTTAAGTGTTAATATGCAAAAAAATGTAATAAATATTGTTTATTTTGTTTATCCATTAAAAATAGTCCATATTTATTATCATTTTGAGCAGGAAAACTGATAAAATCAGTGGTTAACTGCAATCATACTATTAAAAAATGTAAGCTGCATGGTAGTCATAGTGGTTTAATTAAAAAAATGGAGTAATTTACCATTTTTTCCCCAGTTTGAGCAAGATTTTTGTCCCAAATTCTCAAATAAACGCCTGATCTGTTCAGTGATGGAAACCAATAAAGTTTGAGGTTCAAAAAACACACGATTGAGGCCAAAAGCAATGAAATATCCAACAGTTTGATGGTGAACACAATAAAAAAGTCACGTCTTATCATCACATCTGATCCGGATAAAGACAGCTGGATTAAAACTGACTGGTGTTCCTGGTCTGGCTCCAATCAATACATCTCACCGCGTCTCGGTATCGCTTCAACCTGCAATTATTGTGGATTTTCAATTCCTACACCGATAGATAACAAGATCCATGACAGACTAATGGGCTGTCTTGCTAAAACAAGAATGAAATGTTTGACAGCCACACAATAGGAACAAGATAAGTACTTTTCGTTTCTGTCTTGTGCGTAATCCCCGTCTAAACCCTCCTTTGCCCTCACCTGCCCTCTTCTCGCTCCAGCAGGCGCCTGTAGGTGGAAATCTCTCGCTCCAGCTTCATCTTGGTGTTGAGCAGCTGGCTGTGGCGCTGCCGCTGCGTGGCCAGGCCGCTCCTCACCTGCTGCAGCTCATTCTCCAGCCCGGCGATCACCTGGGAGAGATCCTGCAGCTGGTTGGAGTACAGCTGCTGGGTGTTCTGCAGGGAGCTCTCCAAGCCTTTCTCCTGCAAGGCAACAAGCTGCTTTAGTTATGACTGGACGCTTATTAAAGTGTTAAAATACACACAAAAAATCCTGATACAGGTGCAGCTTTGAGTTTGATGCATAAATCCCAGTATTAAACCTCAGCTCCAACACTAAATAAAGGATTTTACATCAATGTTACTGTTACAGCATCAATATATATCATCAATATCCACATCATCAATACAATAATTAATAGTTTAATATAATATCAGTAGTAGAGACTATTTAGATATTTAATTTGTGTGATTATTTAATTGTCTCCTTTATAATAAACATCTTACAGAATATATTCTTCATGTTCTGGATTGATCCTCAGTGGGATTTATATCATTTTATGGACAAATAATTGACCTTTGAACTTTAATAGTCTAAATAAATACTTCAACAAATTGATCTTTGGACTCTTGTGACAGTAAAAAACAGACAATTTATGACTTATGCTGTTTTTTTGTGTTTTAATTTCAATTCTTTTGATTCTTATGTTTATTTAATATTAATCAAGTTGTAATTTCTAATTCTTAATCTTATTTATAATTTAAATTTTTTTTTAGATTTTCCCCATAATAATCAACTTTTTTAAAATTGTATCTTAATGTTTTTAATTTAATTTTTTATTGTTTATTGTTGTTGATATGAAATTATATTTTTCTCGTTATTTGTGTTTAATTAAAATTTTTGTATTTTTGATTTAAGTCATTTTTAAAATTCTAATCAAGTTTTAATTTTTGATTGTTCTTGTTTTTAATTTAACACTTTTAGATTTTTTTTCTCTAATTTGAGTCAGTTTGGTCTCGTTTTGTAACCCAATGTTACTGTTACAGCATCAATATATATCATAGTTTAATATAATATCAGTAGTAGAGACTATTTAGATATTTAATTTAGATTTTACATCCCTAAACATCTTACAGAATATATTCTTCATGTTCTATAATGATCCTCAGTGGGATTTATACTTTGAACTCCAATACTCTAAATAATTGACTTTGCGTTGCGTTGGTTAGCTTAGCTTAGCCTAGCTTAGCATAACGACTGGCAGCAGGGTGACACAGCTAGCCTGGTTCTGCCCAAAGATAAAAAATAAAAAGCATTAGCATATTATATCTTTGTGTTTAATAAGTACAAAAACTGATATCTGAATATGTTTCCAGTCTTTATGCTAAGCTAAGCTAATTAACCCGCTAGCTGTAATCATATCATAATAACATAATCAGCTTCCTACCTTTGTTAATTCAGTTTCATACAAAATAGTTTTCAGATCTGCCCGGTGACCTTCCATGATATTAAATATCAAAATTACAACATAAAGATATGATTTGAATGCAGTCAAACATACAGATACAGATACTCTTACTGTGTCCTCAGGCATGTTCCTCAGAAGTAAACCTACTACAGTCATTTCTAAGGAAAGTTATCAGAAAGAGTCATAACTCAAACTAATCTGTCATTTTTTTTGGCTTCAGTATCCACCTACTAAAGAAACTGCAAGAGAAAACCATTGGCATGTGATGCAATTTACAGTAATCTACCTTTTGAAGACGCTAACATCACTAATAATAAATTAGCATGTTCTGAGCATGTTTGCACTGGCCAGAAACTTTCAGTAAATCCAGATTTGATGTCCAGATTCAGAAATCCAGAGCCGCTGCTCCACCAGGAGAATGCAGAGTAATGGGTTGACAGGAGCCCAGCTGTTTTACAGCTGCCAGGAATATACTCTAATCAGTGAAAATATGCAGTTTAACAGCGTTCAGAGCCTGCAACACTCATTCAAGGTCAGAGTTGTTTAAAAACCTGTGGATTTATTCTTACATTTTCTCCATTTCCCCCTCTCTTTCATGTACTCCTATAGTAGTTTAGTTCCCCTAAAGGTGCTAAAACACCTGCACTAATAATGCATTACTCAACATCCTCAGAAAACTAGCTTCATTTTTGGATGTATCTGTATCTAACAAGAGAAAATCCATGAAGAATCTATTCATTATACTATACATTATAACTACTGTATGTGACTATGACTATGCTGACTATAATGACTATAATGTGCTAATCTGTGCATCTAAACTTGAACATCTAAACCATTACTTAGGTTATGTTTTCGCTGGCGTTTGTCTGTTTGTTAGCAGGATATCTCAAAAAGTTCTGGACAGATTTTCATGAAACTTTCAGTGAATATTAGGAATTGTACCATGAACAGACGATTCAATTTTGGTAATGATCCGGAAGAAATCCTGGTTTCTGTAACCATAGCAACGCTATGCAAAAGAGGGCTGAGAGTATTAAAAAACTCAAAAAATATCCATTTAAGGTACATTTAAAACAGTTAATTTGCAATTTGTGAGTAGCTCAATCTGAAGGCTGATATTATGCATCAATACTGATTATTGATTGATTGATTGATACAATTTTCCCCTCATCTAGGGAGCCAATCACAGAACAGGGATGTTGATAACTGTTGATAACTGTGGATCCAACATGGCGGCAGATAGTAATTTACCTTTTGATGCAGCCTTAGAACGTGTTCCAAATAATTTAGACTGCAAGTTTATTTTGAAAAAATGAGAAATGAGAAACTTTTAGCACTAAACTATTAAAATCGTCAAGCTATGTACAAGCTATGTAAACAATAAACATCTCTGGGCTTTTATAAACCACACCTCCAATGGTTCCCAGTACAAAGGTACCAAAGTTACCAAATTGCTGCACTTAAATCTACAATATTCAGGGTTTTTCTAAGATTAACCCCTCTAGAAGGGTTTGTTCCTGGCCTTAAACTGAAATAACGCCACTATCTGGATCATTTTGAATTTTCTTCTCAAACAGGCGCCACCTGCTGGTGAGATCTGGTCCCTGCATAGTCGAGGACAATCAGTCATTTTATCACTTCTACAAACTCATCATATTTCTTTTTCTGTCTAAGGACAGGGGATGTTGTACAAACTGTGAAGCCCATTGGGGAGAATCTGTGATTTGTCATTTATTGACTTGAATTGGACCCATGTGTGATGACGTGTTCCCGTGTTTTCTCACCAAGGCATGTAGGGTTTCTATCTCCACCTGCAGCGAGTGCCACTGCTTCCTGGCCTCGGACAGCTCGGCCCTCGCTTCCCTCAGAGCGGCACCGCCGAGACTCACCTGAGCCCAGGCTGCCTCCTCCTGAGAGGAGAGAGAGGCGGAGTCAGACAGGTAGAATAGAATAGAACAGACAGGTAGAATAGAATAGAACTATAGGATAATACAGACTACAGTAAAAGGCAGTGGTTCTCAAAGTGTATAGTCCTTGAGGAGGAGCCAGAAAACAGGAGAATAACTTATTTTCACTATAATTCCACCTTTGTAAAAGAGATCTTGATCTCAATGGGTTTATTACCTGGTTAAATAAAGGTTAAATGAAAAAATAAAAAAAATAAGAATTTGTTATTTTGATCATTTGTCAAGATGGGATTAAAAATAAGGACTGCTGTAATTTAAAATAAATAAATAAATACTTTTATTTAATTTAGTAGTGTTTATTTCCTATTTTTTGTCTATTATTTATTTTTGCATATTAATTTATTTATTTAATTCTATAAATATATATATATATATATATATATATATATATATATATATATTTGCCATTTGTCATTTTCTGCAAATAAATGCTCTAAATGATAATATTTTTATTTGGAATTTGGGGGAAATGTTGTCAGTGGTTTATAAACTCAAACAAAAAAGTTCCTTTAGCCCAAACACATAAATATAAGTAGTAAAAACTGATAAGTTTCCAGAGTTTATAAGTTTAAAAAATAGCTTTAAAAACCATTTTCCTAAAAACCAAAAGAGAATGTGTTTTTAAATTTATGTTGGTGTCATTCCAGAGTTTGACTCCAATAATGGATTTCATAGTGTTGGAAAACCCGTTAAATCAACTTAAACTGGAGGAAACTAATGAATCAGTAAAATGACTGAGCTACAGCACAGAATCTAAATAAATGTACAGTGTGGGGTCACCCAGACAATTTAGTGTTTTCCATGAAAAGTCTCACTTTTATTCACCACTATGAGTTGTAGAATGAATAGAAAATGTTATTCCATTAATCTTCTGATGCAACGAACACATTGAACCATTAGAACACTGGAGTGATAGTTGCTGGAAATGGGCCTCTATACACATATGTAGATATTGATGCAGCAAAAACCAGACATTTGCAGCTAGAATAGTCATTTACCACATTAGTAATGGAGTGGATTTATCATTAGTTTAAAGTTATCTTCATTGAAAAACACACACAAATGTATAGAGATGTGAAACTGGGACTCATTGATGTAACAAATGAAACAGATAATAATTTGCAGAATAACTTGAGTCGTCTTCTTTTGAGTTTACTGTCAAAATATCGTCAGACCTGAGCTGAGATCACGCTGCTGCTTCAGACAGAGAAACGCTGTGTCAACACATGGTTTACATGATGTTTGATGTCTCTCAGCGGAACACACACGCAGCTACACCTGCGGCTACACCTGCAGCTACACCTGCAGCTACACCTGCGGCTACACCTGCGGCTACACCTGCAGCTACACCTGCAGCTACACCTGCAGCTACACCTGTGGCTGCTCCTGATCTGACTGAGCAACAGTGGAGAAGGTCACACAAGGTGTGTGTGTGTGTGTGTGTGTGTGTGTGTGTGTGTGTGTGTGTGTGTCGGTGTGATAGTTTCACCTGATTTCCCTCAGGCCAGTTTCACCTAATTTCATTCGTTTAAACCTTTATTTAACCACTTAAACTCCAGCTTCTGATTCAGTTTTCCTGCTATAAATGATAATAAATGTTGAATATCTCTACAACCACAAAGGTTATTGGACTTAAACCTGGAATTAAAATAAATCTACAACATGTGAGGTGACTACAGAAGAGTCAGAATTTATTTATGTTGATGTTATAGAGAAAATAAAGTTAGAATATTGAAAATAAAACTTCAAATTGTGTTTTACTACACATAAAAATACTTTATTTAAATCTTAAAATGAAGCCAAACTGACCCAAATCAGGAAAAACTTGAATTATCTGCAGTGAAAAGTTCAATGATTAATAAGATAAGAGTTCAAAGGTCAATTATTTGTCCAATTATTAAAAAAAGAATATCTTCTGTAAGGTGTAAAATTATGAAAGGACGTAGAATATTGAATAAATCTGAAATTGTGTTTTAATACAGATAAAAATACTTAGCAGATGATTATTATGCAGATAATTTAGCGCATTTCAAGTTGTTTTATGTTTTAAATAAAGTTCAAAGGTCAATTATTTGTCCATAAAGTGATATAAATCCCACTGAGGATCATTCCAGAACATGAAGAATATATTCTGTAAGATGATTATTATAAAGGAGACAATTAAATAATCACACAAATTAAATATCTAAATAGTCTCTACTACTGATATTATATTAAACTATTAATTATTGTATTGATGATGTGGATATTGATGATATATATTGATGCTGTAACAGTAACATTGATGTAAAATACTTTATTTAGTGTTGGAGCTGAGGTTTAATACTGGGATTTATTAATAAAACTTTAACCCCTTGACCTCCAGCCTTTTTTATGTTTAGGACATCCCCATAGTCAGTAGGGTATGTCTCTGGAATAAACACAGAGATGTTGGTCGACACTAAACGACCATTTATTGATCTCAAATAAACATTTTCATCCCAAAACAGCAACAAAAAAACACATTTTTTGTTCGTCGCTTCAAACAAGCGACTTTTTACTGTAGTGTTTTTTGGCTGCTAGTTTACTGAGTTTTTGTCATAAAGCTACACTGATGGTACCGTTGGACTCGTCACAGTCTCAGCTTTCATATGAGATGTCATTTGTTTGTATAACATGAAGTATCAGAGCGCTAGCCATCAAAATGTTGCGAGTGGGTTGGCTTTATGATCGTATACCGATTTTCATATTTGTTAATTAATTAGCTTGGTGTTGGAGTTGTGTTTGGTGTGTGTAAATATGACTTATATGTGCTTGTAGTGGAGTTTCTCCTGTTTAATTTGATGTATAGCTTCACTATATTTGTACATGATTAGTGGAGCAATCTCAGGGCGACGCTGGAGTTTAACGGGTTAAATTAAAATCAGCCATGACAGCGTCTGTTTTTCACCCCAGAGCTGGATGGTGTTAGATAAGTGATCAAAGGACAGATCTAGTTTTATTTGATGACTTGTACACTACAAGAATATTAAATGACACCTCAGCAGAGAGAATGACTCACACACATTTAGTGAAATCAATCTGTGTGATACGCTGCAGTCGATCACAAATAAAAACAACGTCGTGACCGAGGAGGAAATGATGATTCCATCATGTGGTTGTAAAATGTAAAAAATGAAAAATACTGAAGAGGATCTGCATTCAAGATTATATTTAACCTGTTGAAATCATAAACCTCCTGATCCAGCAGCAGCTTCAACACTAAATAAAGTATTTTACATCAATGTTACTGTTCCAGCATCAATATATATCATCAATATCCACATCATCAATACAATAATTAATAGTTTAATATAATATCAGTAGTAGAGACTATTTAGATATTTAATTTAGATTTTACATCAGTAAACATCTTACAGAATATATTCTTCATGTTGTAGAATGATCCTCAGTGGGATTTATATCATTTTATGGATAAATAATTGACCTTTGAACTTTAAAAGTCTAAATAAATACTTCACAAAATAGATTTTTGGACAGAAAATATATTTTTTTCATAAAAAATAGATAATTTATTAATTATTTTTAATATATTAATATTGTTTTTTTATTTATTTTTTATTTTATTTAATTTTAATTTAATTGTATGCTTTTAATTTTTTTTATTGCTTATCATTGCTGTTATGAAATTATATATTTCTTGTTGTTTGTGTTTAATTTCAATTTTATTTCTATTTTTATTTATTTATTTTTATTTATTTCTTATTTAATTTTAATCAAGTTTTAATTTCTTGTTTTTAATTCAGCATTTTTAGATTTTTTCCCTTTAAAATTGACACTTGATGCTTTTAATTTAAGTTTTCTATTTTTTTTATTTTTTTATTTTTACTGTTGCTGTTTTTTTAATGATATCTTCTTTGTTTTTCAATTTTTTTTAATTTATTTAATTTGTATTAAATTCTAATTTCTGATTATTCTTATTTTTAATTTAAATTTAGAGATTTTTCTCCTTTTAATCAACTGTTTTTATCATTATCAGTATGTTGTGGCACAGAAACACACACTGGAAACATGGTTTAGAGGCGATTTAGTCTAAAACTCACAGGAGAAAAGCTGCAAATCTGTCACCAGATGAACGATATTAAACATTTTACAAGATAAGTGATGATGCTCAGGTTCTAATTTGCCTTATAAATAACTAATGAAGACTATTTATGTTGCATAATAGCAAAAATACACATGCAAACCTGCAACACGGCAGATAACAGCAAACGTTCTCACTCCAGTCAACAAACACTCCCCTTCTTCCATGCATCTTTATCTACAGCACGGAACAAGCTGGTCTAGATCAGTGGTTCTCAAAGTGGGGTCCAGGGACCCCCCAGGGGTCCTTTAGGTGGTTCCATGGGTCCCCAGCAAAAAAATATCATGGGTTTCATACACTTCATTTAATATTTAGATATTTTAATACCTGATTTGTGTCAGTTTATGGCTCCATGACATGAAAACCGCTGAGAACCACTGGTCTGGAGGGTGTGTCTGGTCTGGCTTCAGGCCAGGACGACACGAAAAGGAGGCACAGCAGGAGTAAAACGCTGCAGGAGGAGACGCGTACCTCGCTGAGAGCTCCTCCCTGCGTCCGGGCTGCTGCTGCTGCAGGTCTGGATCGGCTAGGCCCGGAGAAGCCTGGGACCGGATTCTGGCCCGGGCTGGGATTCCTGCTCAGGTCGCACTGCGCTCTGATTCGGTGGAGGAGCCGGGTGAGCTCCATCCCTGTGCCATCCTCCTCCTTCTCCTCCTCCTCGCCTCCTCCTCCTCCTCCTGCTGCTGATGCTGATGCTGCTGATGCTGCCGTCGCTAACAGAGCATCGCAGGAGTCGGCCCGCTGCAGCTGCAGAGCCCGGGCTGCCTGAAAACAAACCCACCAGCAGGGAGAGGGAGGGAGGGGGGTGATGAGACTGTGAAGGATGGGAAAGAATGGAATATAGAAGAGAAATATGATGCTGAAAAGGTTCAGGAAGGGAGAAAAGAGAGAGAGGAGTCCACGCAATGCAGAGGCAGCAGGAGAAAAAATAAGAAGAATCTGCTACTGACCACTATGTATGTGCATGCATGTGTGTATAGGAGTGTGTGTGTGTGTGTGTGTGTGTGTGTGTGTGTGTGTGTGTGTGTGTGTGTGTGTGTTTGTATGGAGGAAATGATACTGGAGGGGAGAGGGGAGGGAGGTATTAGTCAGCATGAAGGAGAAAATCAAGAGGAGGAGGAAGAGGAGGAGGAAGAGGAGGAGGAGGGTGATAATCATCTAACAGCTCATCACCTGTTTTGTTGTTTTTTTTAAGGAATGACATAACATTACCTTCTCTACAACGTATAATATTTAATTTAATCAGTGTCTGTCTGTTTTATGCTTATGGGAGATTGCTTATTGTGATTTAACAACTTAATTCCCAGGTTTATTTGACTATAAATGATAATAAATATTGAATATTAATTCAAATCAATTATATTAATGGCAGCAACGTGAGCAGCTACAACACAAAACTCTAAAATAATTAATATTTATTACAATGATAATATGCCAATATTATATAATACTGTTAATATAAAACAGTTATCAGGGCATTCTGCTGCATAATTACTAGTTAAAAATACATAAAAAGTTCTTACTAATTTTACTTTGGTAGGTTTTATCTTTACCACAGAAACTGTGTATTATTATTTATTATTTAGCTAGTATTTAGCTTTAGCTAACTTACTCTATATTTTAGAGAATGTCTAATTTTATGCCAATTTATAATTATACTCCTTGGTTATTATTTAGCTAACTCACTAATATTTAGCTAACTCACTCTTTAGCTTTAACTAACTGATTCTTTAGCTTTAGCTAATTTTTCCGCTATGCTATATTTTAGCATAATAGCATATTTATTTCCATTTTCTACCAATTTATAGTTCTACTCCTCATGTAATAATGCTGTTTTTACTCAATTACACTAATCTGACACAAAATAATTAACAGCTACAGCACTAAAATGCTGCTTACATATTATTAGTAGTAATAATAATATGCTAATTTAATATATGACACAGAAATATAACATTCTGCTGCGTAATGAATACCTATAAAGTTCTTTCTGAACTACTTAAAGGGATCAAAAACTCCTTTTTTTCACTTTCGTTACACCCTGAGTCACTGAGGCAGGAGCAGGTTTCTATTTCAGGAGAAGGGGGGAACAGTGTGAAAAATGACCCTGAGACAAAAAGCTGTCACGTCGGGGCCTTTGCGGTGCACGGAGTGACCTCAAACTCCTGGTGCATGTGTCGCAGCTCCGTCATGGAGCGGCGGAGGTCGGCCTGCAGCGAGGCGCTGCTCTGCTCCGTCTTCCTCTTGGAGTCCCGCAGCATCTCCACCTGCTGCTGCAGCCGCCACGTGGTCCGCTCCTCCGTCTCACACCTGGCACGATCATCGGGAATCCGTTAAACGGCAAAAATCACAGTCAAAATGCTAAATGAAACATGTATGCTCTATGTTCAGGCTATTTTTAGGGCTGGTTCGGCACCACCGTGAATTACCTCGGCATAAAATATTATATTATGTGAAAAACTTCATGCAACTGCGCAGTTACTTCGCTCTGCCCCTGCACAAGGCTCACTTATCAGCTACGTCTCTTCTGATTGGTCGGCTCGTTCATGTGATAGCTTTGCCGTGTAGGGTTCTGCTTTTTTGCTAGTTGTTAGCTGCTACTAATTTCTGGATCTGTAAGGTAGCACCCCGGCGGCGGCGCTGAATATTCCTGAGATGAGAAGGTATGAATTTAAAGCCACAGCCTTTTCTATTCTACTTTTGTCCATGTGAATATGCAGATAAGGTCCTGTCTCCAAGACAAATAAAGATAACCTTTAACCTTAAACCTTAAATCAATCATTGCGAGGACTATAACATCGGAGAAAATACGCTACCGTTTTTTCAATGAAGATAACTTTAGCTAACTCACTCTTTAGTTACTCTTTAGCTTTAGCCAAATCATTTTTTAGATTTAGCTACTCTTTAGATTAAGCTAACTCATTCTTATGCTTTAGCTAAGCCTTAACTTTAACTAATGGAATCTTTAGCCTTTAACCTGTTTCCCTATTTATCAGCCTACCTCTCTAAAATGACATGCCCAGATTTAATGTAGTGTATCTCCACAACTACAGGGGTTTTCTGAATGATCTTGGGTTTAAAATAAAGCTAACACCTGTGAGATAGTTGTAAAGGTGCCAGAATTAATTAAAAATGTACAGTGTTGAAGTACATCCGGCTAGAATAAAGCAAAAAAGTATAAAAAATAGCCCTGCCTGAAAAAAAAAAATCAATTTAGGTTGAAAACCACCTGAAAATTATTATCACAAAAATGCTGATTTATGTTTTCGCTATATGCTCATATTATTGCTTGGGGTTGAAATGATGTTTTGTTAAGCTAATAATGTTTGATATAGACTTGTAGCTGAGTTTCTTGTCGACATCTCGGTGTGATACATGTACATATTGATGCTGCTCATTGAGTCAGAAGGCTAATGGATGCTATCATGTTAGCACAGCTGAAAACAGCTTAGAGAAGCTAGAAAACGGAAGGAAAAAATGATTATTTCCAATACAAATGATTATTTCTAACCTCGTCAATGTCTTGACTATATTTTCTATTCATTCTACAACTCATAGCGGTAAATAAAAGTGTGACTTTTCATGGAAAACGCTAAATTGTCTACAGCAGCAGTGTACTTTTATTTAAATTCTGTGCTGTAGCTCATATTTTACTGATTCATTCGTTTTGCCAAATCCTCCAGTTTAAGTTGATTTAACAGGTTTTCCAACGCTATGAAATCCATTATTGGAGTCAATGACACCAACATCAATTGAAAAACATGTCATTCTCTTTTGGTTTTTAGGAAAATCGTTTTTAAAGCTATTTTTGAAACTTATAAACTCCGGAAAAAAATAAGAGACCACTGCAAAATTATCAATTCTTCTGATTTTACAGCTTCTAGGCTATTTTAATCCCAGCTTTCATGCTCTCCACAGTCTTTACCATTGTTCTTGGTGATTTTATTCCACTCCTGTTCCTCTTTAAGCAGAATGAGGTGTTCATGTGCTGGAATTCAGCAGAAATGACTGGAATACATGTAGAGATGCTGATTTCAGGAAAAACAACACAATGGTCTCTTATTTTTCTTATTTTCGACTGATTATCTGTTAATGTTTCTTCACAATTTCACCGTTACTGAGCTTTTATGTTGTTTCTTTGCTTTTTCTGGAGCTTGGCAGCCATAACATTTGGGAAAACTTAATATAGGATAGGCTTTTATAAGCAGTTTTCTTCTGCCTTTGCCTTTTCAGTCACATGATTATTGGTTTTGTGTGAAATGTTTTTCTGTTGTTGTCCTGTTTTTTTGTGTTGTCATGATTGAATGAACTTTATTCTTCTTTCCACATAAGGAAAACAACATGGACACTGTTGAAAATGTGTTAAAAGCCCAGTCAGAGACACTCAGACAGTCAGGAGACCTGCAGCTATAAATAGAACATATATTTATTTCCAGCTGCAGTGTGTCGTCACCGTCCTTCAGGGGTTAATGTACCTCTCTGACAGCACAGGGGTGTGTGTGTGGGTGTGTGTGTGTGTGGGTGTGTGTGTGTGGGTGTGTGGTGTCACTCTGCATCAATACATAAGTGAAAGTGCCGACGCTGCACAAAGCTCGGCCTGGATTTGTATGCAGGTTGGCTCACAGGAGCTGGAACTGGCCTGAGTTAGATAACAGGGGACTGGATAAGCATTGCAGCAGCATGAAAACAGGAAGACTTTCACACTTCCTCAACAGATTTAACCTTCTATTGGGACCAAAATGCAAGCGTTACTTTATTACCAGCACAGAAAATATAGAAAAATGCTGTTGTTTCTTTTTGGTCTCTGCACATTAACACTTTGGAGGTAAATGATATATTTATGGGATGTGGTTTCCTGCCAAGTATTCCCGATCGATAAGCCTCAGACGGCATTGATCGGGAGAGAAGTGTTACAGCTTTCAGGAAAACTACAGACGGAATGCAGCTGACCTGGCCTGGATGGCGTCAGCTCTGCACTTCATGTTGTCAGACTGGATTGCCAGCTGGGCATTCTCCATCAGTAGTTTACCCACCTGAAAGAAAGAAAAATAACACAGCAATTTGTAGTTCACGTCTACTTTTAGTTTGAAATTAAATCATGTGTTGCCAAGCTTTCTCATAATGATATGACCTTTATAACAATATTAATAATACCTGTATTTATATAGGGGTCAAATAAATATATATTGTTAATATACAGTTTTAAGATGCATCCATCAGGTCTTTCAAAATGGTGTGTTCATGTTGGTTTCTTGTTATTTAAAAGTCAATTTTTATAATTTTTTTTACAAAAAGAAAACAGGATTTTGTGTGATTTTTGGTCTAACTGAAAAAGAAAGATACATTTTAAATATTTAATCCATCTAGAATATAAAACTTGTTCATAGCATCTCATTTTCTATACCTGCTCATTCCTCATTAGGGTCACATGGTCTACTGGAGCCAATCCCAGCGCATTACAGCGAGAGGCAGGGATACACCCCAGATGGTCTCCAGCCAATCGTGGGGCACACACACCATTCACTCACACCAGGGGTCTCCAACCCTGGTCCTGGAGATCTACTGTGGGTGCAGGTTTTTGTTCCAACCAAGCAGGAACACACCTGATTCTACTAACGAAGCTCCATAGCAAGGACCCTAATGGTTGATTAGTAGAATCAGGTGTGTTCCTGCTTGGTTGGAACAAAAACCTGCAGCCACAGTAGATCTCCAGGACCAGGGTTGGAGACCCCTGACTCACACATTCACACCTATGGGCAATTTAGAGTCTCCAATTAACCTGAGCATGTTTTTGGACTGTGGGAGGAAGCTGGAGTACCTGGTGAAAACCCACACAGACACAGGGAGAACATGCAAACTCCACACAGAAAGGTCCCAGACCCAGGACCAAGGAGGTCTTGAACCTGTGACCTTCTTGCTGTGAGGCAACAGCGCTAACCCCTGCACCACTGTGTCACAGTGTTCATAGAAGATCTTTAATACAGTTAAACTATCTGGTACCAGGTTTTTAGGGTAACACCACATCACAGTTTTGTCATGGACCCATAAAACTCACTAAAAGCAAGTTTACAAAGTGCTTCACCATCATGATCTGTTGCTGTTAAGTCTGGATTTGTTGTTTTTCACACCTGTCCTGAATCACCTCGTTATCTCTGCTCCTGTCTCTCACCTGTTTTCCATCCTCTAATTAGTTTTCTGTGGATTTAAGTGCAGTTTTTCCATCAGTGTTCGTGCAGGAACTTTCACACCTGCAAATAAACAAAACTGGGCCAAATGGCGTTCCAGCTGTATCTATCTTCTGAGAAATTAGTGCCAATTCTGACTCATGGATCGACACATTTACACATTTCTACTTGTTCTTGTCTTTGTGTATAACATCCTCTTTATCAGCCGATTTTGGCAAACTATCCAATGCCAGAATGAGTCACAGCTGCGTCTGCACTTGACTGGAATTGTAGTGAACGCACAGCACGTCATTTCAGGCAGAGAAAACACATTATTTTCACAAATGAATGAGGTCATATGGGACGGACATTGTTCCAAGGACCCACACGGTAGCTATGAATCAAATGGACCTAGACCACCTCTTTTTAGAGGTCTAGGTCCACTTGATTAAGTGATTGATGCTTTCACACCAATAAAAACAAACCAAACTAAGCACTTTTGGTTTGAAATGGTGCATACCAAATGGTGTTGGTGTGTTAGTTTTTCTGCATTACTACCCATGTGGTTCTTCCATGTTTAGTGACTCTTCCAGTGGTTTCCTATAATTTCTACCTGGCTGCACACTCCCTTGTTCAGAATAATTCAAAATGTCTTCAAAACCAGTCAGTAGCTGGTGTGACAACCATTTGGCTTCAGCATCAGGTTGCTGATGGCTGCCTGTGGAATGCTGGCCCACGATTGGTATATTATACAGGATATCCAAGATGGGACTGTGCAACAACAGCACTTCAATGGGCATCAGGATCTCATCACCTTATCTCCATGCATCAAACTGCCATCAATTAAATGCACTTGTGTTCATTCTCGATAACCCCAGCACCTCTAAGGGGAACTCTGTTCACAACAATGACCACAAGAAACGAGCCATGATCCTATATGACGCCATACATATTGTCTGGTACAGTGAAACCTGGGATTCATCCATGAACAGGGTCATAGCCACCAAGTTTAATTTCATTTTCATTTTTAGGCTACATTTCAGCGTGTAAAATTGTGAGATGCTCATATATTTGACTCTTTAAAAGTGAATATAAGCAGCGTTGCGACGTTATGGCGACTGCAGGTTCTATTTTTAGCGTTGGAATGAATCAGAGGATGCGACGTAAGAGGCTGCATCAATCATAGTTTTCATTTCTTCTAGCAAAAAAAGGTTGAGGATGACCATGCAAAATAGTAGCCTAGGCTAAAATGTGAAAGGACATGCAATATGAATATTTTAATGTCCTGTTTAGTCACAATATGAATTGTCCATTAAAAATAGGCTATGATTTGGATGTTTGGAGGAAATAATGTGACCAAACATGGCCGGTATATTGTATATTTCTAGAAGGTTGACCTTCCTGGCTACGGCCCTGAAGGGAATACAGAAATATAATAGAGGTAGACTACAGATTCATGCACCAGATAGACAACAGAGATGCTAACCTGTAAGCTGCTGTAAACAGGTATTTGAAAAATCCTGGCTTAAACCTGTCTGTGAAGGAAACACTTCATCATCAAAGGTGAGCATTTACCCACTTAAACCGGTCCTGATGATCTGCAGTCAGGTCAGGACCCTGGTGAGGATGACGAGCATTGAGATGTTTCATTCGTTGTCCATGTCTTGGACGATCTTGGCATGTTTTAGGGATCTCCCATATCATTAACTCATTACTAAATCCTTGCCAAGCTTGTTAATAGGTTCGCAATTAGAATCAGGTGCGTTAGAGTTCTCTAAAACATGCAGGGCAGGGTTGGATGCCACCAAATTCATGGAAACAACATTGGAGGTGGCTGCACCCTCAATCAAAACTTATGGTGTCATGTTGTGTGATAAAACTACATATTTTACTTTATTTTACTGTGACCAGCCCAAGGCACACTTGTGTTTAAGAGCTTTTGATTAAAAAGTACTGGAAAATGTACAATTATTATTATTTTTCAAATCTAATAGAGCTCAGTTTTGTCCTTTATCATACACATAAAAATGTTAACACACCCTTATTTTTTTCTCCTTTGTTTTCTTAGGAAGCAGTTTCAGAAAGACGACACACCCTTGTGAAAAGAAGCCAAAGATAACATGGATTATTTCATAACATTTATAGAAAAAACATCACAATACACTCACGGATGTGTTACGGCTTTCAATGCACTCACAACACCTGCCCCCTTTTCTTGAGCCCATGTGAGATCAATGAATCACTGGCACTGACAGCATCAGCTATACTTAATGTCTTACTGGATGATTACTCATTATTAATTGCGTGCCGTAAATAAAAAAAACAACACAAAAGTAGTTAGGAAAGCAAATACCAACGTAATCCTCGTTCCCTAAAGCAATGAGACTGGCAGACATTGCTTTTATTTCTGTCATAGGTATGGGTGCATCTGCCGAGCATTAGAGACGGTCTGGATGATATGCTATGCAACCAGGACAATGGAATCTTTAAAATGATTGACAGTAGTGACATCTGCTAATATGCTATGTTGTATGTGCACAAAGTGACACTAAAACCAGGGAGCAGTTGAAAAACCATCAGGTTGCATTATGAGCTCAAGGGTGTTTAATGGTCAGCCGAGTGGAAAGGCCTTTAAAGTAATAAAAAGTCCCACGTTCTTTCTGTATGTGACAGCCTGTGTTCTTGCTATGTGTCTCTGGCTCTCGTCCAGGTGTAATGATAACATGCTTCACTTATAATCCTCTACAAGTTTGTCTGAGGCGTTACCTTTCACCTCATAAACCATTGGTCCTCCTCGTAGTGGTACATTGCTCAATAATACACATCCCTCCAAAATGTATTTACTTGATCCATTTTCTCAAAAATGTCACCTTTTTCTTGAGTTAGAGGCCCTATGAGGTGTTTTTGGGAAGCAAAAAAAAGACCACATTTCCCATGAGCCTCCCCACTCACTGCTACCGACAAGGTAATTACATTATATTTTCTCTCCTTCTTTGTCTCTCTGGCTACCTGCTGCTCGCAGGTTAACGCAGTAATTGGTTTTGTCATTCCAAGGAAGTTCTCACGGACCTGGCCATAAAATAATAAACTAAAAATAAACTACATAGAAGAAATGGCATTTTTTTAAAATGGACAAAGTGTGGGTAATGTACATTTACCCGATTTAAAGTGAGACTGTTTCATAACCAAAAGACAAACTCCTCTGGGTCTCTTTAATTTGGCTTTGAAAAGGTGTTCGTCCAACGAGTAGAACCGGCTGAAGTAAAAACAGAACTCAGAACAGAAAATTGATGTTTTTCACAGCCTCATTCACCATGTTTACCCACCACTGTCAATGTCAAGTTCCAATGGGTGTGAAAAAAGGTGTTGTTGCATGATTTCAATCAACGGACCACCAGGAAACATGGATCCAGGTCATTAAAGTACTGATACCATCCAATACAGTTCTCTGTTCACACTTGGCCCTATTACCATGTATGTTGTAGCTGCTGTGGTCGTGGGTCAATCCTAGAACGTTTGCAATGATTGGATGTGATCAAAACAATACAAATGGTCTTTTCTTATAGATCTGGGTGCAAAAGCAATAGAATGCAAGTATCATTTGACTGGAGAAGTTTAAATACTACTTGGTCTACTGGGTTATTTTGGTTGATACCTTAACCTCTTAAATCACACTGTACTGTTACAGTACAGGGTGTTGTGGTGGGGGGTCATTTAGGATAATACTATGCTTCAGTGGTTTGTTTTTATGAGCAATGATGCAACAATTATGGTCTTGAATTTGTTTCTCATTGATTGACACCATGCACGAGCCAATCAAACCCATTGAGGACACACTACGAAATTTGCGACCACCTTTGGTTTGATGGACGGCAGTGTGACCTCATGGGAAATTTACCATGACGAGACCATGCAAATCTATTGGTCAATAGCCAGGGCTTTAGAACAACATGTGACATGTGGGAACTGTGCTACTTACAACTTGGGCATACCATTTTAAGACTGAAAAAGGGTGTGCTTCTTAAGAGTTTAAAGGTATTAAGCAGCCGTAGCCAGCCCTACAGTAGATAGCAGAACCAAAAATGAGGTTTGCAGCTACGGTGTGTCAGAATAAAATGACCATGTAACTCATGGTGCTCACATGAAGTGGCATGCAGCGTTATCAACAATGGTAATCAACTGTGTCTCTGTTTGCAAACAGCATTCATGGCTGTTTGATTATGTTCTCTGAGACGTTGCATCGTAGCGTAATCTGATCGTGATCGTAAAGCCTCAGTGGAAATATTACCGTTGGATGCACCTTTGCCTTGGCAAGACGCCAGCTGCAATTTCCCGTGCCCTTACGGGGATCGCTTTATCACCGAAAAACCACAAAAGACAAACGAGTCTGACCTGAGCACGGAGCTCCTTCACAGTCTGCTCCTGCTGGGACCAGTCCAGAGAGCGGGAGGCGCTCCTGACGCCCCAGTCGGCTATCTGGACCTCCAGCTGCTGATTGGCCTCCTGCAGCCTGTTCACCTGCTCCAGGAAGCCCTTGAGGCGGTTGTTCAGGCCCGACATGGTGTGACCGTCCTGCAGCAAGTCCATGGAGACCTGGGAGGGTGCACGCCCAACAAATGTTGACAGAAATCCACGGGCCGCTGACATTTCCATAGAGTCAAATGACACCAGGCGGCCCGCAGATGGGTAGCCAAACATTCAAGACAACAGACACGCTAACTGTGTTTCCTGCAGAATGCAATACAACGCAGTCACATAAAGTTGCAATTTCCACAGCAAACAGCAACCGCGTGACATCACGTGCAGCCAGAGGCGTCGACTGGGTAAATGTTTACCCAGTGATACTCACCTGAGGCTACGTGGCCTTGCAGCAATGAAGCACAGTGGAGAAAAAAAAAAAGAAAAAAAGCAACGAGGCAGCAGAAGTCCCTTCGGTCCGTTCTCCTGGTCACGCCGAGCCAACCCGCCGCTCCCCACAGCTCAGCCGCATTCCTCAACACTTTCTCCTTCCCGCTGTGGTCATCATCGGCAGGTGGTTAGCTGTAGTCGTCAGGGTCCGCCACGATTTGCCGGCTTGTCCCGCCTCAGCGTTTGGGACCGGGGGGGGGGGAGAGCGGTGAGTGCTGGACACAGCTCTTACAACACCAGCACTCTGGGGCCCTTTGTACTCCCTGATCCAGGATTACTGAGCCGCTTTCAGCCAGGCAGCAACACCAGCTGTGGAGGGAATGTTCAGGGAGACACAGTGACAGGACATGTGCATGTGGTGTGTGACTGGCGCTTTAAACAGTGGTTACACTCGCTGTAATTAATGCGCTCGCCCTAACGCCAAGGAACACACACTTTGTGCAGGGTTACCTATTGCTCAATGACAGTCTTGGGGAATAACTGGGTTTGTGTCTGACTGTCTCGGTCAAAGGTTTTTGTCTTCTGATTTTCTTGGAAAATGTGTCCTGTTTCCATGGTGAACTGGAATGAGGGCAATGCTGCACAAAGGCAGAGTTCAATCAGCTGATTGAGCTGAGCTAACATGCTAACCCACTGGAAACATGCTAGTACTAATCAGCTCTACCAGTATCAGGACAATAAGTTATTTTAAAGACACCATTGACCACTGTCTTGTAACTTTATTCATTTTTTTCAACAATATATTTACTGACCTTTTCTTTTATCCATCAAGGATATAGAATAGACATCAACAAATACCTTCCCACCCACAACAACATAACAGTCTCCGTTTAAAATAAAATGATTAAGATAATAATTAAATAGTGAAATGAGTTATGTACATATGTATATACACACCTGCCTATACACTATATATACATACATACACACACACAGATTCATACAGAGAACATTCAGTTCAATAGTGACTAAAGCGAATGAAAATAAATGATGCAGAGGAGGACAGTTACATAAAGGTGGATTGTGCTAAACTAAGCTAAAATAAGCTAATTAGCTAATTAGCTAGCTTCCCTCATTTTGGACTCCTCTCTCTGTTTCAACAATACAGATTACTTTTAGCAACAATACAAATTCATGTGCACTTCAACACTTCAACTTTATGAATATTTGAATATAATATAATATGAATATTTATTTATACCATGACAGAGCCTGATGGTTTGTTGCACATATTTGTTGCACACACTTTCAGAAAATACAAGAAACCTCGTCGTCCCATTGAGGAAAATCTGTTATTTGTGATTTTGGGCTATGAAACTACAATTGACTTGATTCGTAATCTATTTTACAAAGGAATGTTGCTGTAAATTAATTAATATTCTCTACCACAAGCTGAACTGTGTTTTTTTATACAAAGAACGTGTTATAACATGGTCATGCTTTGATCCATTTTCAGTTTTTCGCTTAAGAACTTTTAGAAAAACGTATTAATATCCAGTTATCCAGTATCCAGTTATGGCTGATTTATGATGCATTTCCTTATTTTTTATATTTTAATTAAAACAATAAAATAAGTGGCCTTTCTATTCTATTCAACAAAGGTCAATGGATCAAATGTAATCCTGTGTAACTAAAAGACAACACCCTATAAGGGTTTTTTCACATTATTAAAGTGTAATCATGTTAAAAAATGCACAAAAATGCAGTTTATGAATATAAAAAAAATGTGAACATATTAAAATAAAGCATGGATTGATCCTTGAAGTGTGAATGAATCTAGTTTCTTTCTTATCTAACTTCAAACAGCCACTTCTGTTTATTTGCGTAGTGTATCTGAGGATCAGCTTATCTGAAGATTTCTCTGTTGAGTTAACATGTGTGTTTTGCTTTGAGGCTGGATCTTAGGATTATTGGTACAGACTAATGAGCCTCTCACTTAACACCATTGTACAAATATTTTCTCTGCCGAGAAGTTTATTCTTTCCCTAGAGAAATGACAGCAATGGGGCTGACTTGCTCATGTGGTTTTGCTGACAGGTTGTGGTTTTCATCTATCTGCATCATCAGAAAAAGAGAGATGAACTGATAGAGAAACAGTGGGACAGCGTGGGAAAAGGGAACATTTCTGTGTTTTTCTTAATAGTTAAACACACAGAGTACACAAATGCACTGTCACACACTTTCTACCAAACATTCTCAGAAATGCGGCCTTCTGTTGGCAAGAGGACGGCGATTGGTAATAATGTTGTTAGTTTAGTTTTAAAGAGTCAAATTCCTGGAAACACAACGTCTGTCAGGGCGTTGCAGGAAACTCGCTCCGAGTGTCTTGGACAGATCCATGAACACGGAATGTCATCGAGCCTGTTCCTAGATGTCATGATGCTCCCACAAAATTCCAGGAAATAAAGTCTTTTGCACGATATTCGTATCTGAGGCTGACACCCCGAGTCCCAGATCAAGAGCTAACAGCTCCCTCATGTACCCGACCTCTGTGACTTTACATTCCTTTTGCCTTTATTCCCCACCAGGGTGGGCGCTAAGAAGCTCTTTGATCGTTTCTCATGTAATCCCTCATTTTCTGGACAAGAAACCTTTTATTGAAGGTGTTTGACAGACATAAAAACAAAGAAAAAGGAAACAGCTGTTTTTAAAACACACAACAACTATGATCCATTCTCTAACGATTATAAAATATACTATTTTTACTTGATATCATGATATAGGCCACTTGAGATCAGGGTTATTGTTGGTTTGAATCAGGATTATCTTCACATTTACTCTTTACCAGACTGTCAGAAGCTACAGGCTTGCTGCAAGTTAAATACTAGGACAGGTTTTAGCATCATCTAGTGGGACAGATTAATATTAAGTAATAAATATGTTTTAATTAGTAGAGAAATCAATCAAAATGAGGATTGGGTTGTTTTTGTCTACATGGGGAGTGGGCCATGTTATATCATCAGGTTTCTACAGTAACTCAAAATAGGGTTGACGATATTTAAAGGATGAAGATATCAGTAGTTAGTGCATGCTGAGAATTATGTGTGTTAGCAAAACCAAAATCCACAGTTCATTTAACTTTTGATCTCTAAATCGTAGCTCTTTAAATGTTTTATTTAGCCTGAAGCTAACAGTTGCACCACTCCAATGCTCCCTTTGGTGCTTATAGTATAAATCAGCTAGCTTTGATGCTAATGGCCATATTTGTTCACCATGAGGCTCTGGGAGAATCTTTTGACCAATCAGAGGCTGATCCAGCTGGAAATAACTCTTCTTGCAAAAGTAGATCAGTGTGTTTCTGACAGGGGGGGGGGGGGCGTGGTATCTTGATGGTGGCTCTCCATAGTGATGTTGGGTCATCTATCATAGTGGACAATGATAGGAACAACAACCAAACATCGGCTCTAGAGACAGTCTTTCGTGTTTTTCACATTTCTCTCATCCACCATAGGTTCTCCTCCATGACTGAGCCAAAAGGCAAAGCTGCCGTTTTACCAGTCAGTCTACATTTCTACTGTCACCTATAGTCACGAACTATGGGTAGTGACCCAAAAGGATCAGATCATGACTACGATCTGATCCTTTTGGGCTAAAGCCCATTGGGATGAATCTGTGATTTGTCATTTTTGGGCTATACAAATGAAATTTACTTGACTTAAGTTGACTTGACATGAGTTCCCTGCAGGGTCTCTGGGCTCTCCCTTAGAGATAGGTTGAGAAGCTCTTGGTGAGGTGTTCTGGGTACCTCACTGCAGCCAGAGAACCTGGGGAAGACCCAGGAATGGCTGTAGAGCAGGGGTCACTAATCCTGGTCCTGGAGGGCCAGTGTGAGTTCAGGTTTTTGTTCCAAACAAGCAGTAACACACCTGATTCTACCAATAAGGGTCCTTAGCAATGACTCTAGTGGTTGATTAGTAGAATCAGGTGTGTTATTGCTTGGTTGGATCCAGGATTGGAGACCCCTCCTGTTGAGACTACGGCTATATCCGAAACTGTAGGAGGCAAAAATGAGGAATCTACTATCTAGAACCTCTAAATACCTTAGTAGGCTTTCCAGGCCATCCAGTCGTATTTTGCCGTGAGCAAGCGAACCACACCACGTTGGAATTGTACCTTCTACTCGCTAACTTCCTACATGGAAGCTACTACTGTGGCATTAGAGTAGTAGCTGCAGTGATACGAAGGTTTTGGATGCAGATGTGTCTCAGATGGTCTGTTGTTATAACTACAGTCATATTTAGTGGTAGGTCTGTCATGTGTATCTGTCCCCTGTGTCTTTTCTTATTTCCCTATGCAAATAGGTGTGTGCTATCTCCATGCAGCCATTGGTGGGCAAGTTCTTCACGCTGGCCTCTGATTGGCTGACACAGAGACCCACAGGATTGTGCCAGTTTCGTATGTCCTGTTTTCTCGTGCGTAATTAGGTAGGGTTAGGTAGGATATTTTTCTTACTTTTTAGATAGGAACGGTTTGTTTGTGATTTTGTCCTTCAGGTCTTAGTAGTCACTTATACATTTCCATATTTTTGCCTTTGTAAATAAATTACTTTTGTTAAATTCAAACCCCTTCGTGTTCGTGGCTGCTTGGTACTTGGGGAAGATGGGGCCACGTTATGCCCTAAGCCTCCTAGACTGGGCCATAACACCTGGGAAGACCTCAGGGTTCCCCTGAAAAAGCCGAATAAGTCTGGGCTTCTACTAGAAAATGGATGGGATTGTGAAACTATTGGAGTAAACACAGTTTAAAGACTGAACATTTGCACAAATCCATGGCAGGCGGCTGTTTGATCCACCTCATAAGATAACAGTAAGTCAATGTTCGGTGCACAGCTCGTTTTGCTGCCTAAATATGTCTATAGGGCCTTTTCTAAGCTAAACAGAATATTAACTGAGCTGATTAGCTGCATTGAGTAACACCTGGGACAGTTCTTACTCTGGGATGTTCAAGATTTCATGAGTTGTCCTTCAAAAACAGAAGTAATCCTGCTTCAGTAGATGAGAAACACGTATGTAAGCAGAAGCTGAATGGACACAGATCTCTTTTTTTTACCAACACGACTGAGGAAGAAATGAATTCCGTAGCTTTTTATGTCAACTTAATAGACACACAAGAATCAACAGGCCGGTCCCAGTCTTATCAAAAAGATCGTGTGTGAGACAAAAGCCTGAACCAGGAGGTACAACATGTACAGCCGATAACTTCTCCTTCTTAATTTAACCTTTTTTAATCTTTCACACATACCTACCACACCTTCAAACCAGTGGGGACAGTTGGGCCGTTGCCGTCTTAACCAGACGTGCATCATTCCATACGTTTTATAATTGCGAAAAGAACACGTTGAGAGTGATTTGCAGCTGTTAAATGAAGCGAAGTGAAGGAACAGGTTGATTCTTCTGACATTCAAGCAGCAACCTGCTGAGGTGGTTCCTCCTGACTGTTTGAAAAAGGTGAGAATGTGTAATTAATGTCTGTCAGGAATTCTCTTTACGTAAGAAGGAGAGCGCACGGTGAGAAAAAAACAACAGAATGTTTCATCCTGATTTCATACAGAACTTTCACATTTTGTGTAAATTGCTGTAATACACAAATTATTAAATTTGAAGGAAACGTTAGAGGAAAAACACCTATTCATAGCGTCTCATTATATACTTGTAACACTATCTGCTGCAACAGGAGTTGAAAAACAATTATCCTCGTCATGGACAGTTTTGACACTTTGTCGTGCACCGACTACACAACACTCGCTTCTCACAAAACAATTAATCTAGGTGTGCCACACTTACCCGTCATTATTGTGATGTAGAACAAGGATGGGCAAATATTTCAGCAGCCAAACAAGTCGGAGCACAGAGAGTCAGAGTAAAGTCACGGCACAGTGACCGAACTTTACCCTGGGTTCAAACTTCAAAGTATTCAAAAATAAAAGGTGATTATTTCCATGTTTTCCTTGTTTAACCCCTTGACCTCCAGCCCTTTTTTATGTTTAGGACATCCCCATAGTCAGTAGGGTCTGTCTCTGGAATAAACACAGAGATGTTGGTCGACATTAAACGACCATTTATTGATCTCAAATTAAAATTTTCAAAAATTTCAAAAAAACACATTTTTTGTGAGTCGCTTCAAACAAGCCACTTTTTACTGTAGTGTTTTTTGGCTGCTAGTTTACTGAGTTTTTGTCATAAAGCTACACTGATGGTACCGTTGGACTCGTCACAGTCTCAGCTTTCATATGAGATGTCATTTGTTTGTATAACATGAAGTATCAGAGCGCTAGCCATCAAAATGTGGCGAGTGGGTCGGCTTTATGATCGTATACCGATTTTCATATTTGTTAATTAATTAGCTTGGTGTTGGAGTTGTGTTTGGTGTGTGTAAATATGACTTATATGTGCTTGTAGTGGAGTTTCTCCTGTTTAATTTGATGTATAGCTTCACTATATTTGTACATGATTAGTGGAGCAATCTCAGGGTTTAACCCTGGAGTTTAACCGGTTAAGTAAAGAAAATGAGCAAAGAATCTATTACAATGGGACAATAGGTCCCCAGAAAAAAAGGAAAATCATTTATTTCCAGTATAATTCCATCCATAAGTTAAAAAATGTGTTTTTAAATAATTTAATATCCTTTTAGCTTATATATTATTTATTATTATTATTATATATTATTTTCCATTTTATGTATTGAGAAATAAATAAGGGAATAAATAAATAAATATATATTAAAAAATCATAAATAAAATATAAAATCAAATAAAAAAGGGAAAAAATTATAAATTGAATGAATTAAATGGAAAATGAAATAAATATGTGCATTTCTGTCCTATTCATTGTCAGTTTCACTCCTCCATAATTCCGGCCATGTGTTTCTCTTATAAATAAATTATATTATATAAAACCTCTAACCACGTCTGGGCTCTAGTTTTTGGGCCTTGACATGAAAAAAGCTTGAGAACCACTGAGCTCTGGTCCGAGCAGGAGGAAACAAAAGGCCGGATGACTTTTTATTTGAAAGAAAGACACACTTAAGACTTTGAAGACTCAGCGAAATATCACACAGAGATGTTTGACTCAGGGTTTGGTGAAGTTTGCCAAGAAAATGTAATTGAACCTTGAACAACTTAGGACTTGCTTGTGTATTTAGAGGTGTATCTGTTGTTTTTTAGAAATAACACCTAATAAAACCATTCATGAAGCCATCAAACACCAAGATGAAAGAGGCTAATCGCTCTGTATAGCTGGGGGGGGATTGCAGAGTTGTGTGATAATCCATTAAATATTAATTAAACTCTAATACTTTTCAGCTCCTGTTTCAGTCTGAAATCGAATTGTTACATGTTGGCTGTAATCTCCTCTGTCAGTTTAACTCTAGTTATTCCCCTCCGGTGTTTGGCATTTCCCAACACTATGTATATGAAGCTGTACATGTCAGTACCGTTTTACTTCACTCTGAACAAAGACAAAGTGAAGTCAAGTGAAAAGAAGCCAGAGAAAAAAACCACAGGCGATTAAAGGTCAGCCAAACCTCTGCCAATCACATGTAATGATTCATCTCCATCATTACGTTTAATGGGAACTGGAGACAGCTCAGGTTTCAGGGTGGTTCTCATTTAACACCTGGACCTGGATTTTCTCAGATGTCAGTGGACCAGCCCAGTTCTGGGGAACTTGTGTCATATGCAGAACAGCCTTTCCATGTTAGGGTGATGTCAAACGAAGCAGCCGACACAGTCATAGCCTCGCAACTGGCTGGAGAAGCTGATCAGGAAGGACAGGTCAGAGGTCGGCATGAAGCCGGAGCCTCATCATCATCTGTCGTCAGCAGCCGCAGAAGATGGAAAAAACAATAAGAACTAACAGACTGAGAAAGTCTGTGATCAACGCCTCACTGGAGGAGGGTGAGCAGGAAAATGACCTAATCACCATTAAAGCTGTTAACATTAAACCTGTGAGCGACTAATCATACAAAAATCATGACTGCAACAATCTACAATAGTATATGTTGCACACACATGTATGTATATAATCCTATATAGAACTTATTTATCTTATAACTATACTAATATAATTCATAATAATGTACACAGAATAGGTAACCATGTGTAGTTTATTTCTATTTTTATCATCTACCTCATACCATGTGACCTTTACAATAACCATGTAGTAATAATAAGGTGTGTATAGGCATTTATTTTTATTTTTATTATCTATTTATTTCCTCTCTTAGTGTTAGTATTTAGGCTGTTTATTTTATTTACATACTTCTCTTGTGTGTGTGTGTGTCTATAGTTTTATAACAGTCCATATGTGATGTGTTGGAACTTCAATTTCCCTTAGGAACGTCCCAAAGGATCAATAAAGTCCTAACTAATCTAATCTAATCTAATCTAATCTAATCTAAATCAAATCTTCGCGTCTATTCAGACTTCAGTCTTTGTCTAATAGTTTACATCAGAGGAGTCAAACTCAGTTTATTCCCAGGCCACATCAGTGGTCTGGTTTCCCTCAACGGGCCAATTATAAAGATCATTTTATTATTATTATATATGTTATAATATTAGATAATTGCCTCTCCATTCATAATAGTGCTGGAGACAATTTGCTAAGATTTATAAACTGAATTTTAAAAATCTGCTGATGCAGAAATAATGTTCTATTTGTATTAAAATGCTGCCGCAAAACATGTAAAATCATCACAGATATCTAGAGTCTTTTCATGCTTTTGTATTGCTATGCTAAATATTAAAGAATAGATGTACTTCAACAAAGGAAAATAAGGAAACTTTCCTGTTTTTAAACAACCTGAGACAAGATTTTGGAGTTAACGAAGTCGCACAAACATTTATTCACTTTCTCCATAAATCACACAAGTCTGTGAAGCTCTTGAGGGGCCACAGAAAATGAAGTGGCGGCCCAGATTTGGCCCCCGGGCCTTGGGTTGGACACATGTCCCTTTGCTTTTTGATGAGGTCTTTGTTGGGAAGCTGCTGCGTTCGGTTGAATGAATTTGCATTTTGTTTTTGATCATGTGCAAATAGTCTCTGTGCACGTTTCTAATAATGATTGTGTGTGTGTAAATCTGTCTGTAGCTGCAAAATAAACTAAAATCCTTCTATAATCTTTATATGAAGGCATCATAGAGTGTAAGTGTATATTAGCTACATTAGCTTCCTATTAAAATGACTAAATATGCTACAAATACATCATGAGCTTTCATGATTACATAACATCACATAACATCTGCTGTATTATATTTGCTGCTTTAACTTTAACTCCCACAATGTCACAATTACTATTATTATTATTATTCCTTTAATTAATAATTAAGAGACTGTAGAGACTGTATTTAATGGTTATTGGAGGAACAGGAAGGAAAAATACAGAAAATGGAAAACAAGGAAAGAAGATGATAAATAGGAAAAGGAGGATTGATTTGATTGTTTTCTGTTTATTTATTGTGTATTTATTGCGTATAATAAACTGTCCAGCTCTCACATACATGTTTGAAATAAAGAAAATAATCAATCAATGTGTTATATGTCGTTGCAGTGATGAAATGCATTTATAAAAAAATAAGTAAATAAAAAAATAGCCTTTTTTTAACTATATAAAACAAAAATAAGCCTGTTTAATTTGGATTTCAGTGCATTATACTGACTTATTACGCATCCACCTGATGTAAATTAACAGAAATGTTGAAATTGCATATTTATTATACACATTTTAACAGTGTTTGTTGTGTTTGTCCTCCTACAGAAACCATATTAACCCATAATAATCCACTGACTCTGGTGTCACTGCCCCTTTAAATATTAAATGTGAATAATTCCTCATTTCCAGCTTTATCCTCACTTTAACCTGAATAACGTGTCCTATATTACATTTAACCTGTTCCCACCACAATTCTTAATTAAACTGATATAAAACAAGTGTCACATCAGGATTATTAACCTTAAAATAGTCATGAAAACCACAATAAGAACAATAGTAATGAGCTTCTCAGGTCATTTAGCTGGTTCACTTACTTTAGAATGAAATAATTAGTTGTTAATCCTAAACCAGCAAAGTTATAGCTGTGATAAATGTTGAGGCAAATAAAAAGACTAAATATGTGATATTAAGCACAAAAAACTGCCAAACTGATGAATAAATATAAATAACCTCATAAATCTATGATACTGGGAGTTAATATTTCAAGAAATGTGTCAGAAATGATCCATATTTAATCTGTTTAATATCACTGAGAATTTTCCTTATGGGTTAAAACAAAAAAAATACTAAAATACTTTCCCAACCAAGCACTTACACACCTTATTCTAATAATTAATGTCCTTACCAAGGACTCCAGTGGTGGATGAGTAGAATCCGGTGTGTAAATGTCTGGGACAGGGATGGGTTGACATGTCGTGGGTGGGGGTGGAGGGGGGCCCAGCCCCAGAATTGCCCCGGGTCCTTTCACAACCATAATGCAGCCCTGTTGAGGCCTGTTGTGGTAAAAGGGGGGATGACTCAGTCCAGATTTACGTTATATTTCCTTTTTCTCTGTGGAGGATGTGATGATGACACACCTTCACACTCTATGATTGACGACTATTCACTAATAGTTTGGAAGCCTGGTCCAGTATTCACCTTTACACAAGTGGAAACTTGAAGCCTCGCGTGTGCAATCACTGGGGAAAAGGTTTTTATTGGTTTAAAACTCATTTTGGAGCCACATTCTATCAGTCCGAATGGTTAAATGACACTCAATGAAATCTAATTAGTTGGATTTTTAGAAAATCTACAGTCAGAATCAATTTATGTTGCTGTTACAGTTATGATAATGAAAAAAATGTCTAATATTATAAATAAATATTTTAAATTATTATTATTTTCTTTTTTTAAACCTGAAATAAGACCAAACTCACCCAAACAGGAAAGTTTAATTTATTTTAATATTTGATTTTTTACTCTGTTTACCACTTAAATATTGTCTATTTTTAATTTGTCCTCCTATAAATGATAATAATATATAATGTATGATAAGGTTATTGACTTAAATCTACAACATGTGAGGTGACTACAGAAGAGTCAGAATCTATTTATGTTGCTGTTATAGAGCAAATAGAGTTAGAATATTAAAAAATATATATATAATTGGGTTTTTCTACAGTTTTTAAACAAAACTTTATTTAAACTGACCCAAAACTTGAAACATGGTAAATTATCTGCAATGCAAAGCTCACTAATTAATAATATAAGAGTTCAAAGGTCATTTATTTGTCCATAAAATGATATAAATCCCACTGAGGATCATTCCAGAACATGAAGAATATATTCTGTGAGATGTTTATTATAATTATAAACAGCTCAAATCTAAATTAAATATCTAAATAGTCTCTACTATTGATATTATATTAAACTATTATTATTATTATTGTATTGATGATGTGGATATTGATGATATATATTGATGCTGGAACAGTAACATTGATGTAAAACACATTATTTAGTGTTGGAGCTGATTTGATTGATTTATTTTTAATTATCAGGTTATAATTAATTATAATAGCTACTGCGCATAGTTTTATAACATTATTAAGTTCCTGGTGTGTTTATTTCCGCCTGGCATGTCATTGTGTCTTAATGAGCAGCGGCAGCTTTAATGCAGCTGCACGTGAAGCCTGAAGACCCGCCATCGCCCTGTGTGGTCACACCTGCAGCACCTGCCCTGCTAAGCCCCGCCCCCTCCAGGTAGCAGCCTATAAACCCTCCTGTGCTGCTGCTCCTGCAGCATCTCCTCAGCACAGGTCACCATGATGTCCACGTTCCGCTCCGGTGTCTCCTCCATGTCTCTGTCCGCGCTGCCCGTCGGGTCCCGGCGGTCCGCGGGCGGGACCAGAACCGTCCGGGTCTCCCAGACCGGGTCCGGGGGTTTCGACCTGGCCAGCCTCCTGTCTGCCAACGACGGCGTCGGAGGCGGCTTCTCGTCCGCGGGCAACGAGAAGGTGACCATGCAGAACCTCAACGACCGGCTGGCCGCCTACCTGGCCAAGGTGCGCTCCCTGGAGTCCGCCAACGCCAAACTGGAGCTGCAGATCCGCGAGTGGTACGAGAACCACAGCCCCGCGGTGGTGGACTACAGCAAGTACGAGGCCGTGGTCCAGGACCTGCGCAGCAAGGTGGGAAATTAGAGCCAAAACACACGCATTAGTATTTAGAGTCGAAACTTTATTGATACCACAGATACACAGAAACAGTGACATAGATCAATAATATAGAAAATATAAAATATCATACAAAAATACACATTATATACAGAGTACAACTATAAAATAACTGGAAAGCAGTGTCCAAGGAGCCCTAAACACACATTTACACTATTAAACCACCAATTCATTTTCATTTTTACCATTTTATCCCTAAAAAAAATATATATATTCTTAATATTTAGTTTTTTATGAGTTGTATCTCCCAGGATATGTTGTCCTATTAAGCTATAAACATATTAATGTTCAATTTGATTGTATTTTTATGTCATTTACATTACAAATAGCACTCTCAAAGGTGCTTTTATTCATTTTACCTATTAATTTAATAAAAAAGAGGCATAAAAACGACCAGATCACCAAGAGATGAGGAACTAACTGGTTGATAATTAATGTTTTAAGTGGATTTTACAGCTAATAACATTATTATTGTTATTAGTACTAATAATATTGCAATTATGAGAATTACAGTACTGTTATTTGCATATTGATATGAGTGATGATACACTTCCTACTCGTTTTAAATGTGTATTATTTTCATTTTTTAATCTTTTTAATCGTTCTCTTCATCTTTGTTGATGTTTTAATTTGGTTTTACATGTTCAGAACAAATAAAATTAACTAAAAATAAACTAAATATTAAAGAAAATGTATGAACTTCATGATAAAACCCCCTTAAAGGACCCCTGGGGGTCCCTGAACCTCACTTTGAGAACCGCCGCTCTAAACCAACATTAATTATCATGATAATAAAGATGAATAATGTGTTTTTTCCATCCTTGCCTGTAATTTCTTGTGTAATTGTGCTGGTGTTTCTACCAAAAACAATGAATAAAAGTAGAAAATCCAGCCAGAGGGCAGCAGGTTCTCTGCATATAAACATACAAACACACATCACACACACTTCTATTGGCCTATAAATAATGGCTTTTAATAATATAATGATGATTTCTGCTAAATGAGTTTATATTTAGTCTTTATACACAGATAAATTCAGGTGTGTCTCTGAGAATTATAGAAACTCTTCTTATAACCTCATTATTTCTCTATAATATCATCAATATCTCAATATATTAATATCATTAATCGTCATTAATCATTTAAGTTTCTTAAACAGTGAATTTTTACACTAGTAGTGTCTTTAAGTGTTATATTAACACTGGCCAGTTAATTTAAAGAGTTAATTCTCACACTACTATTGTTAAAATAGTGTTAACACTTAAATACTACTAGTGTCTTTATATGTTATATTAACACTTAATTTTTAATAATTGTAACTCTAATATTGTGAGAATTAACTCTTTAAGTGTCAATATGCGACTTAAGGGGTTAATTTTTAACATTATTGGTATATTTAAGTGTTATATTAACACTTAAAGGGTTAATTTTTAACATTATTGGTATATTTAAGTGTTATATTAACACTTAAAGGGTTAATTTTTAACATTATTGGTATATTTAAGTGTTTTATTAACACTTAAGGGGTTAATTTCTAACATTATTGGTATATTTAAGTGTTATATTAACACTTAAAGGGTTAATTTCTAACATTATTGGTATATTTAAGTGTTATATTAACACTTAAAGGGTTAATTTTTAACATTATTGGTATATTTAAGTGTTATAGTAACACTTAAAGGGTTAATTTTTAACATTATTGGTATATTTAAGTGTTATATTAACACTTAAAGAGTTAATTTTTAACATTATTGGTATATTTAAGTGTTATATTAACACTTAAAGGGTTAATTTTTAACATTATTGGTATATTTAAGTGTTATATTAACACTTAAAGGGTTAATTTTTAACATTATTGGTATATTTAAGTGTTTTATTAACATTTAAAGGGTTAATTTTTAACATTATTGGTATATTTAAGTGTTATATTAACACTTAAAGGGTTAATTTTTAACATTATTGGTATATTTAAGTGTTTTATTAACACTTAAAGTATTAATTTGTAACATTATTGGTATATTTAAGTGTTTTATTAACATTTAAAGGGTTAATTTTTAACATTATTGGTATATTTAAGTGTTATATTAACATTTAAAGGGTTAATTTTTAACATTATTGGTATATTTAAGTGTTATATTAACACTTAAAGGGTTAATTTTTAACATTATTGGTATATTTAAGTGTTATATTAACACTTAAAGGGTTAATTTTTAACATTATTGGTATATTTAAGTGTTATATTAACACTTAAAGGGTTAATTTTTAACATTATTGGTATATTTAAGTGTTTTATTAACACTTAAAGTATTAATTTGTAACATTATTGGTATATTTAAGTGTTTTATTAACATTTAAAGGGTTAATTTTTAACATTATTGGTATATTTAAGTGTTATATTAACATTTAAAGGGTTAATTTTTAACATTATTGGTATATTTAAGTGTTATATTAACACTTAAAGGGTTAATTTTTAACATTATTGGTATATTTAAGTGTTATATTAACACATAAAGGGTTAATTTTTAACATTATTGGTATATTTAAGTGTTATATTAACACTTAAAGGGTTAATTTTTAACATTATTGGTATATTTAAGTATTATATTAACACTTAAAGGGTTAATTTTTAACATTACTGGTATATTTAAGTGTTATATTAACACTTAAAGGGTTAATTTTTAACATTATTGGTATATTTAAGTATTATATTAACACTTAAAGGGTTAATTTGTTACATTATTGGTATATTTAAGTGTTATATTATTACTTAAAGGGTTAATTTTTAACATTATTGGTATATTTAAGTGTTATATTAACACTTAAAGGGTTAATTTTTAACATTACTGGTATATTTAAGTGTTATATTAACACTTAAAGGGTTAATTTTTAACATTATTGGTATATTTAAGTGTTATATTAACACTTAAAGTATTAATTTTTAACATTATTGGTATATTTAAGTGTTATATTAACATTTAAAGGGTTAATTTTTAACATTATTGGTATATTTAAGTGTTATATTAACACTTAAAGGGTTAATTTTTAACATTACTGGTATATTTAAGTGTTATATTAACACTTAAAGGGTTAATTTTTAACATTATTGGTATATTTAAGTATTATATTAACACTTAAAGGGTTAATTTGTTACATTATTGGTATATTTAAGTGTTATATTATTACTTAAAGGGTTAATTTTTAACATTATTGGTATATTTAAGTGTTATATTAACACTTAAAGGGTTAATTTTTAACATTACTGGTATATTTAAGTGTTATATTAACACTTAAAGGGTTAATTTTTAACATTATTGGTATATTTAAGTGTTATATTAACACTTAAAGTATTAATTTTTAACATTATTGGTATATTTAAGTGTTATATTAACATTTAAAGGGTTCATTTTTAACATTATTGGTATATTTAAGTGTTATATTAACATTTAAAGGGTTAATTTTTAACATTATTGGTATATTTAAGTGTTATATTAACACTTAAAGGGTTAATTTTTAACATTATTGGTATATTTAAGTGTTATATTAACACTTAAAGGGTTAATTTTAACACTAACACTATATATAACATTATATATAACACTTATAGACACTAATAGTGTTAGAAGTAACTCTTTAAGTGTTAATTAAGAGTTAATTATAACACTACTACTGTCTTTTAGTGTTATATTAACACTTAAAGGGTTCATTTTAACAGTAGTAATGTTAGAATTAACTCTTTAAGTGTTGTATTAACATTTAAATAGTTATTCATTTTTAACATTATTGGTATATTTAAGTGTTTTTGGTGTTATATTAACACAGGAGATTTTAATTTCCAGTGTAAATTTGAGTGTTTTCAGTGATTTTTAACACTACTAATGTTAAAATGAACTCTTTAAGTGTTATAATAAAACATTAAAGAGGCAATTTTAACACTATTAGTGTCTATAAGTGTTATATTAGCACTTAAAGGGGTCATTTTGTGTTGTATTAACATTTAAAGAGTCAATTATACACACTTTAAAGAGCTAATTTTAACACTACTACTGTCTTTTAGTGTTACATTAACATAATAACATAATCTTCATGTTCTAAGTGTTAATTTTCAATGTAAATTTGAGTGTTTTTTAACACTACTAATGTTAAAGTTGACTCTTTAGGTGTTATTACACATCATGTTCTAAAAAGCTTTATTTGTTCAAGGTCATTGATTTCATTCCCTCTAATCACAGTTAGATACACGCGTATATTTGTATAATTTATTCTGATTATTTACTGGCTGCTGCTGTGTGAGTGACAGCTGACACATGCAGGTTAATACAGGACCAAACACTCAGTCGTCTAATTACACAGAAAAAATGCTCATCAGGCTTAAAGAGCAACAAGCCCACATTTCTACACGACGACTGGCTGCGGCATCAGAGACACCTGACGATGCACCTCTTGTTCTTTTTGTATTTATTTAGATAAGTCTGGCCGCTCAGGACAACGCCAGGCTGCTGCTGCAGATCGACAACGCCAGGCTGGCGTCGGACGACTTCAAGATCAAGTGAGTGGGAGAATAGAAGTTATTGTGTTGGATTCCAATCAGCTGGGTGTGGTGGATGTGGGATTTACTGCAGGTGTTTGCTCAGACTTTGTGGACGCTTTGTCACCGGGGTGTAACGGTCACCTGAGATAAATAAATAAAAACTGGTCAGACTGGTTGAGGTGGGGATTTGCTTGTTTGTTTGTTGGTGGCTGCAGCAGAAAGACCCTTTTTTATAAAAAATACCTGGAAAATGACTGATAGGTTCCTTATTCCATGGTCATTTGAACCACTGGGATTATTTATTTCTATTGTTGTTAGCATAAATTAGCATTAAAGCTAATAAACAGACAATTTTACTTTGTTCAAGAGTTTTTAATGTCATTAATATTTATTTATTTAGAATAGAAAAGAGGTATATGTTAATAAATAACAGGTATTGCATATTAAAGGGGGATGTATTCATGGAAAATCCTGGAAAAGTCCAAAATAATTTAATGTTTAAAATGTTTATTGTATAAAACATGCTCAAGAACATAATAATACACATTATAATTAACTATTTAAATGTTAATACAACACTTAAAGAGTTAATTCTAACATTACTACTGTTAAAATGAACCCTTTAAGTGTTAATATAACACTTAAATATACCAATAATGTTAAAAATTAACACTTTAAATGTTAATATAATACTTAAATATACCAATAATGTTAAAAATTAACCCTTTAAGTGTTAATATAACACTTAAATATACCAATAATGTTACAAATTAACCCTTTAAGTGTTAATATAACACTTAAATATACCAATAATGTTACAAATTAACCCTTTAAGTGTTAATATAACACTTAAATATACCAATAATGTTACAAATTAACCCTTTAAGTGTTAATATAACACTTAAATATACCAATAATGTTACAAATTAACCCTTTAAGTGTTAATATAACACTTAAATATACCAATAATGTTAAAAATTAACCCTTTAAGTGTTAATATAACACTTAAATATACCAATAATACCAATAATAGTTGAACTGATATATTAAAGTTCATCATCCACATAAATAAATCTGATGTTTTTTAGAAAAAAAGAGGTAATTCTGTCTTTAATATGGTTGAATCTGCTCAAATACAGTAAAAAATGTAAAAATCGTGTTTATAATGGAAGTCAATGGAAGGCGTCTAAGCATTTATGCAAAAAATAAAGGGTTAAAATCCTGGAAATGCTTGAATGTTTGGTAGTTTTGAACAAGTAATAATGTTTTATAAAAACATATTGATGCACAGTGATTTTACAGCAGATTCTGACGACTTTAAGGAGGAAATGAGGGTTAATACTATATGTGATCTTTATTTTTATATACAGGTTGTAGATAATTCTGTAATCCATTTACCTCCAGTCTATCCACCTCCCTCCATGTCAACACAATCAACAATAGGCGCATATCTAGAAATAGTTTTTAATTCCTTCTTATGTTAGAGACAGCTGGTAAATTAATAGAGTTTAGGATTTAAACTGTTTTTAAAGTGTGATTTCTATGATTTTATGGACAAATAATTGATCTTTGAACTCCATTCAGATCATTTAACTTGTTTCAAGATTTTAGGTCAGTTTGGTCTTGTTTTAAGTTTTAAATAAAGTTTTTTTAAACTGTAGGAAAACCCAATTTTCTAATTTTTTATAATATTCTAACTATAACTAACTTGATTCTGACTCTTCTGTAGTCACCTCACATGTAGATTTACTTTGATTCCAGGTTTAAGTCCAATAACCTTTGTGTTTGTAGAGATATTATTATACATTATATATTTTATTATATATTATTATATATTATTATCATTTATAGGAGGATAAATTCAAAATAGACCCAGTGTTTATGTGGTAAAAAGAGTAAAAAATTAAATATTAAAATTAGAAATAAACTAAACATTCCTGATTTGGATCAGTTTTGTCTTATTTTAAGTTTTAAAAAATAATAAAAATTTTAAAATAATAATAATTTGTAATATTTGTATCTATCTAAAATAGACCTGTTCAATATTCTAACTGTATTTGCTCTATAACAGCAACATAAATTAATTCTGACTCTTCTGTAGTCACCTCACATGTTATATTCCATATTTATTATCATTTATAGCAGGAAAACTAAAGAACAGACCTGGGTTTTTAAGTTTTTAAAGGTATTTCTATGTTTTAGCATGTCCCCGCTGCCTTTTTCCCATCCTCAGGTATGAGAATGAGCTGGCCGTGCGTCTGTCGGTGGAGGCGGACATCGCCGGACTCCGTAAGGTCCTGGACGAGCTGACGATGGCCCGGTCCGACCTGGAGATGCAGGTGGAGGGTCTGAGGGAGGAGATGGTCTACCTGAAGAAGAACCACGCTGAGGTGAGCGCTGAAACCACCAGGAACAGGGCGGTCGGGTCACTGTTTGCTCATGCTACTACAAACAGATGATAAAAGAAGCTGCTGTGCCTCCAGATGTGTACCTGCACTCACAAACATCTGCATCCAGCCTCAGGAGCTGCCAGAAAACTATGACTCAGTAGAGATAATGTGATAATCTCACATCATTTACTGTCTATTTACTTATGGCAGCGCTGGGAATAATCTCCTAAATGCTCATCTTTGCAGCTTAAATAAAGAGACGTCATATTTAAAGGCAGTGAACTGGATCAGTCTCTGTTACACAACTTCTACCTGTTTAAACCTGTAATTACAGAGTACAGGCAGGATAATTAAGTTTAGTACTTAAGTAAAAGTATCAGTGCCCTGCAAAATATTTACTCCTACTTTTACTTAAATAAAAGTATGAAGTACTTCTTTTAAAGTATAAGGAATAATATCAGAAATGTGATGTGGTGTAACCCTAAAAACCTGGTACCAGGGAGTTATAACACGTTATATCCCATGTAGCATGTGTTATATCCCATGTAGCATGTGTTATATCCCATATAGCATGTGTTATATCCCATATAGCATGTGTTATATCCCATATAGCATGTGTTATATCCCATGTAGCATGTGTTATATCCCACGTAGCATGTGTTATATCCCATGTAGCATGTGTTACATCACATGTAGCATGTTATATCCTATGTAGCATGTTATATCCTATGTAGCATGTTATATCCTATGTAGCATGTGTTATATCCCATATAGCATGTTATATCCCATGTAGCATGTGTTATATCCCATATAGCATGTTATATCCCATGTAGCATGTGTTATATCCCATGTAGCATGTGTTATATCCCATGTAGCATGTGTTATACCCCATATAGCATGTGTTATATCCCATATAGCATGTGTTATATCCCATGTAGCATGTGTTATATCCCATGTAGCATGTGTTATATCCCATATAGCATGTGTTATATCCCATGTAGCATGTGTTATATCCCATATAGCATGTGTTATATCCCATATAGCATGTGTTATATCCCATGTAGCATGTGTTACATCTCATATAGCATGTGTTATATCCCATGTAGCATGTGTTATATCCCATGTAGCATGTGTTACATCCCATATAGCATGTTATATCCTATGTAGCATGTGTTATATCCCATATAGCATGTGTTATATCCCATGTAGCATGTGTTATATCCCATATAGCATGTGTTATATCCCATATAGCATGTGTTATAGCCCATATTAGCATGTGTTATAGCCCATGTAGCATGTGTTATATCCCATGTAGCATGTGTTATATCCCATGTAGCATGTGTTATATCCCATATAGCATGTGTTATATCCCATATAGCATGTGTTATATCCCATGTAGCATGTGTTATATCCCATATAGCATGTGTTATATCCCATATAGCATGTGTTATATCCCATATAGCATGTGTTATATCCCATGTAGCATGTGTTATATCCCACGTAGCATGTGTTATATCCCATGTAGCATGTGTTACATCACATGTAGCATGTTATATCCTATGTAGCATGTTATATCCTATGTAGCATGTTATATCCTATGTAGCATGTGTTATATCCCATATAGCATGTTATATCCCATGTAGCATGTGTTATATCCCATATAGCATGTTATATCCCATGTAGCATGTGTTATATCCCATGTAGCATGTGTTATATCCCATGTAGCATGTGTTATACCCCATATAGCATGTGTTATATCCCATATAGCATGTGTTATATCCCATGTAGCATGTGTTATATCCCATGTAGCATGTGTTATATCCCATATAGCATGTGTTATATCCCATGTAGCATGTGTTATATCCCATATAGCATGTGTTATATCCCATATAGCATGTGTTATATCCCATGTAGCATGTGTTACATCTCATATAGCATGTGTTATATCCCATGTAGCATGTGTTATATCCCATGTAGCATGTGTTACATCCCATATAGCATGTTATATCCTATGTAGCATGTGTTATATCCCATATAGCATGTGTTATATCCCATGTAGCATGTGTTATATCCCATATAGCATGTGTTATATCCCATATAGCATGTGTTATAGCCCATATTAGCATGTGTTATAGCCCATGTAGCATGTTATATCCCATATAGCATGTGTTATATCCCATATAACATGTGTTACATCACATATAGCATGTACTAGCAGTACTTCTGTTAATTATTAATGTAATTGTTGTTCCGTCTGCAGGAGATCGCTGCTCTGCACGGACAAATCAACTCCAGCTCTGTGAACGTGGAGGTGGATGCTAAACCTCAGGAGGACCTGAACAGGGTGCTGGAAGAGATCAGGTCTCAGTACGAGGGCATCACCGATAAGAACCGCAGAGAGATGGAGGCCTGGTACAAGACCAAGGTGAGGAGGGAGAACCTGGAGACACTTTTCACCTCAGGAAACCAAATGTGTGGATGCACGTTAACAAAGATGCGTCTAATCACTTTTCTTTCATTTGTTTCCGCCCCAGTTTGACGAATTGAACAAGGAGGTGGTGACTAAAACAGAAAGCCTCCAGTCCTCCAAGACTGAAATCCAGGAGCTGAAGAGGACTCTGCAGGCCCTGCAGATCGACCTGCAGTCACAACTCAGCCTGGTAATGTTAACGATTCATAAAAACAACAGAAAGCTGCAGGACACGTCCTCATTCAGTCCTTTTCTGAATGTTGCACAGCTAACATCACGCTAATAGCTGTCAGATAATTGACTTTTAGTGCAGCACAAACACCATAATGACCTACTATAGTATTGTGTATTGTGTGTTCAGTCAAACGGCTGTTTGAAGTGATAATATAGACGTAGAAGATAAAGTAGAAGCTGAGAAACCTGTTATTCTCCATTTCAGTGCTGTCTTTTTATGTCCAGACCAACAGTAACAACCCAAACATCATCACTTTATTATTATAGAAGAATAAAGAAACCAGGAAATAACCAGAGAAGAGAATTTGGACATTTCCTTCTTAAAAATGATAAAAAATCAATAAAGCGATTCTTAGAATTGTTGGTGATTAATGCAAGTTTAATGCATGTTTCATTTAAATAAATTATTGGTCCTTGTTTAACCTGATAAAACCTCCTGATACAGGTTCAGCATTGAGTTTTATTCATAATTAAGCATTTTTATTCATAAATAAGCATCTTTATCTGTAATAAAACACAATCATTAATATATATCATCAATATCCACATCATCAATACAATAAGAAAATAGTTTAATATAATTAAATTGTAGCTGTTTGTGTGATTATTTAATTGTCTCCTTTATAATCTCCTTTTTAAACGTCTTACAGAATATATTCTTCATGTTCAGTGGGATTTATATCATTTTATGGACGAATAATTGACCTTTGAACTCTTATCTTATTAATCATTGAACTTTTCATTGCGGATAATTTAACTTATTTCTATTTTTTACATGATTTAGGTCAATTTTGTCTTGTTTTAAGTTTTCAATAAAGTTTTTTTTCAATATTCTAACTATATTTGCTCTATAACAGCAACATAAATAGATTCTGACTCTTCTGTAGTCACCTCACATGTTGTAGATTTATTTTAACACCAGGTTTAAGTCCAATAACCTTTGTGTTTGTAGAGATATTCAACATTTATTATCATTTATAGCAGGAAAACAGACAGAATAGTCGTGGTGATGAAGTGGTTGAGGCAGTTCCTGCTCTATAATCTCCTGTCTGCTCGTGTCCTGGTCAGAAATCGGCGTTGGAGGATCAGCTGGTGGAGGTGGAGTCCCGCTTCAACCTGCAGCTGAGTCAGCTGCAGGCCATGGTCAACGGGCTGGAGGAGGAGCTGCGGCAGGTGAGGCTGGACATGGAGAGGCAGAGTCAGGAGTACCAGGTGCTGCTGGACATCAAGACCAGGCTGGAGATGGAGATCGCTGAGTACAGGAGGCTGCTGGATGGAGAGGAGGTCACGTAAGTTCATGGAAGCCTCCTAAAATACAATAAAATACAGAAAAAACCCTGATACAGCAGCAGTGTTGAGTTTTATTCATTAATCCCAGTATTAAACCTCAGCTCCAACACTAAATAAAGTATTTTACATCAATGTTACTGTTACAGCATCAATATATATCATCAATATCCACATCATCAATACAATAATTAATAGTTTAATATAATATCAGTAGTAGAGACTATTTAGATATTTGATGTAGATTTCTTCATGTTCTGGAATGATCCTCAGTGGGATTTTTATAATTTTATGGACAAATAATTGACCTTTGAACTCTTATCTTATTAATCATTGAACTTTTCATTGCAGATAATTTAATTTATTTCTATTTTTTACATGATTTGGATCAATTTGGTCTTGTTGGCTATACTAATTGACAGAAAAAATAATTATTTGAATTAAAAATTCTGATTTTTTTAATATGAATCTTTATTCACACACATCTGAGCATTGAACAGTTGATTTTATAAATACAAATAAACAAAACTCATGGTTTTATCACCACACAGTAATCAAAATAAACTAAATTAAAGTAACAGCAATTAATAAAAAAAATTAAATAAATCATTAAAAAAAAGAAAATTGCAAATTGTACTTTTTTAAAAATATAATAATAAATAATAAAATATAATAATATTTAAATATATTCAAAAAGGAGTAGGAATAAATATAAGTAAATAAAAAAATAAATAAATATTTATTAATTCTCTATTAAACTATAATATATACAATTATTATTTCCTGTGAATATCAAACTACAGTCAAACTTGTGAAGATAAAGCTTTATTATTATATACTGATAATTAAAAAATAATAAAAAAGTTACTCATTAGTATATACACATATATCTATAATATATCTCTACTAATTATGAATAGTAATAAATAAAACACTTAATAATTCCTGTCCTCACTCTCTATTCTATTATAATAATATATGCAAGTATGATTTCCTGTAAATATCTGTATGAAACTATAGTTAAACTTATGAGAATAATACAATAATGTTATAATACTGATGAAAATAACAATAATATCAGATAATTCCATCCATATTCTCCTGAAAAGAATAAATCATTGAATAATTATATTTCCCCAAAGTGAAAACACGTCTTTATGTTTATTTTATCAACCTCAAATGGTTTAAACGGGATAAAAACTACTGTTTTGTCTCTTGCAGGAACACGGTCACTGTCGTGGAGACGCCCAAACGTAAGTGGTTTTAACTCTGCTGCGGTTTGAACTCTTTTATTCCACATTAGACTTAAATTCGCTGTAGATTGACGTGTTTTCCTGCTCTCTGCAGACCAACCAGTCATATCCCAGAGGAGGAAGGTGGTGATCGAGGAGCTGGTTGACGGGAAAGTCGTTTCCCGCACAGAAGACGTGGACACGTCCATCATCAGCCAGTAAATTAAGAAAAAAGTGTCAGAAATAACCAGAAAAGATCCGTTTTAACATGTCGACCTGATGTATTTACTGCTGTTGTCCTTTAACCGGATTAATACTCACTAGATTTAAATTATATCTTCTCTTCTTCATTTTGTTTTTTATCACCTCATTTTATCCAAATACTACAGTAATATTGGTGTGATCATGTTTTATTAAAGGTAGAAATGTCAAATTCTATGTTTATTCTATCACCAAACAAGTTCCACTGTTATTATGATGACGCTCAGTGTCTGTGAAAGTCATAAAATGAGTATCAATAAAGTTTTTGTCCTGGTTTGAAATAAGATCTTTGCATCTTTTTTTTGCCGTTCTCTTGTTTCATCAATATAAAAGTATATTGTAAAGTATAGACTAGATGTTCATTATATTAAAACACATACTCCTTAGCATTAAAAAAGAATGAAAATCAAGAAACTATAAATGATCAATAATCTTTATTAATGCATAACACCAATCTTCAGTTCTTATCATTTGAGTGGACAAATGTGTCTGTTTGTGGTTATTAGAACAATGAGAAAGTCTAAATAACCTCAGTTTTCCTTTAAAATGTTTAAAACTAAACCAGCTTCAGTCATATAAGCTGTTAAATATAAGACTTACTTGTAAAAGCAGTGATAAACCACCAGGATTCTACATCTGTGATGATTTTTCCTCATGTTTCCCTGCATTAGTGGTGTTAAAATTAACTTAAATGTAGATTAAAATGCCTTAATTTAACATTTATTTAAATTATTTTAACTTTTAAAGTCCTAATTATAATTAAAAATGTGTCATTTATTATAAATTAACAGCAAACTAACAAAAAATAGTGGTAATTTACAGCCAGTAAACCTGGACATGCAGTACATGCGTGTGTCCACCAGGTGTCAGTATAATCACAATGATGAAGTCAGGAGCTGCCAAATCCTCACTTTATTAAAGTGTTGAATACATGGAGAATATTTCCAATATGTAGGAAAAGGGGTTCATGTTTGAATGTTGTTATTGTTATTTAATGAGTTAATGAGTTATTTTGCCCCAATAATAAATAAATGTGATAATTATTGTATAAATAAACCAAAAATCAAAAGCTTTTCATGAAATAAAATCTAAATAAATATAGATTTGGTTGGAAGGTGTCGTAGCCACAGATGTCCAGCAGAGGGCGCTCTCACAAAATCACTGAAATTAACAATAATAATAATTATTATTATTATTATCAACATTCTTGGTTTGCACAGCTAATGTCATATTATTATTAATATGATAAATGATCTTTATATTGTTGTATGTGTAAATGACTGCACTAAAACAGTTATTCTGCTTTTATTTTGAATCACATTTGTTCTATTCATACATCTATCGTCTATTCGTACATGAACCTTTTTGGTTGTAGAGAAATGTATTATTATTTATAGCAGGACATATTAAAAATAGGCTTAAGTGATTAAATATTTAAAAAAAATAAAATTAAAGAAGAACAAAGTTACAGTGCAGTGGAAAAGATTTATTCTGATACCAGATTTAAATAAAGATATTCCAGATTTATTATCATTATCATCTAGGAAGAATTAAAAAAATATTCCTGGGATTTAAGTAGATAATGAGATATTAAATAAAGGAATTTATTTTAATAATAATAATAATTATTATAATGATTATTAGAGTAGATAGGACTTTATTGATTTGAACTACAGCACTGTTATAAAACTATAGACACACATACACAAGAGGAATATATGAATAATACACCCTAAATATTAACAACATACATTATTAGGATTTATATAAATATCTAAATATTAATATAGATTATAGAACAAGTATAGTAGAGATAAGGCACAAGTCAAGATATTAACTAGAAAGGATATAATATAAAATATACAATAATAAAATAATGAAGATATTATTTATTGTTTTATTGTTATTGTTTATAGTTTATAGTATAGTTATTGTTTATTTGTCATTGTTTTAATTACTTTAAGTTCATTTGTGCAGTAACAATGTGTATTACAGCATAATAAACTAATTATTTTATACATTAAATATAAAAACATCGTGATGTGTTGGGTTCATGCATTTTTATTTTTTTCTCTCTCTCTGCAGAAACGTTCAGCACGACCCGGTCCCCCGGGTCCCGGTGGTCTCCGGTCTCCCCCCCCCCCCCCCCCCCCAGTCACGACCTGAATGATGACAAAATCCTGCACCACCACGGGGAGCTGACGTCACCGCGGTACAGTCACCTCCTCTGTGACGTCACTCGGCGGCGGCTGGCTGTCAGCAGCAGCAGCAGCGGCAGCAGCGGCGGCGGCAGCATCAGTCGGTAGGTGGTTATTGCCATCTACCGGATGGACTCAACCGGCTCAACCGGCATTACGTCATCGGGGAGAAACCGGTGCCAGCTCCGGATCGGTAGAACCGAACCTGAGAGAAAGACCCTCTATATATATATATATATATATATATATATATATATATATATATATATATATATATATATCGTTTAACCACTTAAATCCCAGGCTTTTTCTAGTTTTCCTGCTATAAATGATAATAAATCTGAGTCGTGTCATTATATATATATATATATATATATATATATATAATGCATTCCGTTATTTAATATCACATTAACCATTTAAATCCCAGGTTTATTTTTCAGTTTTCCTGCTATAAATGATAATAAATGTTGAATATCTCTACAACCACAAAGGTTATTGGACTTAAACCTGGAATTAAAATAAATCTACAACATGTGAGGTGTATAAAAATACTTTATTTAAAACTTAATACAATAACAATTTGACCCAAATCATGAAAAAATAGAAATAAGTTAAATTATCTGCAATGTGAAGTTCAATGATTAATAAGATAAGAGTTCAAAGATCAATTATTTGTCCATAAAATCATAGAAAAAGGTGAAAATATATCTTTATTAAACTTATAGGTCAATTCGGTCTTGTTTTAAGAAATCAAGATTAACATAAAAAAGATTAAATTGACTAATTGTACAAAAAACAACATATATTCACCTGTTAAGATTCCTGTTTTTGTAGCGTACAGATACAAATCAATTCAATTACAACTTAAAACAAGACCAAAATGAACCAAACCAGGAAACAAATAACTCCAATGCAAAGTTTTGTGATTGATTAGATCAGGATCATAGAAATGACACAAAATAAAAATACTTACAACCCAAAACAAGACCAAACTGACCCAAATCAGGGGGAAAAACTAAAAATATGCTAAATTTCTGCAATGATTAATAAGATAAGAGTTCAAAGGTCAATTATTTGGTCATAAAATGATATAAATCCCACTGAGGATCATTCCAGAACATGAAGAATATATTCTGTAAGATGTTTATTATAAAGGAGACAATTAAATAATCACACAAATTAAATATCTAAATAGTCTCTACTACTGATATTATATTAAACTATTAATTATTGTATTGATGATGTGGATATTGATGATATATATTGATGCTGTAACAGTAACATTGATGTAAAACACTTTATTTAGTGTTGGAGCTGAGGTTTAATACTGGGATTTATCAATAAAACTCCTGTATTAGGAGGATTTTAGGATTTTAACAGATATATATATATATTTTAATACATTTATATAATAGAATAGAATAGTTTATAGTCTGTTTTATACGGTGACACATTGCTGTTGGGGTTAATATATTATGATCATCAGGAAGTTGCAATCGTCATGAGACGTTCACGTGCATCAATGTCAGTGAACGTGTGAACGTGGATGTTAGATAAGCTGCTGTCCATGGTGCTGAAACCACTGCTGCTGCTGCTGCTGCTGCTGCTGCTGCTGCTGCTGCTGCTGCTGCTGCTGCTGCTGCTGCTGCTGCTGCTGCTGCTGCTGCTGCTGCTGCTGCTGCTGCTGCTGCTGCTGCTGCTGCTGCTGCTGCTGCTGCTGCTGCTGCTGCAGCACGTGGTTCGTGGTTCAGGAAGAACTGGCTCTTCATCAGAACTGACAAAATACTACAAATTGATAAAGTATCGCGAGAATTGGCAATTAATGCCATGGTGCACTTTTGAAGTCGCATGTGTGCAAGCAGCAAAAAGCTGCGCTTGCATGTGATGATGATGATGATGATGGTGATGATGATGGTGATGATGATGATGAGGACCCCATTCTCACATGAGTAAGCGCGCCTCCACATAAAAAAGAGGGGGGGGGCGCGAGGGGCTGCATTCCCATTGACTGGAAGAGAGAGAGAGAGAGAGAGAGAGAGAGAGAGAGAGAGAGAGAGAGAGAGAGAGAGAGAGAGAGAGAGAGAGAGAGAGGCGGACTCCGCCTTTACCGATCCCGACGACCAGCTCCAGTCCGACGGCGGCGGAGGAGGAGGCGCCACAGACCGGCCCAGAGAGACCCGCGGCTCCGCGTCCGACGTCCACGACTCGACACCCGGCGTGGAACGGAAAAAAAAAAGAAAAAAAGAAAAAGCAGCGGCGGCGATGGGGATGGGCTCCCCGTGATCTATCTCCGCCGGGCGGTGGAGGGGAGAGGCGGGCCGGTGGTGGGGGGTGGGGGGGGAGCGACGACCAGAAGCGGCGGCGGCGGCGTGGAGGAGGAGGTGGAGGAGGAGGTGGTGGTGGTGGGAGAGAAGAGGAGAAAAACCCCGAGAGGAGGAGGAAGAGGAGGAAGAGGAGGAGAAACAAAAGCAAAACCGAGGCGGGAGCCCGCGACCATGACCGGCGCGCACCGTTCGCCAGAGCTGCGGCTGCCGCTGCCGCTGCCGCTGCCGCTACCCACACCGCTACCGCTGCCGCTGCCGCGCCGCCCGCGGACCATGTCGTGAGGTGTGGCTCGGGAAAAACGCTCCGGGGATCCTGTCAAGCCGAAACGACACGCCGAGGAGGAGCAGGAGGAGGAGGAGGAGGAGGAGGAGGAGGGGGGGTGGAGGTGGAAAAGATGTCCGCCTCGGTGGGGCCCCAGGGCGGCCCGCGCCCACCCACCGCGCCGCCATCCATGCCGGATCTACCGGACCTCAGCCACCTCACCGAGGAGGAGAGGAAGATCATCATGGGGGTGATGGCCCGGCAGAAGGAGGAGGAGGAGAAAGAACAAGCCATGCTGAAGTAAGAGCCGCGGCTTCATGGCGGTTTATTTCATTCTTTCTGTTATTTTCTCCTTCCTTAGAACGCAGAACGCATAGCAATCACCGCTAGAAACATATGTCTCCCATCACCGGGATATTACCGGGCACACGCGCACACACACACACACACACACACACATCACATCCTGTCACCGGCAGCTTCTCCTCTCAGATGTGCGTCCGCCGCCTCGTATAGAATCTCATAGAATCTCGGTGCGTGTGAAAACAGGCAGAGCTGAACGTTTACAGCTCAGGATGATGGATCCTGGAAGGAGTGTGTGTGTGTGTGTGTGTGTGTGTGTGTTGTGCGTTAAAAAAAAGAAGAAGGTGGAGGCTCGTGCATGTTCGGAAATCGTCGATCAATAAATTAAAACAACACAAAACTGTCACAGTCGATTCGAGATGATGACCCGAAAACAGGGTCAAACGCGTTACAGGTGTAGATAAGCAGCGGCGGAGAGGGTGGGGTGTGACGGCGGTGGGAGGGGGGAGGGGGGAGGGGGAGGAGGGGGGGGATGAATCATAGCATCATCCCTCACCCACTCGTTTTTTTATCAATGGGGGGGGGGATGCTGCGCCCCCATCCCTCAGTTTACAAATCCAGCTCTCTCATTTTTTTTCCTCGTTTTTACGCACGCATGCAGGGCTGGAGTGGCTTTATCATCGCGCGCGCGCGTGTCTCTGTGTGTGTGTGTGCGCGCGCGTGCGTGTGTGTTGATCCCTTTCGACAATAATGGGGAACAACAACAACAACAACAACTACAACATCAACAATGACATTATAGCCCGTAGCACCGGAGCGACACAAACCGAATTACAAGCCCCGTCTGCCGGTGTGCGCGCGCGGTCGTTTGCGCTCCCTTCAGCAGGAGGAAGGAGGAAGGAGGAGAAGGAGGAAGGAGGAGGAGGAGGAGGCTGGGGTGTGGTTGGGAATATTAGCAGGCCTGAACCGGACACGATACACATCAGAAACACAGGCGAGGTGTATTATGGAGACAGTGTGTGTGTGTGTGTGTGTGTGTGTGTGTGTGTGTGCGTGAATGTTGGATGAAAACGGATCATCCATCAGCAAAAATAAAGAAAAGAAAAGAGGTAAAAATCATGAGGAGAAGCTGCTGCTGTCTGTCAGATAGATGCTACCCAGGCTACACAGGCTGTAAACCATGCAGGAGCATTATGGGGGGCAATGATGTGGGATCAGAGGTCACTTTACACTCATGGTGTCAAGATGTTAAGCGGGACATCACCCCGGCCGCCGCTTATAATAAAGGAGCTGGTTGCGTTGCAGTTTGTCACCTCGGGGCGTTTCAACATGGCCATTTGAATTAGCAAAACCTGTCCAGTAACATGCTAATCCGCCGCATCCGTACACCTGCGTTTTGTGGCGTCCAGACCACCGTTCTCGGCACTCCGGGTCTTTCTGTTGACTCCTAATGGCTGTTTTCATTTCCTGGCTCGCAGCCTTGAAGGGAAGCGTGGAGAGAGGCTGCGTCGACCGCCCACCCCCCCGAGAGGAAGTGATTTATTTAATGTTCCGACAAGGCACACGCGGCTCAGGTTCAGTCAATAATGGCTTCATCATGTGGCTAATCATTGATGGGGCCATGCACGCCATGGACAAGAAATGGGAAAAAACATGCAAATAACAGCTAGTGAGGGGCCTTTTTTTTTAAATTTTTACTACAGCATGATTTTTTTGTCAGGTAATAAAGCTTCACACCTGAAATAAGACGAGTAGATCTGCTAAACTTATAAACCTACAGCGAAATCAGACATTTCCCCCCAAATACATTTACTACCTATCTATATGCACATGGACAATGGTGTGTGTTCTTTATTGTGGACTTTTTATGACTTTTTATCATTCTAATCGTTAAAAGTTAAAATCCCATAGACTTACACATCACAGCACTATCCTTTTTACAGTGTAAAGCTCAGTATCACGGCTCCTCCTCTTGTTGCTTCCCAGCACACATGCTAAGACATGCTACATGCTAAGACGTTAGCCGGTTTAGATGCTAGTTTATTCCTCATGCTAACACAGGCTAATGTGTCGCGGCACTATCACCTAACAGAAGAGAATCTGGGTGTAAAGACTTATAACAGTAACGTGTCCAGGTCATAACACGATATAGGAAAAAATACTAAGAGATTTATCATGAATCTGACAAACATGTCAAATTTACTTAAGCTTCCACTTTTTTTTATAGGAACACATACTTAAAAAGATAGAGAACCAATATAAAATATCTGAAACTTATGGCATCAGTCTATGGTCATAGTTAATAGATAATTGATTAATTAATAGTTAGATAATAAGACTAATGACAGAAAGAACACATCTGTGAATAAATACAGGAATAAAATGAAGGAAACACAAAGTGATATACATCTGTGCATAGTGAAGCATTAACTTAGCAGGTCTTGGTAGACTAGTAGTTCTCAAGCCTGGTCTTGGTCTTGGCCACGGCCTCGACAGTCTTGGTCTCTGGTCTCGTAAAGTCTTGGACCGGTAGACAGGTCCTCTTCAAGTGGTACCAGGCATTTTTGACACGTTGGTCCTAAAGCAGCTACAACTCATATAAAATGATTAAAAGATTTGGTGTAACTAGTAGGTTTTAGTCCTGACGTGGTCTATTTTGGTCTTAGTCTTGAAGTGGTTTGTCCTGGTCTTGGTCTTGATGCTGTCTTTATGTGGTCTTCACTACAAGTCTAGGTCCTGGCCCTTAAAGTATATCAGTACAGGGTCCCAGGTCTTATGAAAGACCTCTACCTCAGTCTCTCCAGATGTGACATTTCTTCCAGCCACAGGTCAAATGTCAGATGTAAAATTCGTTTTTTAGGATTTTCCATTTTTTTACTTGTGATGAGGGGCGACACAGTGGAGCAGGGGTTAGTGCTGTTGCCTCACAGCAAGAAGGTCACAGGTTCAAGACCTCCTTGGTCCTGGGTCTGGGACCTTTCTGTGTGGAGTTTGCATGTTCTCCCCGTGTCTGGTGGGTTTTCACCAGGTACTCCAGCTTCCTCCCACAGTCCAAACACATGCTGAGGTTAATTGGAGACTCTAAGTTGTGTGAGTGTGTGAGTGAATGGTGTGTGTGCCCCATGATTGGCTGGAGGCCTCTAGCCGTAACGCGCTGGGATTGGCTCCAGCAGACCATGTGACCCTAATGAGGAATAAGCAGGTATAGAAAATGACTGACTTGTGATGAGAGCGATGGGACAATGAGCTTTGATTGACAGATCGCTGACACTAGTTCTGACACTAGCTCTTGGTTAAGCTAATGTCCTCTGATAATAACTCTGTAAATGCTGTTCATTGTGAAAAACTGAGAAAACATGGCCGCCACAGTAAGGTGGTGTTTGTTTGGAGCATCTTATGCAACTTCTGCTCTTTAATGCAGCAACATCTTTAATGCTTAAACATCCAGTCATTTTCATTCCCTGCTGCCTGAGTTCTCTAGTCAAAGTTCAGAGTTCAAGGGTCATTCTATTGTATTTCTCAGATTCTGAGGTTGGATCTTTTCGAGTTCCGAGTTCAATCGAACGTAGCATCAAGGGACTTTGTGATGTCACACCTGAGGCTGTGCAATTAACTGAATTTCGATCACAATCTCCATTTGCATGCCAAACGATCCCCAAACTCATATTAACGAGAAGTGAAATCATTTCCGACATTTTTCTTTACACAATTTCTGAAAGAGAGAGAGCGAGCAGGAGTAAAATGACCGAGGGAGGGCAGAGCTGGGAAAAAGGGTTGGAAAAGTTCTTATATTATCATACTTTTATCATCCTTATCCTTATAGACTTATATTTAGAATATTATTTTTAAATTATAGTGGTGTTGAAGGCATTTTTTCCCATGCACGACTAGGTGTTAACCCCATTTTTAATAATTTATAGAATAATTCCTGCCTTAGAATGACCAGACGAGTATTGTGTTACCATGACGACATTAACGTTATCTGCAGACGCGGAAAAGGACGGAGATCTTAGTTTCGTGCATTCCTCGTATTCTAAAACATGTTTGTGGTGGAGATGGTGAAGTTAATGGCTCATGTGGCAGATTCTGGTTGAAGTAGTTCCACACTTTTTGGTAGAAGTTCCTTTATGTTTGTGACATTTTCTTCTGTCCATGTTGTTCACTTTAAACACAGGATGTGATTTCACGTGCAGCTTGTTTGGTGCAACAGTAAAACAGTCCCCCTTTCAAACAAGGTTCCACCTCTCTTTTTCTTGTTTTGTACAAATACACACTCACTGGAATTGGGGTATATGAATATTCATGTCATAAAAAAGCTCACAGAAACACTGGTATTCAGTATGAAACAGTATCCCAGCTCAACCTACTTTGCAGAAATAAAAAACAAAGAATAAATATATATCACGACCTCCTCTAGATTCATTTGACCCCTGCCATGACCCCGGGCCGCTCTCATTGGTTGTAGCTCTTCCTACATCAGCACATCACGACTGGATATTACGCCTGTCTAGATGCACGACTCAGCTGCCGGCAAACGCACGACTCCCGTCTTTGATTTGTTGACTCGATCCAGATTTTACGATCTTCAAAAACAGTCGGCAAACGTCTGATCTGGGCTCAAGTCGTGTCGATATGAGTTAAAGAGCTGAGAGCAAATTATATGCACAGTATGATTAGAAATACAGTTTCATCAGGTCTCTCAAAATGTCTCAAAATTAAAAATCCTAGATTATAAAACTAGTTGTAGCATGTGTTCAATATCAATATCAATTCAATATCATCACCCTATTAAAATAATGATCTATGTCATTTTTTTTAAAAAGTTTTGGGGAAAACAGAAAACAACTTTATCAAATGCAGAGAATATTCTATTCTATACATAGAATGTTGTGATGTCACTGATGTAACATTATAGAATAAAGTGACTTTAGGCCAATTAGTGAACATTCTAGTGTGACTTTAGTCAACTTTAAACTCTAAACTTACATTATCTGGAGTTAAATTAAACTAATGTCTCTTCTTCATCACTTTTCCAGCTTCTTCTCTGTTTTTTATTGATCGTAACTCATCTCCAACGTCCAGTTTTGACGACTTTTTAAAACCTGAGATGTGGTGAATTTTCACACATGTTTAATAGACTGAAGATCCTGGAACTTCCTTTATTCCTTTACATTTGGCTGCATGTTTATACACATGCACAGCATTTTATATTAATTTATTATTAAAGTGTAACTTGTGAACTTCAGACTAGTAGAAATTGATTCTAGAATCATGTTCTTGATTCTTGAAGGCTCTTTTTACAAAAGAAAAACTTTGAATTAGGCAAAAAACTAATTGTCCGAAGTAAAATGTCCTTTGTCTTACAGGACATGAAGAGTCTGATCCTTTCAAATCAGGATTAATGTGATTTTACCAGACGTGGCAGCAGCATCAAGAGATGATTTAGGACAAAAACTCACTTTAATCAAAAAATGACTTCAGCCATGTTGATATGCATGGTCCTTTTACTCCAGATGTTTCGACTGCATCCCATGAAATAAGATTCTTTATTCCAATCAGATTCTTACTGATGCATTGTTCAGCATTGTGGAATCAAAAATAATATAAATACATGTGTTTCAGGTGCAACAGGTGTGTTTCTGATGCTAAATCATAAGATTTCTGGAGAATCTGAGTGAAAAGGCCCTCCTATATAGTTTCTCCTATATCAACTCTGGATCATCTGGTTAAAACAGATCCACCAGCCTCTTTATTCAGCCTAATCTCACTTTGCTCAGTAACGGTTATTTCTGTGGAGAATTTTGGAGAAATTGTCCAATCACACCCATGTAGAAACAATTAAAGGGTGAATGAAAAATACTAATTCTTCCTCTAGAATATGTCTATTTATCTCTCTAGATCAGTGATATTCAACTGGGGGTCCGCGACCCCTAGGGGGATTATATAATATATGATAATATAATATATATAATATAATATGATTGAGAAAACTTCATTAACAGGCGATAATAATCTACTTTTGACAAAAACTGTTTTAGTCTATTAACACAGACATGATTCCCATCACGTCAGTCTTAGCGCTAATGCTAACATCAACTTCAGAGCTGAAAAACAAGCTAGTTAGCTACCAAGCTAGTTAGCTACCAAGCTAGTTAGCTCTATAGTTGTTGGCTAAAGACACAGAGTTGTTTTAAAGACCTGATGGATAAATTCCTGACTAAAACAAAGCCTCAGCTCCACAGTCTGATAGAGCTGTGATGGAAAGAGCTAACGTTAAATATGCAGAAAACTACCTGAAGTATGGACTCACTACTACTAATTATTATAATAACATCAGAATTATAAGTGGGGGTCCCTGGGCTAAAACAGGTTGAAGACCTCTGCTACTGAGGTTCTTGAACACAGTGGAACTGGATGGGACTCGGCCTGTGGTGTAAATTTTGCAAAAAGAAACTAGTTTCTACACATGAGTAACCGGGTCATGATTTCTGGAACGAGACATTGCTGTTGAGTTCTGCAGATGTGTTTTTTGTGAGGATCTGAAGGTTCTTTTTCCACATATCTAGTGACCTACCCGACTATTAACAACTATGAGAAATACAAGCAGAGATAAGATCTGAGCAGAAACTTCTGTATTGGCAGCTGCTGAATGGATGAAGTGAAGCTGCTTAAATCCCAAATTTAAATAAACACCAATCATGTGCCCTGCTTTGTGCTTTGCTATTGATAAATTATTCATCAATCCATTCATGTTCTCCATGCAGTCATTTCTTCTTATTTAGTAGAAGAGTTCAGGAACAAAAATATGTATTTTCACTAGAGGAATAAATTCATATAAAGAGACAAGTCAGATCAGCACATTAAAAAAAAATGGCCACCAACAATACAGTAAACTTTTTATGTGTAGATAAACATACATAGTACTTAGTAATAAATTGTCATTGTGTCCCAATACAACTGTAAAGAAAGTTATGAATTTTCCGTCTCATCACTCAATACCTCTGCATACAAAATACTAATATATATATATTATTTATATAATAAAATGTTTCTCTTTTTAAGTAAAATGTGTGTAATTTGCTGTTAAAATGGATAAAGAAATTGATCTTTTCGACTTCATAATGTACATTTACATACAAAAATTGTTATTAAAGTTTTTAATTATTGAAAAAGCTGATCTGAATTGTGTCTTTGGATGAATTTATTCCTCTGGTCCTGAGGTTCTTTGACACTTGTGTCAGAACTTGCATTAAAATGTTCCATAACTTCTCTATCACTCTATACCTCTGCATCCAAAACACTTCTCATATTGCACATTCAGCTGTTATGTTGCTTTTTTTGAATAAAAATGTACGTAATTTGCTGCTAAATCTTGTTATAGATGAAGCGATTGAACTTTTAGACTTGATACCTGCTTATTTGGATTCTTTGACCTTAATAATGTAGAGTTACACACCAACTTTGTTATTATACTTATAGCAGAAGAAGCAAATTTATGTGCTTTAATAAGCAAAATGTATCTGTAAAGAAAATGCTGATCTGACTCGTCTCTTTGGATGAATTTATTTCAGATACTTTCACAGCAAAGCAGACATATGCAGTAAAACTCCTCTACTGTTCCGGCCTAATTTCCTCCTGCGTGAGTTTGCTGTTACCAAACAAATACATGCTTTTAAACCACATATGAGAGTTTTTGTGTGTGTGTGTGTGAGCTGTGTCATTCAAAGCAGCCTCCGCACCTTTTTATAGAACACATTCATGTTCATTGGCAGAGGTGGCCATAAATAAAAGAGAATCATACGCCCCTTTAATGCAGCAGTGAAAAACACACATCCTAAAATGAGAACATTCTGTATCTGACGTCAGGACTGTTTCACCTGGTCAGCACTGTCCTATCTGGTTGCTGCATAGCCTGAGACCTGAGCAGCTGCTGGTGATAAGGTTGTCCTGATACAGGACTTTATCTGGCACCACTTTAACCCACAGATCCGCCCTGATCTTTTGTTTTTCCAGAGGTTCGGGTCCAGTAATTTGCTGTAATCTGTGGGAACTCTGCACCTGAGCGGACGCTTTGTCTAATACGTCTGATACGGTAGAGACTCATCCGGAGTTAGAAACGCTGAAAGCAGCAATGACTCTCTGACGTAAGAAACGGACATATCTTTTCTCTGTATCCCATCACTCCAAAAGATTCCCCCCCATCCTCCTCTGGGAGCTTTTGAGGTTTCCAAAATCTAAATATAGAAATAAATGTGTAAAATATTGATGTGCTCAGCAGAGGTTGTGGACATTTCCAGCAGCAGAACAGATGCAGAACACCAAGGACTTAAAGTTGGAGGAGTAAAAATCACCCACCCCAAAAAAAACAACTCCTGATCCAGCAGCAGTTTTGAGTTTTCTTCATAAATCCCAGTAAAAACCTCAGCTCCAACACTAAATAAAGTATTTTACATCAATGTTACTGTTACAGCATCAATATATATCATCAATATCCACATCATCAATACAATAATTAATAGTTTAATATAATATCAGTAGTAGAGACTATTTAGATATTTAATTAATTGTCTCCTTTATAATCTCCTTTTTAAACATCTTACACAATATATTCTCCATGTTCAGTGGGATTTATATCATTTTATGGACAAATAATTGATCTTTGAACTCTTATCTTATTAATCATCGAACTTTGCATTGCAAAAAAATGTCTTTTTATGTCCACAACCCAAAGATCATCAGTTTATTATTATAGAAGAATAAAGAAACCAGGAAATAATCAGAGAAGAGAAGCTGGAACCAGAGAATTTGGACGTTTTCTTCTTTAAAAATGACTTAAATCAATAAATAGATTATTAAAATAGTTGGTGATTAATGTAATAGGTGGCAACTAATCGATTAATCAACTATTTGTTGCAGATCTATTTCATTTAAATAAATTGTTGGTCCTTGTTTAACCTGATAAAACTGATACAGGGGCAGTTTTATTCATATATCACACTAGAAATCCTTAACAGTAGTAAAACACACTCATCAATATCCACATCATCAATAAAATTAGAAAATGGTTTAATATAATTAGATTGTAGCTGTTTGTGTGATTATTTAATTGTCTCCTTTATAATAAACATCTTACAGAATATATTCTTCATGTTCTGGAATGATCCTCAGTGGGATTTATATCGTTTTATGGACAAATAATTGACCTTTGAACTCTTATCTTATAAATTAGTGAACTTTTGCAGATAATTTGTTCCTGAATTGGGTCAGTTTGGTTTTGTTTTGGCCATTTAATGTTGTGTTGTATAGTATTTTATACACTGAAAACCCTTAACAGGTGTAAATAACTTGTTTTTGGCAAAATATTGAGTAGAATTATCTATTTTCTAAGATATTTCCCTGATAATTTTAACTTGTTTGCAGTGCACTGCATGATATTTATTTTAGTTAGTAGATCTTATGCAGAAAATTTAGCTTATTCCAAGTTTTTCTAGTTCTAGTCAATTATTTTCTTTTTTTTACATTAGCCTTATTTTCTTAAAACAAGAAGAAAAATGACCCAAATCAGGAAAAACTACTGCTCTACTCAATATTGGAATCAATGCACAATGCAATTGCAATATAGTAAAACACATTTCTAGATGTTTTGCAATATTCTAAAGATATTTGCTCTTTAACAGCGACATAAATTGATTCTGACTCTTATGTAGACGATTTTAGATTTTTCATGGTCTATAATGATTCATTTCTATGATTTTATGGACAAATAATTGATCTTTGGACTCTATAATAATATTAATTATTGAACTTTGTATTGCAGATAATGCTCTATAACATCAACATAAATAGATTCTGACTCTTCTGTAGTCACCTCACATGTTGTAGATTTATTTTAACACCAGGTTTAAGTCCAATAACCTTTGTGGTTGTAGAGAAATTCAACATTTATTATTATTTATAGCAGGAAAACTGAAAAACGTGGGGCTTGAATGGTTAAAGCAGATCCGTAACACAAGTAAACACTATTAGAGTTTGTAGTTAACTCCCTGACATTCACTGGAACACGTTATGAGATTTGTTGAACGTCGCTCTTTTTCTTTTTCTGATCTGCGGCTACAGTACAAGGTGCAAATTAGCCCGAGACGATTCCTTAAACACCAGATGGACAGAAGAAGAAATCAGGACCTGGGGCACAGAAGGAGGGAGAGAAGGGAGGATTTAGAGGTTTTAAGGATTAGAGTGGTCGAAAGAGAGAGAAAAGGGGGACAGAAACACACACACACACACACACACACACACACACACACACACACACACACACTGCTAATCTCTTTTTACCAGGACTCCCCTCGGCTGCAGGCTACAGGGTGCATCTACAGGCCGGTGAACCCCCTGCCTGTCTGCTGTCTGATACGACTGCTGCTGCCCACCCAGAGGTCACTAGTAGTCGGGCCAACAAGGTCAAGGACACGATTTCATTATAAGGAAAATAGTTTGACTTCTGCTCTAATGTGGGGCTGAAACAGACAGTTCCATGTGGCTTAAAGCTGGACTGAAAACATGAATCGATGAGTTGTTTGGTTCATAAAATGGAGTAAAAATGACTTTTTTTGTCCAGATCAACAGTCCACAACCCAAAGATCATCAGTTTATTATTATACAAGGCTAAAATAACCAGAATATAATCAGAGAAGAGAAGCTGGAACCAGAGAATATGGACATTTTATTCTTAAACTAATGTTAAAATGACTAAAAATAAATAAATGTATATTTTTTTCATCTATATCTTTATTTCATGCACTAGTGTACCAGGAGTAGTGGTACTTTATTATTTAGAATTATATTTATATTATTGTTCTTTGCACCATCGTCCTTATGTTGCAATATTATTATCACTTTACCTACAAATACTTTTATATCAAGCACCTTATTTTTATATCCTCAGTACAGTATCGCTGTTTTGAAAGTTGATTTGTTGTTATTGTTTATTGTGTTAAGTTGTTAATTCAGTTATATTTTTAACTTTCTCTATTTAGTTATTCTTTTTCTTTTGTTTTGTGAACTGCTAACAACTAAATTTCCCCGTTGTGGGATGAATAAAGCACATCTGATCTAGTCTAATTTATTCTAATGAGGGTATATTAATTTTATGTGGGCAGAGGCATCTCTAGCCCAATTTGGGGGGTGCACTTTTAAATTGAATCCCATCATCCCTAAAATTTGAGATGTTTAAATTTCAGTTTTTACTTTATGTTATATCTTTTAACGCAATATTTAAAAAATTAAAAATTAAAAAATACAGCGCCCCCCATTCGTCTCAAAATGGTTTATCCCCCCCTCATTCCGCTTTTCAATGGCTTTGGCCGCGCTGACTCTTCAAGAAGAAATCGGTAATAATGCAAGTATCTGGTTTAAATCAGAATATGTGGCACATTTATTAGCTTTTACCACTTAATACCAACACATTATTATTATTACCAGTACTCGTTTTTGACGTATTTAATCATAAACCACTGTTTATGTTGTTAGGTAGCAGTTAGCTACCGACTGTTTGAATTGGATTCAGAGAAGCTAACGTTAGCTGTGTGTTAGCCACTTAGCGCCCAGGCTTATTTTTCAGTTTTTCTGCTATAAATGATAAAAAATGTTGAATATCTCTACAACCACAAAGGTTATTGGACTTAAACCTGGTTTAAAAATAAATCTACAACATGTGAGGTGACTACAGAAGAGTCAGAATCTATTTATGTTGCTGTTATAGAGAAAATATAGTTAGAATATTGAAAAAAATAGTAGATTGATATAAAAACTTTAAACTAGACCAAACTGACCCGAATCAGGAAAACAAATTATCTGCAATACAAAGTTCAATGACTAATATTATTATAGAGTTCAAAGGTCAATTATTTGTCCATAAAATCATAGAAATGAATCATTATATAGCGTGAATATATTCTGTTAAATTTATAACTTTATTTAAAACTAAAAACAAGACCAAACTGACCCATATCAGGACAAAATAGGCAAATTTATCTGTAATGCAAAGTTCATTTATATTAAACTATTTTCTTATTGTATTGATGATGTGGATATTGATGATATATATTGATGCTGTAACAGTGACATTGGGTTTTACTACAGATAAAAATACTTTATGTGTCGGAGCTGAGGTTTAATACTGGGATTTATGAATAAAACTAAATTCTGCTGCTGTATCAGAAGGTTTTAGATTCTAACAGGTTAATATTAAAGCTACGGTGCTACTATAAAGCCCTTTAACATTATAACTCCTATTGCATGTTCATGTACTTAAAACAGCCTCATCAGTGATATAATAATGTTTTTAAATGATGTAGTAAGTTCAATCTATTTGTGTATGATTGTCAGTACAAAGAGGGAGAGATGAGAAAGATGGAGGAGAGGAGAGAGAGAATGAAGATCAGGAAGAATCAGGTAAGAAAACAGAATAGTGGCAGAAAAACAGCTACTGCTAAACTGGCAAAGAACAACATTCCCTTCACAATATAATTATAAATCATAGTAGTTATGTGACACTTTAAATGCTTTTAAAGCACATGTACAATTAACATAAATGTTGAGGAGCTTCTGTATCAGAATAACATATGAATTTAGGATTAAAATATGTTTCTTTTATGATTCCAATTCATTCTTTTGCTGTGGCTCAGCATTTAAATAACATTTATCAGACTTGATGATCAGTTTTATTGGCTGGAATATTTAAACACTGCGACTACAAGTTAGAGATATGGTGTGAAAATATGAGGGGAAAAAAGTATGTAGCCTATTAAATGTTAGTGATTCTGCTAATCTCTAATATGTTAGCATAAAATATACATTTATTTGGGTTAATAAATGTTAAAGTCTCGCTAGAAAGATAAATATTTTAGATGGAATTATCTTGTTGAAGTTGAAGAAACACTCATGTCTATCTCTGACACTGAAAGTCACCATAAAAATGCTATCTTTTATCTTTTTTTGCAAATATACAACATAAATTAAAGTATTAAAATGGCAAAATCTGTCACTTTAAAGTGTCATTTCAGCCATTGTCTCCCAGGCACAAACTTGCACTTACCAGCTTTTTCTGTGGTTTTTGCTCTTTTGCCAGGTGATTGCAGCTGGTTCAAAAAAAAAAAACAACAAAAAACAGCAAAAGCTAGCGTTACGTCAAGTTACCAAATGACGTCCCAAGAGTAGGAAACAAATAAAAACCTTGCTGAACTCAACTCTGCATCACTCAGCTGAGATAAAGAAAAAAAAACAAACATTTTTCCCGAACGGACTTAAGAGTTTCAAGGTTTCTGGGAGGAAAAATGCTAATGTTGAATTATAGATCAGGTCTTAAAAATAGCACACACTTGGAAGCGGTTCCTGAAATATTTAAATATTCATTTCACTGGCTGCTGTGGATGTACTGAATCTTTTTTTTTTATCCTCCCTTGTTAACCTGTTTCAGTTTTGGCCCACTGAATCCCACCAATTAGCGCCTGTAATGTTTGCGCTGTGTATACATTTATGCACGTTTATGTGCAAGCATGTGTATATTTGATATTTTAATATACATGAGAGCACATTTGTGTGTTTATTCCTACTTTACATGCACGGGAACACACACACACTTTTTTCCCCACATGCTTACACACACTTACCCATTGTCACACGCTCACACACACACACAACATGTATACGGTCCATCTAAGAGCATTTGTGGTGCAGTACTCATGAGAAGCAGCACACAAAATGCACCACAGACCCAGATGGTGTTGTTGTGTTTCTCGGCCGGTGGATGAAAGCGTGCACATCCTTGCAGAGACAGAATGCGTTAGTTTGTCCTGTTGCTTTGAAGCCAGCCTTCATTCTTTTTGCAGACACCTGCAGAGAGTGTGAATCCATGTGCTCTCTATATATGTGTGTGTGTGTGTATTCAGTATGTGCTGGATTGTAGCTCCACACTTTGCTCTTAATTAAAAGAACTCAAAGGCAGTCGTGTGTGTCTGCAACACCTGGAGGAATGGAAGCTAGTTTGTGTGTGTGTGTGTGTGTATATGACTTATGATATTAGCGTGTGTGTCTCATAGTTTGATCATTATTCCTCCCATATTGACCTGTCGCCGATGTATGCGGTAGTGGCATATATTATATGGGAATCTTTATTATATAGAGATAAATAATGCAAAAAAAGCTTGGAATGTCATAGTTTTCCCAGCAGAGCATGCTCCAACTCCACAAAACTTGAAGTCAGCAGAGTCGGCAGCACTGTCTGCACATTTGTGGAAGAACACTGAGCAGACTGTGTGTTTTCTAGTCACTAATTAAAAGACTAATAAATTACCAGTAAATTTCCAGAAACTCTCCATGGGAAGTTAAGATAGGTACGATTGGAAATAGTCAACATTTAGGACCTAACTTACCACCCAGCTAGCTACTGTAGAATACATTTTTATTTAATATTTGCAAGTTCAGCATTCCTTGATTGAATATTTTTACCCCAACTTACTTCACCACGCTATGAGATACAGACACAGCTGTTTTCGCGGAGTGATCTCAAAACTTTACGGCATTGCGAGCACTGCCTGAGGTCGCATGCTGTATCACTCCGCCCAGTGGCTACTGAAGAAAGTAGTCCTGAGTATTTGCTTCATGTGTTGTAATGTTCCAGTTTTTGTCTCATATCGTGGTGAATGTGCAGGTCACAACTCGTCCACCGCAGGGTTTGGAACTTGTTGGAATTTGTATTTGCTGAGTTTGATGAGGGAAACCAAAAATTACCATTACCTGTGTAGTAATAACTGAAACGGAAACAGCTGGTATCGACATAAAAAGGTAAAGCACCTATTGCTGTGACTATGGAAATCATGACGATGGGCAAATTTTCAGAAAATGTTGGAACTATCCCTTTAAATCTGGTTGTTTTAGTCAACATTATTCTACGATGTATTTTCCAACCTCCCATTTTTCTATATTTTGGATTTATTCCCATCTATTTCCATTAATTCCCATTAAAAATGGAAATTCCCATTTTTTTCCCATGGAAATTCCCATGGAAAGCGTTTGCAGCCGTACTAAGTAGTTTGTGAAATGAATGACTTAATAAAAAATGTTGAACTATCCCTTTAAAGCTAGTTATTTGACCCAACATTATTCTACAATGTATTTTCCAACCTCCAATTTTTCTTTATTTTGGATTTATTCCCATTTATTCACATATATTCCCATTAATTCCCATGGAAAGCTTTCAACTTAAAAACATATATATATATGTATATATATATGAAGACTTTCAGATTTCTTACAACATAATACATCTACCACAAAACTCCAGTAGTGGCTGAACAACCCTTTCTACAGATATACAGTGATGTGTTAATTTGCTGCTTAGTACAGTGAGCAATAAGTCATTTAGTGCATATACTTAGTTCTAATTAAAGGGCAAAGTCAGTTTACTCATTGTGAGGACTGTGTGTGTCTGAGGGAGGAGGTTTTAAACTCTGAGAAACACTTTAACAGCTGCAGGTGAAAAGTCTAGAATATACAATGATACAGTAATTTAGACATTGGTGAACGTTTAAATTTACCGTAGCGTCCGTCTTTTTGGAAAGGCCCTTTTTTCTTTTAGCCGCTCAAAACCCTAAGCTTATTTTAGTTTTCCTGCTATAAATGATAATACATGTTAAATATCTCTACAAACACAAAGGTTATTGGACTTAAACCTGGAATTACAATAAATCTACAACATGTGAGGTGACTACAGAAGAGTCAGAATCTATTTATGTTGATGTTACAGAGCAAATATAGTTAGAATATTGCAAAGAAAATCAACCAAACTGACCCAAATCAGGGGAAATATTGAAATAATCTAAATTATCTGCAATGCAAAGTTCAACGATTAATAAGATAAGAGTTCAAAGATCAATGATTTGTCCATAAAATGATATAAATCCCACTGAACATGGAGAATATATTCTGTAAGATGTTTATTATAAAGGAGACAATTCAATTCAAATCTACATTAAATATCTAAATAGTCTCTACTACTGATATTATATTAAACTATGTTCTTATTGTATTGATGATGTGGATATTGATGATATATATTGATGCTGTAACAGTAACATTGATGTAAAATACTTTAACGTTGGAGCTGAGGTTTAATACTGGGATTAATGAATAAAACTCAGCTGAACCTGGATCAGAAGGATTTTGGCCTTTTAAACAGTGACTTCACAGATAAATAAATAGATATTAATATATCCAACAATCAAACATGGATTGATGTCTACTGTCCACATACTTTTGGCCATGCAGTATATCTTTCAAATTCCAAAATGACTGCTCAGCTTCAGCTCTTTTCTATTAAATGAACATGTCCTGAACAACCCGTAGTTTTAGGTTTGGGGAAGCAGCCGTGTGTTGTGTGTTGATACAGCTGTGCTGATTGGAGCTGGTTAATCGTTAGCTACAGGAACCAGGCGTAGTGGGGGAGAGACGACTATAAACGGCCTCTCTCACTCACAGAAGATGAGAAGAGATGGTGGCTCACAGTCTGTAGCTGCATGGGTGGGACTGCATGGGAGAGAGAGAGGGGACAAGCCCGTTCAGTGCTCCCAGACCTCAGCAGCGTTAAACTTTAATGAGAATGCATTCTGCCCGGGCTGACCAGGCTCTTTACATCTCTCTCTGTTCTCTGCTCCAACCTCTGTCTGTGTTTGTGGTCAGAGGAAGTGATGGGATTATAGCATGAGTGGCCACACACAGCTTTCTGCTCTGTATAACATCAGCCTCCCTATGTTACCAGTTAACTCATTAGTCATCCCAACTGTGGTTTAAACCGAGGACAATCAACGTCTTCCTACTTTTCTTTCGGTTGTATAACCGTGATATAAGAAATATTTTAATATAGGAAGTTATTGACCCCTACACATGACACAGTTAAATCATTGATCAGTGATTGTGTGGTCAATTATTTTATCTATAAAACATCAGACAAAAGTGAAAAATATCCCCCAAAACTGCAGCTTGAGAAAGACAAAAACCTTCAGGTTATCACCATGTTCTAAAAAGAACAACTGAAACCAGCAATGGTTTCAGGTAACTAAAACTGTTATTTGCTGATTATTTTTGGATTGATTAACCTTACAGCTTCAGAAAGTTTTATTTTAATAACTTTTAGAATACTGAGGAGGTAAAAACACAGAAATCCACAAGAAATTAAGCCTTTAACACATTATTTTACTAATATAATGGTGGGATATTGGAGTCGCAATGAAACCCCAACACAATGATTTTCTTTATTTTTTAATCATGATAAGCTTTTTTGAAGTGTTTTATATGTGCGTCAGTTATGGTTGATGTGATTTAGTAAATTATAAATATTAAAAATAAGCCAACTTTTGACTTTTCAGACAATTTGGATAATAATGGCTAAGGAATATTGTACATGCTTGTATGTATATGTGTGATTAACCAGGTCTGTGACTTAAAACAATGATAAACTGCATTTATTATAGAGTTTCTCTCATTGTGTTGGACGCTGGCACCAAAATAATCACTTAACAAGAACATTTAGAACGTGTATGAAGCATGTTGCTGCAGAGCATCATGCACAACATATTTAAGTTTTAACAAACTGTGTGGAGGCTGGAATGGGGGTTCGTAAGAATATGAAGAACAGGAGGAAGAGGAGGAGATGAAGAAGATAAAGGAAAAGAAGGGGGGCAGGCTGCGAGCTGAGGCTGCTGGGATAGAGCGAGGGATTAGAGGTCGCCCGTAATTACTCCACAACTACTCCACCAACTATGGCTTATACGTCACCCTGCAGGCTGTGTGAGGTCAGAGGCTTTGTGTCAGGCTACATGTGATTTTTGTGTGTGTGTGTGTATAAGAGAGAAAGAAAAAGAGTGTGTGTGCAATCTGATATATTGAAAGTGAGATGAGATAGCGAGGTATGAGAGAGGACAGTGGGATATGAAGTGAAAATAAAGGAAAATGCATGAGGAGGAGAGAGAGAGAAGATACACACACACACACACTCACTCATACACACACTCACTCATACACACACACACACACACACCAGAGGAACCGATGCCAAAAAAGCACTCTACTCCATAAATACGGGTAAAACACTTACAACATCAATAAAAACAGTTATCAACATGTACACTCTGACCATGGGAGGGGCCTCTATGGTCTGATGCTATAGGCTGGAGACAAAAGCTAAAGCTAAGAAGCTAAGGAGCTAACGTGCAGTGATGGTGCAGTAACAGTAGCAGCGTGCTACAAACATCTGTTTGCTGTATATACATAAAATATGCTGCACCGAACTACAGTAAATGAAAGTCTATAACTATTAAGGGTTATTCATTTGATATCTATTAACTTATTTCAATAATACTGATAATTCAGCCACTCCATTTTCTAATAAGCTGCATTAATGTGACTAGGCTTCATTACATAGGAGTCTATGATGTGTATGATTGTTTTCCAGGTATTAGTCAGACCCCAGTGTTTTTCCAGGGAACAAGTAAAGCTAGTAAAATGTCTTTTTTTCATTTTGAGAATGAATTGAGTAAAAGTAATTCCCAATATCCACTTGGTTGAGCATAATATATATAGAAGATATTGAATAGTAGAACGCAAAATCAGCACTGCAAGAAAGAGTCTAAACCTAGAATTGATTTAGCATTTTAGCTTTTCCAATTCCTGAGTCTCTTGTTTAAATACCTGAAATAAAGCCTGTAGTTAAAGTCAGCTATTTTTATATCGTGTCCTTTGACATAAAACATGTCAGTAAATAACTCACTTGTGACTTTTGGCATTTCGTTGAGGGAACCAGGGCGATGTTGGCCTAAAAACTATGTCATCCCTGCAGCGCTCGATAGCAGCGCAGCTCAGGCCAGAGAGTCCACAGGAAACTGTCATGGCTGCCACCAGCCTGTGTCTGACAGTACGTTTACATGCACAGTTTAGTCAGATTATAGCCATAGCTCCACTATGCTGCTCAGCTGGACCACTCAAATTGTCTGTGTATACATGCCAGAGGAGAAAATCTAGTTATTGGCAAAAACACATCATATCCCGGTAGGATAGGTGGCGCTATCGCTGTTTTAACTGGTGTTAATGGAGCCGTTTCTGGTTCTGGCAGCAGCAACAATAATAGACGATTAAAAGATGGAACACGGAAAAATGCTAAATTTGATTTCCAGCATTTTTTAAATAAATAGACATTGGGTAATGCTACCATGGGAATAAAAGGAGAAATTAAAATGACCAGATATTACTCCGTCTTCACAGAAATGTGAAGTCAATGGGAATCTTTCAGGTCTCAAATGTGATTCTCCACATAAAAAGCAGGAGAGGAATTTATAGATGTTATTTCTATGTTGACTTGAGATTAAATTGCGCTGATTGTGGCCTATAAACTAAATGAAGTTTGACACCCATGTGTTAAATGATAATACAAATAACGACCGATTTATACTTAATATCAGTTCATAGAAAATGATTGAAGTTTGCTGCACGGTACAAGAATCATCTGAGCTGAATCTAGAGTGATTATATAGTTTAGATGAAATCTTTAGTCCAAATATGAGTCTGCTTCTTTTAGCAGTAAAAATGCACGTTTTTATTCAAAACAACATTTTAATGAAGGATTTTTAAAGATTTTTAAAGCTAAAAGTGAAATATGAGAAGTATTTTGGCTGCAAAGCTATTGAGTGATGTGATGGAAAATTCATAACTTTATTAACAGTTGTATTGGGACACAATGACAAGTTTTATTACTAAGACAAACAGTTTTTATATGTATGTTTATCTGCACATGACAAGTTCTGGGTTTTAGTGAGTTTTATTTTAAAAAAAATATATTTATCTGTGAATCAAAGGCTCGGATGAATTTATTCCTATGATTCTAAGATTCTCTTGTGTCAGAACTTGCAGTAAAAATCATTTTTTGTCCTTTACTAATATTCAGAATCATATTTAAATGACTCAGTAGCAGATTTTAGTGACTGTGTGGCTGTAAAACAGCATCGTGGTGGCATGCTGTACAACTTGTAGTACTTCACCGTCACGTGACCCGGCCGACCAATGGCGTTACTCGGCTTCTCACACACACACACACGCACACACACTCAGTCAGTCA